>CM049813.1:5788384-6338384 GCA_027422405.1 Ptychobarbus kaznakovi
AAGGGGGTAAGACAGAGAATTGGGATTCACCCAAAGAGTAGTCCTAGGACAAGCGTGGGTCTTCGATCGGCGAACAGTATCAACAGGGCAAGGCAAAGAGATATAATCCAGGTACGTGAGCAATAATCCAGGTAGGGGGCGAACACAATCCGAAACAGCAAGGCAAAGGGTTAAACTACTAATGTGATGTTCGACACCGAGGCTTCGAAGCTTGAATCAAAAAACGAAACTTTTCACATCGAATCACTGTATCGGAGCTTGATTCGTTTTGCCAAAAGCACGTGATCTATGACGTCCGAAGCTTCATTCACTTGAAAACTACGTGACTGCTTCAGTATCTGCTTCAGAAGCGAACCTCAGTGATGTTTCGTTTACATATAATTATAATGCGTTTGCATTGTTTTCTTTTTATCCTAATTTATATATTATGGTCAAATTAACTTTGCCCATGAAATAACACTCGGACTGAGGCAGAGTTAACATTAACAGATCACGGATTTAATTCATGAGTTTAAGTTTGATTTATTTGAATTATCTTAGTGGCAGTACACCGACAAATGAATGACTTTGACAATGGCCATTATTTTTTATACAATAAATTAAAACAAGGAATCAGTAGTAGAACCAGATGTGAAACAAGCAGCTGTAATGAATCATAGCATTTTGGAAGGTGTTATTCATTTTTAAGACCACTAGATGGCCACAGCATGAACCGTTTTAAAAAGCTTTAAGTAATGAACCTTTTCCCGATACAATTGGGTTTAAAGCTTCACTGGTTCAGAACGCTTCACTTCACCATCACTAGGTTAAACCAAGATACACAGCCTAGAATGCAAACAGGCAAGGCAAGGCTAGGCAAGACTATGACTATGAAAACTACAATAAGCTCCGTAAGGTAGCTATCAGCTAGGGTATAGCGATACGTGCTTTCAATACTCGGCAATCTGAATGATGAAGTCAATGGCTTAAGTAAGGCATGAGATAGGAATCAGGTAATCAGTGCTGTGTGTGTGAGTGTGTAGTGTGTGTTGTGGTGTGTGTGTGTGGTGGGTGAGTGTGTGTGTGTGAGTGTGTGTGTGTGGTGTGGTGTGTGGTGAGTGTGTGTGGTTGTGTGTGTGTGTCATATATATATAAATCAGTATGACTGATGTTTTTCAACATTGATAATGATAAGAAATTTTCTAAAGTACCAAATCAGCATATTATAATTATTGTGACTGAAAAAGACTGGAGTAATGATACTCAAAATTCAGATTTGTAAATACATTTTATTTCAATGTAAATATGTGTATAAACAAAACTCTTGTGATAGTATTCATGTCAGTGTGTATCCGAATGTAAACCATCACATACAAACAGAAACCTGCCAAGATCATGTTGAAAATGCTCACACATACACTCCTGAACTATTATCATAAACCGCCTGTTTGCTGAGCAGGCGGTGTTTGCTTCCAGAGCATTTAAGGTCAGGACCTCTCATTAGGTTATTCCTCCTTCCCAACATGCCGTTTTTGCATTGAACCACCGGTATAAAGCCTCATGTGACTGAACTATAATTTATTTAATTAATAGACCGATTTCCCTCTTCAAATCCAGCTGGCCTAAAGATAATGTTATTGGCACTAGGAACACCCATTAATGTACATCTGTCGAGGAAAATGCTTTTTGCTGCTATCAAAGCCTGATCCTGACATGGCAGAAAGAGGAGGTCATAAACGGATAATAGGATTGTAGCAGCCTTTCGTGGAATGAAAGGCACACACTTTAAGAAAGCAACAGACTTGAAATTCATAGCATGACTCGCACATGGTTGTATCTTAATAGGAATGTCTGCATGTTTATTACAATATGAGCTGCGGTGAAAAATGGCACAGCGATTTCTGCTTAGTTGCTAATACACTAAACAAAGAATTGTTTTGATTGAACTTCAACTTTAAAATTGGAAAACAAAAGTAGTGTGGGTTTTATTCAATGTGTATTAGTTTCAATGCCATTTACAGGTGTTGGTCATATAATTAGAATATCATCAAAAAGTTGATTTATTTCACAAATTCCATTCAAAAAGTGAAACTTGTATAATGTATACATTCATTCCACACAGACTGATATATTTCAAGTGTTTATTTCTTTTAATTTTGATGATTATAAGTGACAACTAATGAAAACCCCAAATTCAGTATCTCAGAAAATTAGAATATTGTGAAAAGGTTCAATATTGAAGACACCTGGTGCCACACTCTAATTTTTAACACTCAAAACACCTGCAAAGGCCTTTAAATGGTCTCTCAGTCTAGTTCTGTAGGCTACACAATCATGGAGAAGACTGCTGACTTGACAGTTGTCCAAAAGACGACCATTGACACCTTGCACAAGGAGGGCAAGACACAAAAGGTCATTGCAAAAGAGGCTGGCTGTTCACAGAGCTCTGTGTCCAAGCACATTAATAGAGAGGCGAAGGGAAGGAAAAGATGTGGTAGAAAAAAGTGTACAAGCAATAGGGATAACCGCACCCTGGACAGGATTGTGAAACAAAACCCATTCAAAAATGTGGGGGAGATTCACAAAGAGTGGACTGCAGCTGGAGTCAGTGCTTCAAGAACCACTACGCACAGACGTATGCAAGACATGGGTTTCAGCTGTCGCATTCCTTGTGTCAAGCCACTCTTGAACAACAGACAGCGTCAGAAGCATCTCGCCTGGGCTAAAAGAAAAAAAGGACTGGACTGCTGCTGAGTGGTCCAAAGTTATGTTCTCTGATGAAAGTAAATTTTGCATTTCCTTTGGAAATCAGGGTCCCAGAGTCTGGAGGAAGAGAGGAGAGGCACAGAATCCACGTCGCTTGAGGTCCAGTGTAAAGTTTCCACAGTCAGTGATGGTTTGGGTGCCATGTCATCTGCTGGTGTTTGTCCACTGTGTTTTCTGAGGTCCAAGGTCAACACAGCCGTATACCAGGAAGTTTTAGAGCACTTCATGCTTCCTGCTGCTGACCAACTTTATGGAGATGCAGATTTCATTTTCCAACAGGACTTGGCACCTGCACACAGTGCCAAAGCTACCAGTACCTGGTTTAAGGACCATGGTATCCCTGTTCTTAATTGGCCAGCAAACTCGCCTGACCTTAACCCCATAGAAAATCTATGGGGTATTGTGAAGAGGAAGATGCGATATGCCAGACCCAACAATGCAGAAGAGCTGAAGGCCACTATCAGAGCAACCTGGGCTCTCATAACACCTGAGCAGTGCCACAGACTGATCGACTCCATGCCACGCCGCATTGCTGCAGTAAATTCAGGCAAAAGGAGCCCCAACTAAGTATTGAGTGCTGTACATGCTCATACTTTTCATGTTCATACTTTTCAGTTGGCCAAGACTTCTAAAAATCCTTTCTTTGTATTGGTCTTAAGTAATATTCTAATTTTCTGAGATACTGAATTTGGGGTTTTCATTAGTTGTCACTTATAATCATCAAATTTAAAGAAATAAACACTTGAAATATATCAGTCTGTGTGGAATGAATGTATACATTATACAAGTTTCACTTTTTTAATGGAATTTGTGAAATAAATCAACTTTTTGATGATATTCTAATTATATGACCAGCACCTGTATATGCTAGCATTCTCATAAAAGAGATACACAATTTACTGACTTTCTTTTTTGGGTAAATGTGCAAAATTTAAAAAAAAAAAAAGAATGAGGAAAACTGTAACGTTGCTACTTAAGCTACGTTCCAACACTGGAGTGTTGTATCGTTCATTCAACTATCAAACTGCACAGTTTGGGAAATCCTGGTTCTTTCCACAATAAAATGTTAATAAAAGGTCTATAACAAAATATTATATGATGTCTATTTGTAAATTACAAACAAAAACATTACACTGAAACTGAATAGGAAAACTTTTCAAGCAAATGCATTGTCTAATCCTTTTTTGATGTTTTGTTTTTTACATATTTTTTATTTTTTAAAGACTATTGAAATACTGCAATAGAGCCTAAACTTTTGATGGTTTCGTGCATGTGGAAGAAAAATGTCAATTTTTCCCATCTCTGTATTCGTATTGGAGTCTTTTTCATGTTTTGTACTCTGTGAAGGCATTCCAACCCCTTGCAGTCTGACTCCCGAGGACTCTGGACCCGCAGAGAGAGAAAATAAACAAAGTTTCAAAGTATAAATGTCATATACTGGCAGGTTTAGCAAATCTGTAGGTGGTCCCAAGGACTTGAAACATGACCTGCAAACTCTGAGGAAATTCAATTCATTGGCTCTTTTCATTTCCAGCTACATTGGAACCCAAGCAAATAGCAAACAAGAGCAAAAGAACTCTGCAAAAAATAACTGTGCTGAAGACTCTATAAACACAATAAAGTGAAAATCTTGTTTCTTGGTTTATTCATCCTTTTTGCAAGCAGACTTTGTTACAGTATATTACCTCAAAACCAGGAATTCTGTTGAAAAATGATGATTTAATTTTTCTTTGTATTATTATTTTTTTATTTTTTTTTTTTTTTTTTACGTGGAACACAGGAGAAGAATCTTTCTTGCAATTCGTTGCAATTGTAACTTTTATTTCAAATGTATTTAAACAAATACCATGAAAATAATCATAGAATACGGAGTGAGCATTAAATAATTGTAAGTCTTCTGAAACCCATATGATAGCTTTGTTCAAAGAAAATATTTAATTTAAGTTGTTTTTCTGGTCAGTGATGTGACTTTTTTTCTATCTGTTAATATGTTTAAAAAATGAGAGGACAATTTGCACATGAAGTGACTTCACCTCTTGCATATTGAGCATGTTTTAAATTAAATTTATTTTGATATTTTCTGGGGCATAAAGTCAAACATGTTGGTGGTTAAACTGTTCTGATTTGACAAAGAACAAACAATCCTCATGAATGGGAATCCCTCTTGAATGGGAAGAAAACCGTATTACATAATTTGTCATAATTCACACTAGAGAACAAATATTTTAACAAAACTGATCTGTCCACAAAATCAAAGTAATGTGGTGCGACTAACAAAAGTCATGTGGTGCAACCAACATGCAGAAATGGGAAATTATATATTAGAGAAGTGCGCAGTAGACCCTCATAACTGTGTGTCAAAAGTATATTTGGACAGTACTTGTTTCTCATCGGGACGTCTAAAAATAAATTAGCATGGCACCTCTGTGATAAATCTCATGCCTTTGGATGGCGATTAATTTATGTTTCATATTTATTTAAATTGCACTTTTCACAATATATCTAAATTTAAAGCAGCTTTACAGGAGATTCATGTTTCAAAATTAAAATTAAGAGTAATTTGTTATCAGAGGTGACTATGTCAAAATAATGTCCATATGGCCAGAAATGTACAGTTCTGCATCATTCAGTTAGATAAAGACGCATTCAAGCAGAAACAGTAAACATGGTTAAGGCAGGTGATAATCATAGGTAATTATAATGATTATAATGTAAGGAAAAGTTGTCAGTTTTGTATGTTTATTCAAAGTTACTGAAGTCCTTGCAGGGGTAGGTATCATCTCTTCTCAGGTGTTGGGTCATCTGCAGTCTTCATAAGAGGCTGGATCCAGACCGGAGCGCCTGGGCAATCTCTTGTTATCTCAGGATGGTCATCTGAGGTAGAAATAGAAAAGCAACTAAAGAATAATTAGCGCAACTGCTGTTCATACAAATTCAAGCAAATAATAATAATGCACATTTTATCAGATATAAATGGATAACAAGGTTATGAGATGCATTTTATGAATTCTTAGCTTAAGAGATGTGTCTTTAATCTAGATTTAAAAAGAGAGAGCTGTTTAAGAGAGAATGTCTGAGACCTGAACATTATTGGGGAGATTATTCCAGAGTTTATGATCCAAATGGGAAAATGCATTTATGACCCAAATGGGAAAATGCTCAATCTCCTTTTGTGGACGTTGCTATCAAGGTTCTACCAAATGTTGAGAGTTACCAACCTTAAAGAGAGTAAAGGATTGTAGTAGACGACTGGTTAAGTACAAGGGAGCTAAACGATTTTGGTAAGTGGCAATATTTTAATGTACTAAATAAATGTACTTATTATAGGTTTTGGATTAGGGTTAGGGTTACTTGCAGTAATTATGCATAATTTAGTGTTATGATTGTAGTAAGTACATGCAACCTGTAACAAGGACACCTTAAAATAAAGTGTTACCATATCCACTCTAGAGTTCATGAATGTATGAACTAGCTTTTCTGCATCAGAACAGAAAAAAATGTTAGTCAGTGTTTACAAGAAATATGATGAAATATGATACTAATATTTATTTAGGTAACACTTTAATTCGATAGTCCACTTTAGACATGCTACTGACAGTATGTAACTTTGCTACTACATGTCAACTAGCAGTCATTAGAGTATTCGACTGTCTGCTTAATATCTTCTAACACTTTATTTTGATGGGTCCACAACATACTGACTATGGGAAGCTTTGTAAGTATGTCAAATTATTCTACTAACCCTAAACCTACCCTAACAGTCTATTCTGGGAGTTAGTAGACATGTAGCAAATTAATGAGAATTACTTGACATGTACTTGACATGTAGTTACAAAGTTACTTATAGTTAGTAGAATGTCTAAAGTGGACTATCAAAATAAAGTGTAACCTTTATATATTGAAGGAGCAAATTCTGTGATATTATAATGAACTGAGAACACTGCTCATGTGATCTGTCACGTGATTATCATCTGTAAACAACATCTCTGTTAAAAATAATATAATTTTTATTATTTGATTATTTAAATATCGGTCCCACTTTATATTTGGTAGTATTAACTACTACGTACTTTCATTTAAATCATTAATTTGATACAATGCACTTATTGTGTACATACATGTTTTACATTGTACTTATGATAAAAAACTGCATGTAATTATAGGTAACTAATTTCTGTAATTACATTTATAATTAAAGTGTTGACACATCCCTTACACCTTAACAAACCCTTTCACCTACCCATACCACCAAATCTGTCCCTAACCTTAATCTCACCTCAATAGCAGCAGAAAAGTTTTGCAATACAACATCAACACAATACATTGTACTTTTTATGTAAATACATAATGCACAAGTAATTAAGGGCACCTACTATTAAAATGGGAAACCTAAATATCTGATTAAAAATGTATGCACTATAGTTTAAATTATTTTTGTCTTGCGTTTGAAGGATGTACTTAAAATGTTTTGGAAATTAGCAGAAATAAGTTAACACAAGCTATAAGTAGGGTGTGTGATATATATAGTCTGATATAATATCATAATGGTTGTTTTAGCAATGAGCAATTTGACATTATCAAGTATTTTGCACAAACCAATCAAAACACCCCTACAGAGAGCACGCATTCATTACTTGACGTCTTGACTAGAGCGCGTGTGCATTAAACAGTGTGTAAATACAGCTAAATGCCACTTCAGATGCAACTTCTGCAAAGATTAATTATGGTGATACTGGTTTCATTTGTTTGGTAACAGCCTAAATGTTGTATTATTCTAATTGATTGATTAAATGTAACAATTTGCCTCAAAAGATGCACACTTTTAGAAAAAGAAATGGCTTTATTAAAGGTAAAATTGCCCATATAAGGGAAAAATCTATTTAAACTTAAATGAAAAGATTAAATTATATCACTGATGTGAACTAACCACACAGAATATGAAGAATATCAAAAACTGCAGCTGTCCACGGTAGACAGATATCAGCACACGAACACACTCTGCAAAATATCGTCCAATTATCTTTATCGAAATAAAAATCGAGATATCATTTTTTTTTTCAATATCACACACCCCTAGCTATAAGGTGAATATATGACGTGTACACAGTACATTACAACGGAGTGCAAAAGTTAGAGTATGCTAATTGGCATAAAAAAGGTTTACAAAACATTTACAAAACACTGATCTCTTCTTGTAAACTCAGAAATGTGGTTCTGGGTGGCAGATAAATTACGATACAACCCTGGTATCTGTCAAATAAACAGTAGATAACTGAGCCAGGAATTTTTATAAGAGAAGATAAATGTTTATAAGGCAGGAGAAAACACAGACATTTTGGATTTGGACAACAATAAAATCACCAGCTTGCCCTTGTAAATGTTGAAATTACCTAATAACAATAAATTCATTAAAATATCAGATACACCCCCCCCCCCCCCCTTTTTTATATCACCGTTTCAGATTGTATGTGATGTGGTGTGACTACCGAAAACTTAAATGACATTTATTAATGAAATAATAATAAAAAAATAATATTATAACATTCAAAATGGTGCATTACATTCTGATTATGACATATGCAAATACCAATTGTTCTTTGGCGCCAATCAAACCAAGCTTGATGTGTTTAGAACATCATGCTGGTGAGTAAATATGACAGAATTTTTGTTTCTGACTAAACTTTTCTTTAGGCAAACACATGCAACTGGCTCATTTGTATCAGGACTGCTAACAGCTGCTATTACGGAGATCTTTTACGGTGACCCCAATCAAACAAAACCAACCTCCCCACCTCTAAATTCCTCCTTATGCTCAACTGGAACCTTCATTTAGGCTCTATCTCTACCTTTTACACACTGAAAGACAAAGGCCGTAATGTAAGTTTTCCCTCCAATTACACCTCAAATTGAACCCCAGGGCCCCCGCTGTCTTGTTTGCTCTGGGTCTGGATATGTAGTCTGCTATTTTCTTTCCACAGATGTGCACATCACACCTCTCTCCCCAGTACAGTCACTCCTATTATCCCAGCTGTTGTGTTATGGGTAGCCTTGGACTAGCCGTCTCCAGAGTCCTGTTTTTTCAGCTGCCGCCATCCCCAACCCCCGTCTTGGCCCTTTTCAGTCTACCCTGAGCAGATGATGACCAGCCTGTCTGTCTCTTTCCCTCTGGGTATGTATGATGCACAGCCCATATTAAACATGATAAAGAGGTATGACGAAGATAAATTCGTTTTCTTGATGTTGTTGTTTTCATTTCTCTCAACGCTGTTTTGATGTCTATTGTTCGTCTTGTAAATTTGATGGTTTATTACAATCTTGTTGTTTGACTCTCCACAGCTCAGGGCTTTGAATATTCTCAGGTTGTTTTTATCAGGTAGAGCCGCAATCGCTCTGAGAGAACTGAATTAATAATAATGAGTAAAGCGAGCGGCACGCAGCAGGTGATTGGCACAGATACTCTAATCGAGACGCTCTTGCAAGACCTGCCATTAAAAGAGTTCACACTTGTACTGTTTTTTTTCCCCATCACAGACAGTAGTGCCTACAAACAGGCCCCTACGGCAGAAGTAATGGTTCCTGCTGGTAACGGGTGGAAAATCACACCATTTTTTATGCAAACAATTGTGCCTCTATTGACATTCTATAAACGTAATGTTTTTATTAGCAACGTCTTAAAAAACAGTTGCAGGAAACAAATAATTGTAATTTACTCGCTGCAGCATATAATACCCCACGGTGGGATTCTGAAAGAAATGTTCACTCAGCACAAGTGTTATATATTATGATGTGGTATATGCCATAATAGTATTAATATTTTGAATTAGGCTTTTATTATTGTATTTTCCGTTTTCATTAGTACTGCTCAGGTTTAATTAATTATTATTTTTAATCAACAAAAAAATTTTTTTTAATGATGTTAACTCTGCTCAGCACATAAATACATAATAATAATAATAATAATAATAATAATAATAAAACACACATTTACCCTGTTACAAACTCTAGTGATCTGCCCACCTTAGTGATAGCATTTTAAAGCTCACCCTCGAAACAAAGGCCCTAAATAGTACTCTAGTAAATAACAAATGAAAGTGTCCATGATTAAGAAAGGAAATATCTTTTATAAATCTTGTTCTTCATATTTTGTTTGTTTCATATGGTTTTGAAAAAAAACTACAAAAGCTAAATCTATCTTTTAATGAAACTAAACTTCCATGTGTTGTAACCATCAGTTAAAAGTAATACATTTCTATTTACACCTTGAATGCAAGTTTACAACATATATAAATGTTTATTATTATAAAAAATATATACATACAATTTACATCAGTGTCCAGTTAAAATGAACACCAGTGTCAATAAACCAACAACAACTTGTATACCTTTTCATAGAAATCATGATTACATTAGCTAAGTATTTATTAATAACACTTGCAATGTAGAGTACTCAAGTAAGAGTCCAGTGAAACACGAGCTACAGCATTCAGTTAAAGAGCTCAAAATCTTGTATCAGAAAGCTAAAATGGCATGGATACTTCAGAAAATACAGTTTTATCTTATGTTTAGGGGCTGGTTTAATGTAAGTGGTACATTCAGTGCATTAACTTTTTAACAACCCTCACCATGCATTTCATTTACAATACATCAGCTAGCATAGTGAAACATTGCCAGATAAACCAGAATGAGCTTTTAATGCCAATAGTTTTGAAAGTGCCAGAAACATTCAAAGAAGCAACATAATATATGCAGAAATGTCACAACTGGCACATTTTTCCATAAAGCCTGGGTTAAAAATGATTCAGCCTTATAACCGCAGCTATGAAACCAATGAAATTGCAAGGAATTTGAAAAGAGCTACAGGAGGACCAGGCAGTGGCAAGAGGGAGCCAGAAAAAAAATACAATAAAAATAAAATAAATGTCAAAATGTCTCCCCAAGTTTCATCCATATTTTACAGATCTTTTTGCCAACCGAAACCACAAGTCCTTCATCACTATTGTTTGTTGGCATGTTGTCATGAAGAAACTCTCATGTTACTATGTGTGTGAGTTTTTGTGAGAATGTAATGTCGAGGAGGACAATGATCTTGAAACTGACACACCTAGTCAGCGATCTTTTGAGTAGAGTGCACGCCAACACTTTTTTGACGAAAAACAAGAAACTGTCTTTCAATGTGAGCATGGTGACAATCTTTAGTCCTGTAGTGTGCACTTTCCATAATACAGCATTGCACATATATGCTGCTGTAGAAAAAATAAAAAATCCTAAATACATTTTTTTTTCCTCTATGAAAATTTTCCATTAACATGGGAAGCAAGTGAACAGTCAGTTCTTGAATTTCACGTTTTGGAAAATGGTCAAGCAAAAGGATCTGAGTGACTTTGACAAATAGTAATGGCTCAACACTTTCTCACTCTCAACTTGTCACATATTGATGCTTGGTCTGGACCCCTTGGTGTCGCTTTTTGACCCTCAAGGTACACCCCTAGCATAATTTTCGATGCCCATGGGTAACCTTTTTAGCATCACTTTTCAACGTGCAGGGTCCTCCATTGTTTTCTGTTGTTTGTCTTAATTTAATGGTTTGCATGCCTTTGTAAAATAATATCAATTATTTTATACAAATGTATACTTTCATTGGAGCACCTAACCCCACCCCTACCCTAAACCTACCCACTTCTGAACAATATAAAATGAGTAACAGTCAAATATAAGTACAGTCACAGGTATTGATTGCAAAAACCGACCATCAAAAAGCAATATAAAAGCATTACAAACAAGTAATTTGGTATTCCATGTCTTCAGAAGACATATGATATCTTTATCTGCAGAAGAGAGTAAAACATTAGGTTTTAATTGCTGAAAATGATCCCGCTCCGTCAACGTGCCCACATCTCATTCAAAAAGATTGTCCCGTAGCACACAATCAGTCACAAGACACACAAGAGCCAATAGCATTTCACAACCAAAGCTGACGTAAGGCTTCTGCTGGCAGCATTTTTTTTTATTTTGTGCACAGACTGCAGCACACAGGAAGAGCCACGGAGACAGCGATCACGTCTATTCCTCTCACAAATCAATAATTTTGCCTCGGAAGACTTAGAATATTGATACTTTATGAATAAATTATGACTGTAGTTGTATATGCCTGTTATATCTTGTGTTTGATTGACAAATGGTAGGTTTAGGGGCAGGGGTTGGGTTACGTGCTCATAAATGTGTAAATAATATAATATAAATAAAACTGTTGAGACTGCTTACATTGAAAAATCACACCCCAACATGTATGCAATAATGGCAATATTATTACCCAATATATAATTTAATCACGACGATAAAATTACCAGTGCCTTTCGCGTCGGCATATTGACAACAATGGTTTCTTATTTAAAGCAATGGAGGATCCTGCAGGTAGAAAAATTACGCTAAAGGTGTACCCTGTGCGTCAAAAAGTGACACAAAAGGGTCCTGACCAAGCGTCAATATGTGACAAGTTGGGAGTGAGAATGTGTTGAATGGTTAGATGACTGGGTCAGAGCATGATCCAAAATGGCTGTGTTCTTGGTATGCCGTGCTTAGTACTTAGTACTTAAGAAAGACAACCAGAGAACTGGCATCAGGGTCATGGACGCAGGGTCATGGACGATCCAAAGGCTACGTGGATGATGCAAATAGGGATGCAAAAGAATAACCCAATGGCAATATTGCCTACCATGGGTAAGTGAGCATTGGAACTGAAGCATGGAAGAAGGTTGCCTGGTCTGATGAATCATGTTTTCTTTAGGTCATGTGGATGGCCGGTTATATTTAATTTGTTTACCTGGAGAAGAAATGGCAGTAGGATGCACTATGGGAAGAAAACAGGCTTGCAGAGGCAGTGTTATGCTCTGGGCAATGTTCTTTTGGGAAACCTTAGGTCCTGCATTCACATAGATGTTACTTTGACACCTACCTCCTACCTAAAGATTTTTACAGACCACAAAGAAGTTGTTAAAGGTTTATGACAACATAAAAAAATGCAATTCATAGTTTAAAAAAGTTAAGAAATGTTTTTATATATAATTAATTGATACACGTTCATGCATAATTAATGTATTTGGTAACTATTTATTTAAGGACCAGATCTCATTATTAACTAGCATGGATATTACTATATTGGCTGATTATTATTACTTATAAAGTACATATTAATGCATTCTGCATTACCATATTTTAGATCCCTTAACTCTACCTCATGCCTAAACTTAACAACTACCTTACTAAGTATTAATAAGCGGCAAATTAGAAGTTTATTGAGAACTGAACCATAAAATAAAAAAGTAATCAGTAAAAGTATGAAAAACGTACGCTAACACTTTAGAATAGGGAACACTTATTCACTATTAACCATGACTTTCCTAATTTGCTGCTTAGTAATAGTTAGTAAGGTAGTTGTTATATTTAGGTATTGGGTACACTGTCAGAAAAAAGGGTACGGTTGGGGTCAGTTTGTGATCACTTAGGGTACAAATGGTGAAGTTGTACCCTCAATGGGTCATAGTTGCACCTTAGGGTATTCATATGTACCATTTAAGGGTAAAAAAGGTACAAATATGTTTCCAACTGTCAGAGGGTCCATGTTTGGACCATTTAATTCCCAAATAGATGTACAATCACTTGTGTGACAAAAAGAGTAAGCCAAAGTGTATGAAACGGTCACCCAAAATAGATTAAACATAGTAAGATAATCATTTTCATCAGTTATTGATTATTTGGAAGAGATGCACAAAATAACCAAATATATTTAAGAGCCCACGTATGTACATCTTTACTGACCATAGACTGTAAAAAAGTAATGGACGACGCACCTTCACTCACTTCCATTGAAGAAAAGTGAAGCCGCCATTGTCCCAATAGGGCTAGGCCATATTGCACTGATTTGGGACCGGAGTCTGCGCAGTAGAGAGTAGAGAGTGAAGGGGGCCGTCCCACCACACTCCAACTGGGTCCCACCACACTCCCGCTGAGTCGATCGCAAGGACACACCACTGACCCTTTTTAAATTAGCCGGTACTTCTCCAAATGTCTGCTGAATGCTGTATAAGAGGCGTGTGTTAAAATTAGGTAAATACAACTGCAATATCTTCCTGAAAATCCCGAAAAAGTCTGTTGGCACCTCAGTTCACTCAGAGAAGCTGTCAGTCTCAGCTGTCAATCATGACTTTAGACTCCCGTTTTTATAGCATCACTTAACTAACTAAACCAAACTTATTTAAAAACGAGCACTTGAACTTACATCGGCGTGATGAAATCTACATAAAATGACAAAAACCATCTTTGAAAACAAAATATTTGAAGTGAAATGTAATTATTTAATTTGTCTCGCGTCACATTAGATTACATGGAGAGGACGGGGTTTATGACCTATACTGGGACCAGCCATCTGTGGGCGATCAAGACGCGATGGCTTCAGTTTTGAGGATTAGTGCGGCACACTTGTTACTGACTAGTTCTGAACAGTATTGACATATTGACATGTTATTGATTATGCAGAGAATCAAGATGATAACTTTTAAACATAAAGTATTAAAGTATGCCTGTCTTTTTAATTGTATTTTAAACAACCATTTTGAATGTTTAATAAATGTGATAAACAACATTCTGGCCTTTTTAGTGTGCTGTATGGAGTACAAATTTGCCATCAAAAGGTACAAAAGGCTTGTCACTGGGGCAGTACCCTTAAAAGGACAAATTTGCCCTTTTTTAAAGGTAAAAGTCCTCCTCAGTATTTTGTTCCAATCACCTGGATTTGCTAATTAGCAGATGTGGGACCAAGTCATTCCTTTCAAGTCACAAGCAAGTCTCAAGTCAAATCCCAAGTCCTCAAAGAGTTAAAGTTAATGAGATGATTAAATTATGATTTTGCATTAGTGATGAACACCTAACAAGCAGCGTAATTGAAGAAAAGAGAAACATATGACTTCAGCCACAGCCTTGGATGGAATCAACTGGGGAAGAAAAAAAAATCAAGATCTGATTAAACAACTCCACAAACAACATCACCAGCTTCACTCATTACTAACCAGACTGACGTTATTTTCTGTCTGAAGAGTCTCTTATTGAGAATTAACAGAGGTTTAGAAGTTGATGTTTTATTGGTTAAGTTTATTGGTCAAGAAAATACAAAATTATATAAAAAAATGACACGATACCACCGTTAATGTGGTCAGTGTTTGTTTTAATTTGTCTCTCGACCCTTTTTTTAAGCAGTTGCAATATTGTTTCACAGCAAACATTTGAGCATTGCTGAATCAAACCTAGACGTAACAGATTAAGTTATGCTTTCTGCTTATGACTTGTTTGAATGAACATCATAAAGTGGTTTATTTTTGGTTTATTGTCTGAAATTCTGTCATCACCGAACTGAAAAAAAAACTAAAAAAAGTTATATTAAACAAATGCCACCATAATGCTTCCATATTCCCAAAGAAAATCTGTGTAGGCTCAAGCTTTTACTTTTACTTTACTTTTTAGTCATTTAGCAGACGCTTTTATCCAAAGCGACTTACAAATAAGAAAAAGTAACTAAAACCACAAGTTACAAGTCTATAAATACTATATATACACACATTTAAGAAAATTGAGAAATTAAATAAAATGACAAATGCATACAACAACATTTCAAAACTTAACATTTAAATGAAAACAAAAAATAAAGCTAAAAACATTTCAAAATATTAAAACAACCAAAGGTATGAGTATAAAAAATATTCTAACATGACACTAAGCCAAACACCCATATATATATATATATATATATATATGGTATTTCATTTCCATGCAGTATGTTGAAGTAACATTACTAAAATAAATACAATGTATTAAAACTAAAACTAAAGTAAATACCTATAAAGACATATGAAATTCATACATAATTTATGTAAAATTAAAATAGATAAATCAAACGGCAGTAGTTATAAGTAATCCTAAAAAAAGAACACTGTCAAATACACATGCTAACAAACAACAACTTACACATAGTAAGAATTAGTTATAAAAACTAAAACAGAAGTGAAACAAGCAGTAAGAAAGAGGATAAATAAAAAGCGATACTTATATCCCTTGCCGATTGTCTTTACACTCTTCGGTCTTCACGCGAGGAGGGCTTCACACGACGGCTGCCGCGGTAAACTAAGATTTTTATACCCATCTAACAAAATACTACTCCAATTCAGTTGAACACACTTTCCTGTTAATCACAATAAATGGCCAAGCAAGCGCCTGACACTGACAAGGGACGCGAGTACGAGACCAAACGCGATTTCAGCACGTCTCCACACGTCTTTGTAATGTCTTTTAAACATTAACGCTTATCATACAATCCCCAACAGTCGTGAAAATAATTTTCCATACTGCAGTGCATGATAGGAAGTTTTTGGTGTTACCCAGGATGCATTGCAGCATGAAGCATTTTGTTGATTGTCACCATTGTTGAGATTCATATGCTGGTTCTTGAAGTCTCTCTGCGTGTGTGTGTGTGTGTGTGTGTGTGTGTGTGTGTGTGTGTGTGTGTGTGTGTGTGTGTGTGTGTGTGTGTGTGTGTGTGTGTGTGTGTGTGTGTGTGTGTTGTGTGTGTGTGTGTGTGTGTGTGTGTGTGTGTGGTGTGTGTGTGTGTGTGTGTGTGTGTGTGTGTGTGTGTGTGTGTGTGTGTGTGTGTGTGTGTGTGTGTGTGTGTGTGTGTGTGTGTGTGTGTGTGGCTAGTACAAGAGTGCAAATATTTATATGCATAATACAGATTTAAAATGTATCCACAATAAGTGTTGCAGCAACGCATTGCTTGCATGCTGTAGATTTACAGGGTTGGTAATGCAAAACCTAAACATATAAATAACGGGGGGGGGGGGGATATTTTGAATTTAATCAGGCCAGCTGATGATGCATATCTCTTTATATAAAAACAGCCAAAATCTCCTCACTCTATCAGCATTGATCTCTCTGCTTTACAACACCACATGCATAACTATAGAGAAATATCTAAGTCAAGGGTCAAGAGCCCAACTAAAGCACACACTGATCTCCATGATGGTGGCATCATTTCAACCAATAAAGCATTCTGACCCCTGGACTACCCACCTCTGTTTATAGCTACAACTAGAGGTACAAATGTGTACCCTTCAGGGTACCACCCTAGTGACGGCCACCTTAAAAGGTACAGATTTGTACCTTTTTTTGAGTGTATAAGGTACAATTTAGTCAGCAGAGATGCATATTTCCTTTTGAAAGGTACATACTACAAGGGTATAGATGTGTACCCTTATGTGTACTGCCCCAGTGACAAGCCATTGTACCCCTGAAGGTACACATTTGGCAAAAAAAATTCTGACAGTGTAGGATTAGGGATGTAGAATAAGTTCATGTTGAATAAGACATTAATATGTGCTTAATAAGTACTAATAAATAGCTAATAGTCTAGTAATATGCATGTTAATAAGAAACTAGTTAAGATACCCTAAAATAAATAGTTACCAAACTTGCTATTAATGTAATTAATGTCTAATAGTTTAAAGCACTTAAATAATGGCAGTTTAGAATTTCATGTACTTAACCTAAGAACTACATCTGAGAACTACTTACTCATAATAACCAATAACAACTCTCATAATACTGGTTTAAAATACTGTATATTGGTTAGGTATGGTTAAAAGGCTGTAAACAAAGCATAAAGATAACTCTATACATATTAAAAAAATAAATGATAATAACTTGTAAATAACAGTAACAATGAATAAGAACTCACTATTTGTATCCTATTAATGTATAAACAAGGAATTCCTATAAAATAATAGTTTTCAAATTATGTATTAGTCCTTTTTTACTTTATACATATAATAAAGGGTTACCCTGCTCTTTGTTACACACACATTTATGTTATAACTTATATTTGTCTTGCCAATTTTGGAACTTTGTGCTACCTTAGCATTATGTGCTTGTGCTGTAGCATTCCTCATTTGCAACTTTCTTTGCTGCTGTAAATAAGTGTAAATGCAGACATGTTTGACTTGACTGTCCTGGATTGAATGCATCAATAACAAGCTAGCAGAGTTTTCTTGTGGATAAATTAAAAGCTCCGTAACAGCAAACAGTGCATTTCATTAGTATTTCCTGAGTTGCTTTTAGCTATAATAAAATGGCATTTAGGAGATATTTTGGAACATTTCAGTGGGTGAAACATCGTGATTCTATTTGTGCAGTCTACAGAGCTTTGTAAGTGCTGTGGCAGCTGAAAAAGTATGTTGCTTCAGTCAGCAAAGGCTAAGGGCTTTTTATAAGGGCTGTCTGTTTGTGTTCTCTCCAATATTTCCTCATTTCTCATTGGTCATCGGTGACCAGATAGTGTCTGGTGATTGTCATTTGAAGACAAATGGACAACAATCTCAGAATCAATCATTTATGAAGCTGTCAGTTGTGACATACTATATCCATGGAAAATCGCCAGATGTCTTTTCTAGAACGTGGATACACTCTAACTACACTTTAAAACAACAGTGTGTCATTTACAATTGTTGCTTTTCAGAATTTATTTTCGGTTCTTTATTAGATAGGTGTTGTAGGAGCAGTCACTGCAGGACTCAAATAGAAAACCAAATATTTTACAATTTCTGAGATTTGTCAAAAATCGTTGTCAAAAATGCACTGTGTTTACAGAGCTTTACCTCTTAAACCCTACTGCACTTTCAGTTATATTCTGCACTCTAAATTTGCAGAAGAAGGGCATACTAGCCTATACTTATGACACACATGATTTGTTGTTGGTTTTACTGGCAAGCTGTTGCAAGATGGAGGACTCCTGAACTCATAACAGCCATAGATGGAAAGATTTGAGTTGCATCATGGGCCAGCCCTGTGAGAAATCCATGCTAACTCATCATTTTCCATTCCAGGCAGCTGGATACAGACTATTTACAGCATATAACCAACGTGATTGTCACAAACAGAGCACGGAGAACCAGGTAAGGAGTGAAACAGAGGGTTTATTAACAGGTAGAATGCGTGAGGTGAGAGGAGCAGGTGCGTGACGTGAATGGTGATCCAATCCGAGGTGACAAGGCAGTGAACTGATCAGGGTCTCTTTCACAGGAATCGTGGAGCTGGGAAACACGGGAACACAGGACACACACTGGAGGATCGCTGGAGGGTATCTGGGAGACAACAAGGTACGTTAATCACAGGTAAGATCGAAGGGAGTCAGGTACTGTTCAGGGTAGTGAACCGTAGACCGGACGATGAGTGTCAGAGAGCGTGTGGTACTTATGGGAGTGCTGATGAGAGGTTGCAGGTGCGGGTGATTAGAACTCAGGTGACTGTGATCTGGTGATTGTCGTTGGTGGCGGTGACTGGGACTGTGACTCTCTGACACTACCCCCTCCTCCAGGGGCGGCTCCTGACGCCCTTACGCGGCGACGGGGGCGACCCCGACCTCTGGGTGCGGGACGATTTGGATGGATGCGGTGGAACTCCTGTAACAGCATGGGGTCTAGGATATCGTCCCGGGCCACCCAGGACTGCTCCTCGGGTCCGTATCCCTCCCAGTCCACGAGGTACTCCAGCCGGCCACCCCGTCGCCGCGAGTCCATGATGTTGCGGACCTGGTAGACGGATGGTTGATCCAGGATTTCTGGAGGAGGAGGCTCGTCCGGCTCATGCTGATCTGGGGTAGGAGAAGAACACGGTTTCAGTAGGGAAACATGGAATGTGGGATGGATGCGATACCTGGGGGGAAGTTGGAGTCGGTAGGTAACCTCATTGATCTACCTCTGGATCTTGAACGGACCAATGTAGCGGGGACTCAGCTTCTTGCAGGGCAGGCGGAGTCGTATGTCCCGGGTGGACAACCACACCCGGTCCCCAGGGTGGTAGAGGGGAGTGGGAGCGCGTTGGACATCCGTGAAGTTATTGTGTCTCCGCACTGCCCGTTGGAGGTGGATGTGGGCTGAGTCCCACACTCTCTCGCTCGCTCGGAACCAGTGGGTCTACCTGGAACCTCCGATGGCTCTCCGTCCACGGGAAAGAGCGGGGGTTGGTAGCCGAGTATGCACTGGACGGGGTTAGGCCCGGTGGTGTTCTGGCGGAGGGAATTCTGTGCATACGGGGTGTTCGGCCCATGGGAGGGAAAAACGGCTCAGCTGTGCTGATCCTCCTGGCAGTATGCCGGATGCCCGGTACCGGTCCGTCCGTTCTTGTATCTTCCGTATCTCCACTCAGTCTGGCCGTTTGTCTGGGGATGGTAACCGGAGGACAAGCTCACCGTGACTCCTAGCAGGCGGAAGAAGGCTTTCCACACATGGGAGATGAATTGTGGACCGCGATCCGACACAATGTCTTCGGGCACCCCGAAGTTCCGGAATACCTGCTGAAACAAGTGTTCGGCCGTCTCTAGGGCCGAGGGTAATCCTTGGAGGGGGATCAGTTTGCACGCCTTTGAGAAGCGGTCCACTGCTACGAGGACGCAGGTCTTTCCTTCAGACTCGGGAAGGTCAGTCACAAAATCTATTCCCATGTGTGACCAGGGACGTCGAGGAATAGGGAGAGGTACGAGCTTGCCCACCGGTAGATGACGAGGAGTCGAGGACATGGCACAGACTGAGCAACTGCGGACGTACCTGATGGTGTCACGGGACATACTGGGCCACCAGTACCGAGCTTGGAGGAGCGAGAGGGTCCGTTGGCTGCCTGGATGTCCAGAGCCCGGTACTTTGTGCACTGAGTCCAGAAGGGATTGCCGTATGGAAGTTGGAACGAAAGTTTTCCCTTCTGGACCTCCCAGCGGAGCAGGATCCGTAAGAGTGGCGGCTCTGATGTCCTGGTCGATGTTCCAGATGATGGGGTTGACTATGAGGGCTGGAGGGAGAATTGGCTCGGGTTCCGTGGGAGAATCGGGTGAATGTACTTGGGATAGAGCGTCAGCTTTACAGTTTCGGTTTCCAGGTCGGTATGTGATGGTAAAATCGAATCTAGTAAAGAACAGAGCCCAGCGGGCTTGCCTGGGGTTGAGCCTCTTCGCTTGCCGGAGGTATTGGAGATTTTTGTGATCGGTGATGACAGTGAATGGGTGGTTTGCTCCCTCCAGCCAGTGCCGCCACTCTTCTAGGGCTAGCTTGATGGCTAGTAGCTCCCTGTTTCCGATATCATAATTTTGCTCCGCTGGGGTCAGTTTCTTGGAATAGTACGCGCAAGGCTGGAGGCGTGGAGGCTCACCGAACAGTTGGGATAGCACAGCCCCAGCCCCTGTGGTGGAGGCGTCTATTTCCACCACGAATGGTACATGGGGGTCTGGATGCCGGAGAATAGGGGCCGTGCTGAACGCGGTCTTCAGGCTGTCGAAGGCTTCGTGGGCGTTGGAACTCCAGGACAGGGACTTGGGCTTCCCGCGGAGCAGGGTGGTAAGCGGGGCTGTGAGTAGACTAAAACCCTTGATGAAGCGACGGTAGAAATTGGCGAAGCCAATGAATCTCTGCAGTTCCTTAATCGTCTGGGGAGTCGGCCATTCTGCCACAGCTGTTACCTTCCCCTGGTCCATCTGGATACCTTCCCTCCCGATGATGTATCCCAGGAACTGCACCGTGGGGCGATGGAACTCGCATTTCTCTAGCTTGAGGTACAGACGGAACTGCCGGAGCTTCTGGAGGACCTGCGCAACGTGGTGGCGATGGTCGGCCAGGTTCCGGGAGTAAATTAAGGTGTCGTCGATGTAAACTATCACAAAGCGGTGGAGGAACTCCCGGAACACCTCGTTCATAAACTCCTGGAAGACGGAGGGAGCGTTGGAAAGGCCATACGGCATCACGAGGTACTCATAGTGGCCGGAGGGAGTAATGAATGCCGTCTTCCACTCATCGCCCTCCCGGATTCGAACGAGGTTGTACGCGCTACGCAGGTCCAGCTTAGAGAAGATGCGGGCCCCACGGAGTTCCTCAAGCGCGGCCGGGACCAGGGGAAGTGGATAGGGGAGCTTGGTAGTCTGGGAGTTTAGAGCTCGGTAGTCGATGCACGGCCTCAAGCCCCCGTCCTTCTTACCCACGAAGAAAAAGCTTGATGCCGCTGGGGAACTAGATGGCCGGATGTATCCTTGATTTAGAGCCTCCTTGATGTATTCCTCCATAGCCTTGCGCTCCGGGATGGACAGTGAGTATACTCTACCCTTGGGGAGCTTATATCCAGGCAGCAGATCTATCGCACAGTCCCATGGCCGATGAGGTGGTAACTGGGTGGCTGCCTGCTTGCTGAAGACATCCTGGAACGCCCTGTAATCAAATGGGATCGTGGGAATCATACTGGTCTCGGGACTCTCAACCCGCGTGGAGGCGACCTGAGCCGCGGATAACCTGTGAGGAGGACCTGGAATTTCCTTGAGACAGTGTTGGTGGCAATATTCGCTCCAGCGAATTATATCACTTGATTCCCATTTGATCTCTGGAGAATGGAGATCAAATGGATCTAGCCCAGGATAATGCTCGACCGGAGAGAAGGGAAATTAAAAATGCTACCTTGGAGCGCTCGGTGGGAAACTTCTGTGGTTGCATCTCGATGTATAAGGCTAGTTGTAATAGAAAGCCGCCACACTCAGCCGATTCACCCGCGTAGGCAGCTGGTAAGGCCATGGGACTGGCAGAGGCAGATTGAGGGGGTGGAGGTGGATGGAGTGAAGCCCGCAGAGTGTTGACCAGCTCCTCCAGGACTTCAGACGGTACGGAAGGTCGGGGATCCATGGGGGTGATGGTGTTGGTCCGGTCTTCTGTCACAAACAGAGCACGGAGAACCAGGTAAGGAGTGAAACAGAGGGTTTATTAACAGGTAGAATGCGTGAGGTGAGAGGAGCAGGTGCGTAACGTGAATGGTGATCCAATCCGAGGTGACAAGGCAGTGAACTGATCAGGGTCTCTTTCACAGGAATCGTGGAGCTGGGAAACACGGGAACACAGGACACACACTGGAGGATCGCTGGAGGGTATCTGGGAGACAACAAGGTACATTAATCACAGGTAAGATCGAAGGGAGTCAGGTACTGTTCAGGGTAGTGAACCGTAGACCGGACGATGAGTGTCAGAGAGCGTGTGGTGCTTATGGGAGTGCTGATGAGAGGTGGATTATTTTTATTTTATTTTTTTTATTGCACATTTTACTCTATTTCTTTTTTTTTTTTTTTACTTATATTTATATATATGCTCCTGTGTTGTGTTACTTCTATTTAACATTTATTTCTTTGCACTGTCCACTGAGCGGACCTGATTTGATTTGCATTTCACTTCTGATTATACCCTGTATAATTTAGTATGTGACGAATAAACAAACCTTGAACCCTTGAACCTTGAACCTTGAGAGGTTGCAGGTGCGGGTGATTAGAACTCAGGTGACTGTGATCTGGTGATTGTCGTTGGTGGCGGTGACTGGGACTGTGACTCTCTGACAGTGGTAGTGTATTACATTTTTTTCAAAGCTTATTGGTTAAAATTAAACAACACTCACAAACCATTTTACCTTCCATGTTATATTTCCAATTCATGTAGGATGTTTTATTTTCAAAAAATTACATTTTAATAAAATATTCCAAATATTTGTTTTTCTTTATAACAATGTTCACCAGTGAATCATTCACATTAAAGTAAGGAATTAACAATAGTCTTTTTTATTCCATTTTTTATTTAAAGACTTCAAAAGAGGTCAGAACAAGCTTTTAGATAACCTGGTTAATTATCTTAATTAGTTCCCCATAAGCCTAACCAAAAGGGTCTACAGCCTAAACCTGGCTGACCAAGAACAGTCTACCTGGTTGACCTTATGGTAATTATAATGAATGAGCAATCTATATCTTGCAATAATATGTCTCAGTGAGATATTATAATGCTTAGTTTTAAGATTAAAGCTCTGTAGATTTTATTTTGGGGTACAAAAAAATATAATGCGATGACAATTCAGAGCTGATGATAATTCAAAAGCCTGATATATCGTTTTTGATATATTGATATTTAAACTTTTATTTATTTTTTTTCTCAAATGATCATCAAGAAACGCTTCTTACATTAGCTTTATATATATATACAAAAACAGACATAGCATATCAAAAAGACATAGCGTATCTTGACCAATTATACCAAAAAGGCTTTTTATTTGATCAAAAAGCATATAAGTATAAACTATCAATCAGACAACATGAGGCACATAGTAAATTGTACCTCATATAAAATATGATACAGAAGGCTTTATATTGTTAAAACTAAAGTGCATAAACTTTATGTGCTTTAAAACAGTTTAAAATAGTCACCTTTAAATAAAATGCATTTGTGTGGTAGTGTGTTTTGTAGGATTAATCATTAAAATATGTACTGTATATGCCCAAGAGATTAAACGGACATAGATCTGCTAATGGCTGCCGTATCCACAGCAGATGTATGCATATTTGAGTCTGTATTTGTGTGTGTTCTGTTGTATTTCAGTTGCACTGATGTGTCCAAACTCTCATCCCAATATCCTTATCTTCTGTAATCCATTGGGACTCAAGCTGTCGATGGGATTCCCCTTTTGACCTCTGCATTCTGTGGCCATATTGTCCATTTCTTCCCATGAGGTCTTCCTCCAGCCCAAATGAAAGCTCCAATCTCTCATACAATTGACTAACTTCAGAGCTTGACCAATCTATCTCTCGTTCCCAAGTCTCTCCATCTTGTGACCTTTCTTGCCAAGCTTTCTTCTACAATCGGTTGCAGTCTGTCTCCATAACAATCCAGTTCCTGCAGCCAAGGCCTCCCACCAGCATAAGACGGCTACCCTGCTGAGACAAACGTGGTGGATTATATTACCTGATGAAGAAATATCACGCTACTGATGATTGAACCTGATATCTTTCACTCTTGCACACACAGAAGATAACATGTGAAGGGAAGTGAACCAGACATAATATTCTTTCTATAATTGAATGCAATGATAATCAGTGTCAAGACAGACAATTTCAATGCCATGCTACAAGACAGTCATGATTTAAAAGTTAAATTTGAAGTATGCAGTTTTTTCAATGTTAAAATCATTTATCGTATTCTAGATCAATATGCAGAGATAAAATTAACTAATCTGAGGGTTGAACAGACAGTCAACTAATTGTTCTTAATGAAGTCAGCTGATTGACCACTATTACACTTATTTGTGTCTGTGTAATACATGCAATGACTTGAAGAAAACTCTTCAATGATGAGACTGTTTCCATTTAGAAATTAAAGCCATTTAATTTGGAGACATACAATCAATCATGTCAGAGGTTCTCTGCTCACCCTCATGACTATATAAATATATTTTAAAACTTTTTTTAAATAACAATTAAGATGTGTACACTCTGAAAGAAAGGTGTAGGATTTACTATTTTCACTCAAAATTCAAAATTACTTTTAAATAAATAAATTATAATTAAATAAACTGAAGGCAAGGAACACATTGAATTAAGTGTGACATTTTGAGGTATAAAGAGTGAAATTGTATTTTGTTGTTGCATTTACTATTTTATAATCATTTTTATTTTTATGTACTCTTTAAAATATATATTTTTAATTTATTTGTTTACTTTAGAAAATAAATACAGTGTATATTCTAGGTGTAAATGTTAAAATGGTATTACTTTTTCTTGATGGTTGCACCACATGACATTTTAAAAGTGATTAAATTTAAACTTTCCTCAAACAAATTATAAAAATGTATTCAAAACCACAAGAAACCAACATGAATACAAAGATTGCATTTTGAGAAATTGGCCCATGTGTTTTAAACTCGATTTTTAAAAGATTATTGCTTTACATTAACTTCCGAGTCAGGGCAGTTTCGCAGGATTGCGCCCACTCTCATTGAAAATGAATTGTGACCTTGCAGGTAACTTTTCCGAGCAGTTCTCTGAGCTTCACTTTACCGCCTCCTCTCACGTTGGCTGCTATCTGTCTGCCTCACAGAACAGGATGAGCAGTCTCTTTACCTGCTAGAAGCCAAAAATGTGGGAGAGATGATAATAGCACTGTGCAGATCAGATCAATGTAATTCGCTACTGCAACTAATACACATCCATTAACTTAAAATTACATTTTAATTGGATTCTTCATTAAAAGTATGCTTCCTCTGGATTTGAACGTAACAGCGTTTTTACTCATTAACAACATTTACAGCACTGTTCTAGTGGGCAGCCATATAACATTTATAATAAATTTAATAATATTTGATCATCTCTGTGACTTTATGATGCTATAAAACATTGTTGTTTGTCTGATCCTCCTGATCAGCCCAACACAGCAACATCTACAGTGACATCTGGATGTATGGCTTAATATTTATAATATCTGTGTAGTCCAACTAGTGGAAACAGCAGAGTATTTGTGTACATACTGACAATAAATGTATAGCCTGAATGTACTGTAAGCTTTGGTTAAAAGCGTCTGCTAAATGCATAAATGTAAAATGTAAATGTCTCATTTGGGAAACCTGTTTGAAAACAGTTATTTTTGCATTCTAGAAATCACTCTAGAAATTAGTCAAGCTACCAATTCAAAGAAGAAGTACAAGCAAAAAGTTGCTTACTATATTGACGTGATTTAAGGAAGCAGTTTTTTTTGTTTTTTTTTTCAAAAACAAGAGGACCTCAGTCAGGTGACAGCATTATACAACATTTGTTTCTAAATTTACAATGCAACAAATATATTTTATGATTACAATTCAACACTACAAAACCAAAACTGAAGTAAAAGTAAAAACGTACTCATTTCTATAAACCAGATCAAACGAACAATAATTTAACTTAAACTAAATGAATAAATCTGTGAATCTTCTTCTCATTTTCTGAATTAACTGACTAAAATGTATTTGTTCCTAATATGTCGCATGAGAGATAATCTGCAAATATTTTACACACTTTACCACTATAAAGTAGCTTTTGTTGAAAAAGCTAACATTTTGGGGAATCTACTGTATTTTATGATCTACTGTCACACACACAAACAAAAAATGTACAATAAATAAACCGTATTCTGTAAAAAAAAAAAAAAAAAAAACAGTATTGGAATACGTTTGACAAGAACATACTTTTTCAGAATTTCTGCTTCAAATTTTAAGGTTTAAGTCAATGTGTTACTGGCTGTTTCTTTGTAATTATTTGTCAAATTTAATGGAAATTTCTGAAAAAAATAAAGTTTTAGTCAACCCTACACCATTTTTTCCCAGCACTGTTAAGCTAACATTATTGTTACTTTTAGTTTGTTTTACTGATGATAGTATATACTAATGATTTATCTTATATGCACAATATAAAAATAGTCACAGACTAAAATGTGTACATATATTGTCAGTGGGCGAAAAATGTGTTTGAAGGCCTCCAGTTTTACATGATTTTGGTGCAACTTTTCAGATATGAAACCAATTTGTTTGACCGTTTTTCCTGTCCAGCTTGAAATCTGCCAGCATTGTTTAGTTATGCACAAATATGCTCATTTAATCATGTTAACATGATGCATAGTTCCTGTAAGTGTCTACAATGATATTGTGCATGATATAATTGTGCAGGACAGAGTGCATTGCTTTAACATAAATCGTTCTTACAAAGCAGGAAAAGATGATATGGACATGGTTAAAACTACACTCTTCAATTTGTGTATGGAAATGAGTTGCCTGTTTGAATTAGCATGCACATAACTACCTCAGAGGATTTGCATCAAGCAATTTTCTAACTTATGCAACAGCTTTTAAATATGATCTGGTTTCTCCTGATAGATAGCAGGGATGTGAGACACAAAAGAGAAGCAGTCATTTGTAGATATAAGCCTTCTATGATGGAAATTTCTTCAAACGCTAACTTTTTTATTTTTTTCCACACTTTGTCTTTGTCACTTGTCCATGTCTGAAGTTTACTTGTTTTTGAAGTGCACTACTGTATTTCAACTAATGGACATCAATGAGATTTACAGGCCCATTATGAAAAAGTGAGTCTGGCAAAATAAGGCAATGACAACTTGTTTGGAGCCACAGGCAACAAAAAATAGATGCTTTATGCATGAAGTATGAAGCATATTAGCATATTAGAAGTGATTTTAACTGTATATGAATTTGAATAAGTAAATGACTTTTCATAACAAATAATGTTCATAATAATTAAGACATTCCACATTACTGTAAATGCAAAATATATATTTTGCTCAAATTATACAGCATTTATAAATCGTGCTAGAATTTGTTTTATTTTTTTTCCTAACATATTTTGTTATTAATAGTCCACCAATAAAAAAATATTTTCTCACTCTTAAAGTTATATTTCACCCAGAAAGGAAAATGTTGTCATCTACTCACCCTCAAGTTGTTCCAAGTGTCTTTCTTCTGTTGAACACCAAAGAAGATATTTGGAAAAACGTTGGTTGACGGTAGCCATTGACTTCCACGGTATGGAAAAAAATACTGTAAAAGTCGAAGGCTACAATCAACTGTTTGGGTCTTCAAAATATCTTGAACTATCCCTTTAAGGTGTGGCCAAATTAGCAAGTCAAGTCAAGACACCTTTATTTGTATAGCGCTTTTAACAATACATATTGTGTCAAAGCAACTGCACAATATCAAAATAGGAAAATAGTGTGTCAATAATGTAAAATTATAAGATTAAACACTCAATTTTCAGTTGAAGGCATTTCATTATTGAATTCAGTGATGGCATCGTCCAGCTCAGTTCAGTTTAAATAGTATCTGTGCAATCAAGTCGGTGATATTGCTGGAAATGAAGTGTCCCCAACTAAGCAAGCCAGAGGTGACAGCAGCAAGGAACCAAAACTCCATCAGTGACAGAACGGAGAAAAATACCTTGGGAGAAACCAGGCTCAGTCGGGGGCCAGTTCTCCTCTGGCCAGACGAATCAGCAGTTTGTTCCAACTGCAGCAAAGTCAGATTGTAAGGGCTCAACTGGTTTAGTGGTCTTTTCCTGATGGCTGTCCAGAGTTTGGGCGCTAAATATAAAAATAATCTGCTGCCCGCAGTTGATTTTGATATTCTAAGTATTATCAAATGGCCAGAGTTTTGAGAACGCAGTGGAAATGGAGGACTATAATGTGATAAGAGCTCGCTCAAGACATTGAGAGCATAGATCTCAGTTTAGATATATTTTTAAGATTAAAAAATGCAGTTTTACAAATGCTAGAAACGTGGCTGTCAAAGGAGAGATTGCTATCAAATAGCACACCTAGGTTCCTGAATGATGACGAAGAATCGACAGAGCAGCCATCAAGTGTTAAACAGTGTTCTAGGTTATTACTTGAGGGGGTTTTAGGTCCAATAATTAATAGCTCTGTTTTTTCAGAATTGTATGTATCATTTAGCACGCACTTTTATCTAAAGTGACTTACAGACAAGGAATACAACAAGCAACATTCGATTAGTCAAAAAGAGATTAATAAACATGAGAAGTGCCAAGTAACACAGATTCAGACATTATTCAGAACATTGTTTCAAAACATTGTATTAGGCATTCAAGGTAGGGAAGGTCATTCCACCAGCATTGAATGAAAATACTGGGAAGTGATTTTGTGCCTGTCTTTGATGGTAACACGAGGCGTTACTCACTTACCGACCTTAGGCTTCTGGAGGGGGTGTAGTCTCATAAGAGAGAGTGAAAGTAGGAGGTTGTGGATCCTGTGACTTCTGTATGCAAGCATCAGAACAGTAGCCAGTGGGGAGAGATAAAGAGTGGTGTGACGTGGGCTCTCTTGGGCTTGTTGAAAACAAGGGCACTGTTGCGTTCTGAATCATTTGCAGAAGTTTGATTGCAATTGATGGAATTCTAGCCAAAAGAGCATTGCCTAGAAATGACAAGGCCTGACCAAGAAGTTGTATGGAAGTTGTATTTGGAAGTTGTATATAAGTTGTATATTTTTCTTGTTTTTATTATTATTTTAATGTCTATTTCACTTCCTTTTATGTAAAGCACTCTGAATTACCACTGTGTATGACATGTGGTATATAAATAAACTTGCCTTGCCTTGCCTTGCCTAAATGATAGTTTTAGTACACTGACCAAAATTATAAACGCACCACTTTTGTTTTTGCCCCCATTTTTCATGAGCTGAACTCAAAGATCTAAGACTTTTTCTATGTACACAAAAGGCCCATTTCTCTCCAATATTGTTCACAAATCTGTCTAAATCTGTGTTAGTGAGCACTTCTCCTTTGCCAAGATAATCCATCCACCTCGCAGGTGTGGCATATCAAGATACTGATTAGACAGCATGATTATTGAACAGGTGTGCCTTAGGCTGGCCACAATAAAAGGCCACTCTAAAATGTGCAGATTGACTGTATGGGGGGGGGGGGTACTATAAAAAATACAATACAATAATACAATACAATACTGTATTGTATAGTATTAATACAGTATTAATTACTGTAATTATGTGGACTCCAGTTGAAATGACTGGGATTTGAACATGAAAATTTGCTGAACAAACTTGTGTCTGCACCTTTATGCCGTGCCAAATCCTTAAGTCTTTCTTTTTTTTCTGTTGAACACAAAAAGGGAATTTTACTGGTTACTCTTTTACATGCAATCAAATGCAATCTCAGAGGGGAACAACGCTTTTAGCCTTTAAAAAAATGAGGAAAGTACTATAAAAGTGGTCCATACAAACTAAGACTATGTGCCTGCACTCTCAGAAAAAGGTGCACAACTGTCACTGGGACGAGACCCTTTCAAAAGCAGAACCGTCGCAAGAGCTGAACGAAGTCTGCGACAGCATAGGACCTCGCACTTTAGGGAGTCTCTTGAAATTTGATCAGGGATTGCAAACAACATTAAATGGAAGATGTCATAGTCTTTTCTTCCCTATTGTGACATATATCTGAGTGAAACGGCTTCTCAAACAAGAACAATGAAGGGTGGGATTTAATTTGATCCATCGGGAACTGATTGGATCATTGCCAGTGACAGGTTGTCCTCCCCTCGCGCCAATGTAGACGTCTTCAAAAAACAGAAGATATGCCATTGCAGGGGGAAATGATTTTGATTAAACATTATGAGGGCACATGAATTGAAAATAATATTAATGATGTATGGTACCATTATGATGTACCATCAAACAACATGAAAAGTCAATTTTCATTTCATTGTGACCTTAACATCATGTGCGACGTATTTTGAAGCGAAGTGAGCTATGAGTGAGGTCACTTTTACTCATAACTTTCTATAATAAAATATATAAATTGTATTTTACTACATTATCATAAGATAAAATCAAATAAAAAAGCATCCTGGAGGGGCCCATGTATCTGGCATACTTTTCAAAACCAAATAGACGAGGGGGTTGAGGGAAGTTTTATTGTCAATTATGAACTCATATTTGGCCAGAAACAACAGTTAAATGTTAAAACACCTTGATGGATTTGTTTGGTTTTTACAAAATACGCAGCTTTTTACTTCACAAGATGTTAATTAATAGACTGGAGTCATGTTGGCTACTTGAGGATTATTGTGACGTTTTATCTTCTGTTCAGACTTTTTGATTTTGATGACACCCATTCACTGCAAATAATCCATTGGTGAGAAAGTGATGTAATGCAAAATGGCTTAAGACATGCTTTTTTGGGGCATTAAATAATACCAGTAAATTTCAAAACTGCTAAATTTACTAAATCACCTTGCATGATTCACTTAAATACTCTCATCCTACACGCAAATGCAACAGTAACTGTATCCATACCTTTTTATTGCTAACTTTCTACTGCATGTTTTAGTAGCTAAATCCTGACAGTAGTTTTTTTTAATGCCAAAAGAAGCTTTGCACTGGTGCAGATTGTTAGTATATCTGGCCCAGAGGCCCTTAGAATCCTTAGATCCTTAAATTCAAATCTGCCAGGTTTGCAATATATGATAACAATGTTTATGCAAAAAAATTAAGAAAAATCTGAGTATTTTGCCATTAATGAGCATCATTTGAGCTTCTCCATTCTTGACAAACACCATACGCCACTGGTGTGTGAGGTTAATAATCGTGAACAATGATATCTCATCAGTGTTCTTCCATGGACTCACTAACCTTGCAGCCACCGACGAACACCTTCAGTTCCTCTGTGTCCCCCCGCAGCTGTGATAACTGCATCCACTATTTACTTGATGAAAAGACAGCGGATGACCCTGGAGAAAACTAATATGCTCATTAGCATTGCTGAGTTTGCCTGCGAGTAGTTCATGTGCATTAATGAAGTAAAGAGATCGGCCAAACAATTGCATCCAAGCTGTCGTTGGAATTCTAACAGAGTGCCGTAGACAACTCCCTAATGACCCACAGATCTTCAGTCCAGCCGAATTCAACATCACCGCCTCAAAATGGCCCCACGGCCCTGCACTGAACCCTTAAAAATGGTGTTTGCTTAGAAGACAAACAAATGAACTAGACTAAAACAGAAAGCAATTGTTTAACAGCCCAGCACTGCTGCAACAACAGCACTTTTTCATGCAAGACATTTTTTTTTCGTCTTTAGATACGTCTCCCTTGGGGGTTGTCACAATTTTTTTCTGCATGAAAGGCCAGAAGATTTCAGCCGTGGTTAAAAATGATCCAGCGAGGCAAATTAGTTTTTATCTTTCTTCATTTTCAAGGCAAGATGGAGTCCACAGATTCTATCCATGAATATCTGAAGCCTGGGGTTTGATATGCTTGCTATTCCAATGAGTGGATTATTTTGACGTAATTGACCATTGACATTTTCCGCAGGGCTGCTCGTATATTGTGCATGCCTTACGCGGGGGGCAGGCAAAGGCCAACATTATCAAAGTCCTCCTGCCATCGTGGTGGTGAAGTGGTGTCTGGCTTTTGGGTGCCGGCCACATGGTGCGATGACATTTTAGCATGGCCGACCCCTAAGATGTGAGCGTGGGTGAATGCAATCCGAGATTTTCACGCTCCATGTATGCATGCCAGGATTGGGTCAGCCCATCCTGTGCGCCTCAACAGGCTCTTTCCATATAGTATTACATAATAGAACATACATAAAGTGTATTGTGCAGAGCTATTTAATCAGTTAGAGAAGAAAATCTGCCAGGCAAGTACTATACTAGTCATTTTTTCCAGCTCTTCCATAAATAGATCGGTTTATGGATACAATTAGCACCTGCTCCGTGGAAAAATGCAATAAGGCAGGGGCACAAATTATGTGGAGCTGTTGCTGGGGAAATTGAACATTGTTATTGACAACACAAAAGGGCAAATTAAGAGACAATAAAGAAACCAGCTTTCACACGATGAAACAATCTTCCACATCTATTATCTTTTGAATCAGCTATGCCGTTTTTTACAAGCTGTTGCTGGGCCATAATATGCAGTTTCACATACAATCAGCAACATTTGAAAAAAATTAAACATTCCCTGCACATATATCTACAACAGCCCCAAAAAGTATTCGGGTATTTATGTTGTCACATTTAAAAACATAAGAATGTCTTTGCACTAGATAACAAAATAGCAAAATTAAGGCACACACACTACTTTCAAGGAAAACATTAAATAAAATAGTTCAAGTTTTAAATAGTAAAATAATATATTGTTTCTATTCACTTTTATGCTCTTTTTGAATTAACCGATTATTTTATATAACTGATTATTTTATTTTAGTAAAATTAAGGTCATATTAAAGCTGCCTTAGCACGCTTTCATTCATTTTTCTTAATTTCAGATTACTTTATATAAAAAAATAAGAAAAAAAAAAATTAGCAAAAAAAAATTATTGAATTGGTTTACTCTTGTCCCAGAGCTTGTGAATTATTATAAATTATTAAAACTATGATCATCTAGACAAACAAACAAACAAAACATTAAAGTTTTTGGGAAAGTTATTTTAAAAACAAAATAATAATAAAATAAATACATAAAACAAAATGCATACATACATTATTATGAGTAACGTAATTTCCACAGCACCAAATTATGTTGCCCCTAATAATGTATTTTTTAAAAGTTTACTCGTTTATCAAGAAAACAGTGTCAGTGAATAAACTTGAGATAAAATATGACACATGACATGTAATGAAATAGAAAATCCAAGGTAAATATCACTAGTGAATAGAACATTACAATTGGAGTTATTTCCTATTGAAATTTTCAAATTATGCAAAAATGGTGAAAGTGTTATTTAACTGTATTTATGCTACATAAAATGCTAGCTTTGAAATTAGCTTTAGCAAAAATAAATAAATGTATGCGCAATATGATTTGAGATGTGAATTTAATTATTTTCAGAAGAAAAAAAAAGCTGGACATTGTTAGTGAACCAAATAAAAAAATAAACCAGTGGGCCCAAAGGTGCCCATAATTGTACAAACACCCACATTTCAAAATTAAATTGATGGAAATTATTTTCATACTTTCACTAAAACCGAGCAGATGGTTAAAAGAGCTTATAAACATGTGCATAGTTTGTTTGCAGATACACTAGAATGGCAATTGATCTAATAAAATGAAATACATTTTAAATGCGGGTTAGGTTTGAGGACACTATGAACCATAATCTATTGTATATAAAAGTTATTTTGTAAAAAAAAATTGATATTTAAGAAAGTCAAAGCGGAAGAAACATTGAATGACACACACACACTTTTTTTTATAAAAAGCAGCAGTTCAAATTAAACAGATGTTTTTGTGGAAACTTGATAGCTCAAGTACTTTTCCTCTTTAAGAAGTTTTACTTGTGCGAATTTAATCAGTGGGTGCTCATAATGCACATAAAAAAATGACTCTTGGTTGGTCTGGATGAACAGACTTAAGTGTGTACAACAAGAAACAGATGGTCCCATCTATGTATGCAAACCTTTCTGGTTATCCATAGCATATGGTTCTGAAGTAAGCCAGAATCAACCGTATCTTTATGCTTGACAGCTCAGTAACTAAGAGCTTTTTGGTGAAATGAATCCGTAGAGCCAAGATGACCCTAAGCCAGTTGCTCATCAATGCAGACCCATTTATCAAAGCTAGAGACACTGAGAGCCAGAGATAGAAGGGGAAACAAGATTGCTGTCTCTAAAACCAGGTGCAGCCCACACTCTGGTCACATGACACAATGGGTCACGCTAGTGAGGTCGTCACAGGATGAAAGTGGAGAGCAATCCACTAAAGATGTTGGTTATTTAATACAAGAACCCAGGTAACAAAAATATTTTTTCTAAAAACATTTAGCTAACGTTCCTTCCATTTCAGTTATGAAATTGATATTTATACAGGCTTTTAAAACATTTACAAAACTGCACATTCAGTGTACATTGTACATTGGATTTTTTTCTTTCTTCGTTTTATCATTTTGCAATCATAACATTCCTTTTGAATGCTCTCTGAATGTTCTTAACATTTAAATAACATTGAATGAAAAATTATATTTTTGTGCTAACATTTTGAGAACATTATTAAAGACCAGAAAACTTTTGAATAAATGTTATATTAACATTACTGGAAGAATGTTTGTTCATAACTTTAAAAGAACCTTGCCGGAACTCTGAGAACGTTCCCTATTAGCTGTGAATAGCCAGACTTAAATAAGTATATTTATAAGCTATTTACTTGTCAGGTTTGACCCACAGGCTAATAGTTGATGAGTACTCCCATAGATAATTTATTTATTTCACATTTACTTATTCTCAAACCTATTCTACCAAAAAACAAAACCGATTTAGATCAGGTAGGTTAATAAACAAATAAATGTAGCCCTGCTGTTGAGTAATCTGATTGTAGCTTGCAATTTTCAAAAGCACTTTCTGGTCTAGTGTGTAATAAGAATCAGGCGGTCAGCTCTCCATGGCCAGACTATATTTGGAGTTAAAGCTAATCAGTGCCGACACCATGGATCAGCTGGTTGATTGAATGCGCTCTAGCAGAGATCTCTGTAAATATTTATACCTCTCAAACTACCAGCTACTCATGTAGAGAGCACGGGCTAGCACGCTACAAGCATGAAGCAGGATTTTACACTGATCACTGGACATTAAAATCAGCTTGAAACAGCCAGTGAACCAGGCAAAGCATCAGTCTTGCATAGACACAGCGGTTATGTTACGGCTGAGATAATGCATGGGTTGCATTAAAATAGCAACACTTCAGCAGATTTGCCAACACTGTCAAGATTGATTTGATTTTAAATTCACTGAACAAATGTTATGCCAGTCATCTACATAAAAGAGCTTAAGCATTGAAAAATGTAATACAATACGGTGAAATTATGGAGTATAAAATTTTAATTGATATGCTGGAGATGGACGTGGGTTGCAGTAGGATTAATACATTAAAGATCATAACCATAAAACTACTGTTCATGATTCTAGCATATGGTCAATTGTAAATCAATAAAATTACATGATTTAATTATTAAAATGAGCATGCTGAGTTTTCATGCAAATTATGAAATAAATTAAAATAACTGTGAGGTCCAAAAGCATCTGAAACCACATTAAACATTCAGGATTTATAATCCATTTTATACACTGAAATAAAAAACAAAGTTTTCAAAATATCAAACTAATTGATGGCATGCCTCATTTCTAAATGTGTTAATTATTTAGTTGAACTTTCAATTAAATAGTTATGCTGAAAACAATTTGTACAGGAAAATATTAAATAAAAAAATGCAAAAGTACTTTTTCTAGTTGTCTGAGACTCAGACGTCAACTGTGTATTATATAATGATTTTTAACATTTCATTTTTGGTTTTAAATATATAATTGTTACAACATGTTTTAAATAAATGTTTTAATTCCCCTAGTGAAAAAAATACTAAAATGTATTTTAAATAAATAATTTTTTTGCTAAGTACAAATATATTTACATATTTATGTGCCTAATAAAAACACTCTGCAGTTATAATTTTGGTATAATAAACTAGTATAAAGTCTGCTAATTTGGAACAACTCATTTTTTAATTCTTGAATACATGTGAATGTACCCATCTTAACATATGCATCTTAAAAAAATGCTAATGGTCTTTTTTTACATAAATCATGAATTCCTAATTCATTAATATTTATATTTATAAACAGGGGTCGCATCACAACCTGAACTAACCTTCTTATAAAAAGGTCAAAATGTCAGATATTGTAGTTTGACCACATGATTTTGTTTCTTTCTGTCTATATTTTTAATAAATTAATAAATAGAATAAATAATTCCAATTAAGTATTTGACCCGACCCAGTAGTCTTAAGCACATATACCCCATTTTATGTCATAAAATGTAGGAACCAAACTATATTTTGCAGTCTGTATGTAACAGTTGAGCTCAATCCGAGCATATCTCTGCCTTTTCGTCTTCAATTGAAACTTCAGTGGAATTCTGAGAGTTCTTGCTGCATGAATTAATTAACATCAAAGCCTGCAGTAACGACTGACAGTAATTAGCCACCATTCAGTAGCCAACAAAAGGGGAGGGTATCTTAAAGTAATGATGGGCTCCTTCAGTGCAATTAACATGAAATTAGGTAATTAGTGACAGGAATGAGAATTAGTAGTGACCCTCGTAACTCTCTTCCTTTTCGCTCAAACGCTCAGGCACAAATACCCCGGCAGGAAGCAGCAGACGAGAGGCCTTCTCCATCTCAACCACCACAATCACTTTCCCAGAGTAGTCAATGTCGTTTCACTGAGGTGTGCGCTAATATGACACATTTCACAATGCTATTCAACGCCGGTGACATTTCAGCGGTATCTGCGGCTTTTCCCCGTACCTTGAAAAGTAGATAGTCTCTCTGGAGAGCGGTTGAGAGCCACTCATTGATGCAGATTCATACTGAGTTCTAATGGTCCTCAGCTGAGCCCCGTCAAACATGCTCGTTTGATTTAGAAGGTAGAGAGCCTGTGTCAAGAGCGATAGTCACACTAACTTAGCCGTTTGGTCAGCGTGACGTTTCTCATTGAAGGTCGTACGCATTTCGATCTGTATCTCAGGTGCCGTGTAGGTGTTTTGATGTATCTGGCAACGTCACAAGTGTGTGGAGAAGCACTACTCAGGACTACTGTATGATGCAAATTCTTATATGGCCTAAAAGTGCAATGCTCATAAAATACACAGCATATATGTGACTAAATGCTGTTTCTGGGTAATCAAAGTTTTAAAAAATTGGTTATTGATGCTTGAAATGGGTGGGACACTAGGGAAGTAATGACAATGTGAATGCTTATCTCATGAATATGAACATGCTGATGTTGCTGGGTAACCTCCTGGGATGCCCAGTTATGTAAAGTAATTAATGTTCAACAGTCTAGCCTTCATGATATTACTATGCAGATACGCTTGAGCTGTATGCTTTGGCAAAATCAAACAATTTTTAAGAAATATTTTTAAACACTATATAAATTAAACCAGAGATTTGGTCTGTGTAAGAGACAAGTGCCCTTTTCTTTGACATGAAAGCTTCAATGTCAAGAATTTAACATCAATTTATGATTATAAATAATTTAAATGGTTTTGTCCATGCCAGCATATTTATCTGCAAATGCTTAAACCCGCCTTAAATGGAGTAAAGGACTAAATTCCTATATAATTTTTTTTTGTTATAAAGCCTCTATAATAACATAGGCCACATATGTAATAAATGTGGTTTATTACAAACACCCTTTTCTTTTATCTTCTATTATCTATTAAGTGTTTCAGTATAAATAACTTTTGTCAAAAAGAGTAAATTAAAGGAATAAAGAAAAGAAGAATAAAGAAAAAATTGTCAAATAACTAATGCGTTTGAACTACTTGCAAATTATATGGTAATACTTTAGCATAGGGATGAATTCTCAAGTTACTTATTAGCATGCCTATTATTAACATATTGGCTGTTTCTTAGTGCTTATAAAGCACATATTCTGCATGACCATATTCTACATCCCTGATCCTACCCAACACCTCCACTTAACAACTATCTTGCTCACTATTGACAAGCAGACATTTTGTGGTTTGCAATACCAATGTCATTGATAGTATGAATGATAGTATGAATGCAGCTTGAATGCAGTACTTTTAAAAAGTTGTGTTTTTCATGGATGTAGTACAATTGGTTTGTATCGTAATACGTGTCAAATATGAATTTTAATTTTCTATCTTACATATTATTTTTAAAATGGAATTGTTTCACTGGAATTTGATATTTGAGTTAAGGTCTAGACCTTAGTGACATAAAGTAAATTGTGACTATGGCCAAGTCCAAGGAATATTTAGAGAATTAAAAATACTGAAAAATGCGCATACAGTTTGGACTATTCAGCAGTAGGGGTGTTTCATGTAGTATAGTTTTATAAAGCTAAAGTCAAACCATTATTTTTTTGCTTAAAATGTCCAATTTAAATAAAAAATGGCTTGTGTTGCATGTACTGTATGCAGCAACTTTTTTTGCAATGTGATTCAAATGCAGTAGTTGCCTCTCGTTTTAAATTGAAAGAGCACTGGCAAAACTTTAGTTTGTTTTATGAAGATATTTATTTTTTGTATTTATTTATTTATTTTAATTTGAGATTTGTTTTAAATTTCAATTTAGTTTTGTTATATGACATATTTCAATTTCACAAAAAAATGTGCAGCATTTTGTCTGAGAAATAATAAAAGTACACATTTTCATTTATAATTTGTCTTAAATCTCATTTTGTTAAAACATATCTCGATCATATCGTGAATTTTAGTGCATCGTGAGCTGAGTGAATCGTTACATCACTATTGAGCAGAACGCTTACAGAAAAAAATACACCTTTACTTGTTTGCGATGTCAAATTAACCAACAGTTCAGATGCGGAAAGACCAGCTTGAATTACAATCTGGTTTCGTGTTAAGTTAGCTGGTGGATCAACATAACCAAGTTGTCAACCTACATGATGGTTAACCTACATGGTCAGTCTGATGAAGATGGTTGATAAAAACGGCTTCTGGTTAGGCTAGTTAAGATGGCATGGTAGAAAAATCAACCATAACCAACCAAAATCACCAGAACCAACATTAAAAACAGAAATATACTAATGACAATCAGTGTTGGGGTACTAGTTTTCCTCTATAGTCTATTTGACCCAGCAGCATTCCAAGAGAACTAATACTTATTCCAGCGCTGGAAAGTTTCACGCTACTCATCAATGCTTAAGCCTTTTCAGAGCAGAGTATGTGGGCAGTGCAAAGTAAAAAAAATCCTGCAGCCTCTATCAGCTTCCTCATTAATCGTACTACGGCAACACAACATCTGTAATAATAAGCTCATCTCATGCCTGAAGACTCCATGAGACTTTACACTGATTAACAAGAGCACTACCGTCTATCCCGCCCTTTCGCCAGTAATGATTCTGCCTGCTAATGGTGCGCATTAGTGTTAAAGTTGCAGCAGACCAGCACACGTTGCTGTCTGTGAAAGCAGATCAGTTTTATAGCTTTTCGTAAATTGGTTTGGGATAGAAAACATGCAAGAAGGGCACAACACTACTCAGAAATAGTTCTTGCCAAGTACATCAACATATGCAGACTGCACTCAGCCGCTTCCGATTTTAGTTAACAGGCTCTTGATTAAAGATTAATTTGGGGGCTTGTCAGCCCCTGAGCTGATCAAGTCTTCAATGGCACAGTGAAGTGAGGACCTCTTCATTTTACCACAGCTGTGGAAGTCTTAATCACTGAGAGGAGTCTGATTGTCTGTGTGCATATCAATGTATGGATTCGCTCACAAGTAGAGACATTTATTAAACAATGCTGCTTTTGAGAGGATATAACTGTGATGTCATGCATGATCAGAGCTGAACATTAGACTATATTCACATCAGTGTTATTTTAGTATTTTAGTATCGTTGATATTATAGTTTGTTTGGTTACACTTTAGTATAGGGACAAGTTCTTACTATTAACTAGTTGCTGATTAGCATGCATATTATTAACATATTGGCTGTTTATTAGTACTTGTATAGCACATTCTGCATGACCATATTCTACATCCCTAATCGTACCCAATACCTACCTTACTAACTATTAATAAGTAGCAAATAAGGAATTTACTGAGGCAAAAGTCATAGTAAATGGTTTTCTAATAGCGAGAATTGAAACTTAAAGTGTGACTGTTTTTTACTAATGTAATAATTAGAATTAGTTTTTGATTTCATTTTAATTTAGTTTAATTTAGTAATTTAGTTGTTGGTCACCAGCATATACTGAGTTTTAGATGAACATGGGATGCTGGGAATCTGGGATCCTTAGAAGCCCACTACTCAAAATGACCAAAAATCACTTAAATAATTTGAAACATACCAAATATATTAACTGACCAAATTTACAATATTCTAATCACATATAAAATCATGGCCAAAAAAATCGGCACCCTTGGTAAATATGATCAAAGAAAATGAATGTGAAAATGAATCTGCATTGTTAAACCTTTTGATCTTGTATTTAAAACATTTAAATACTTAAATACTTTAATTGGATAATACAAATTTAAAATAGGGGGAAATGTCATTATGAAATAGATGTTTTTTTCTCAAATACATATTGGCCACAATTAAAGGCACCCTTTTATTCAATACTTTTTGAAACCTCCATTTGCCAGTTTAACAGCTCTACATTTTCTCCTATAATGCCTTATGGGTTTAGAGAACAACTAACTGTCAGGGTTCTGTCACTTCGGTCTAGTGTTATTCATGGTTTTGTGACAGAGCCCTGATACTCCCGTCATGTCTGGTTTTCATGTGAGCGCGCGGCTTCGAGTGTGCTCGAGCCGTGCGCGCTCTCGTCTGTGTACCTTGTTTCGTGTTGGAGCGTGGTGTTCGGATCCCGGCACTCATGTCTTGAGTTTCGGTTTCGTGTCGGGGTTCGGACACTCGCGCTCCGTTTTCTGTCATTGTGTGAGTGCGCGGTCTCGAGTTCGCTCGGCTGCGTGCTCTCCTGTCCACGTGTGTTTTGTTGTGTTGCACGCAGTTCGTGTTTTTATCGGCTGCGTGCATTCATGTTATATCTTGTGCTGTGTGGCACGCAGCTTGTGTATTTCATTGGCTGCGTGCTTTCATGTTGTCATGTCTTGTGTGAACACGTGGCTTATGAGTTTTCTCATTAGCTGCGCGTTCATGTCCTGTTTTGCACATGGCTGGTGAATTGTTTGCTGGCCATGTGCTTGTGTTTTTGTTTTGTGTGAGCACGTGGCTTCTGTCCTAGTTTTCTGTGTGCCATGTGCTCTCATGTCATTTGTCTTGACCCCACCCATCTTGTTACCTGTTTATTGATTAATTTTTCCCAGCTGCTCTCCCTCGTTACCCTCCTCATTCGCTCCCTTTATAATCTCCTTGTGTTTGCAGTCCTGTGCCAGTTCGTCATCGTTTCACCCTGAGTGTATCCTGTTCCTGCTTTGTCCTGCCTTGCCAAGCCTGCCAGCTGTCCTGCCTGTTGTTTCCCCTACCTGCATTTGAGTCCTCGTGACAAGAGATCAGAAACCATTCCTTCATCCAGAATCACTCCAGACACTTTAGATTCACTGCTCCATGACGGAGCTTCTTCTCTTCAGTTCACCTCACTTATTTTCTACAGGGTTCAGGTCAGAGGACTTGAATGGCCATCGCAGAAGCTTGGTTTTGTGCTCAGTGACCCGTTTTTGTGTTGTTTTTGAGGTTTGTGTTTGAATTGTCTGGTTGGAAGATCCAAACATGCCCATTGTAAGATTTCTAACAGAGTCAGTCACTTATTGATTTTTTATCTGTTGGTATTTGATAGAATCCATCATGCCATGTGTCTAAACAAGATGTCCATGACCTCCAGCAGAAGTTTAGGCCCACAACATAAAATATACAGCAGTATATTTCATTGTACACATAGGGTACTTTTTATCCCTGTTCACCAAACCCATCTTGAGTGTTTTCTGCTAAAAAGCTCATTATTTAGTTTCATCTGACCATAGAAGCCAGTCCCATTTGAAGTTCCAGTCATGTCTGACGACTGAATATGCTGGAGTTTGTTTTTGGATGAGCAAGGGTATTTTTTTTAAACCCTTCCAAACAACATGTGGTGATGCAGGTGCTGTTTGACAATAATTTTTTTTAAGGTTTTCTGACCCCGAGACTCAACTATTTTCTGCAATTCTCCAGCTGTGATCCTTGAAGAGTCTTTAGCCACTCAAACTCTCCTTCTCGCCGTGCATTGGACAATATAGACACACGTCCTCTTCCAGGCAGTTTCGTAACATTTTATGTTGATTGGAAAGTCTTAATTATTGCCCTGATGATGGAAATGGCAATTTTCACTGCTCTAGCTCTTTTCTTAAAGCCACTTCACTAATTTGTGAAGCTCAATTATCTTTTGCTGCACATCAGAAATATATTCTTTGTTTTTTCTCATTGTAATGGATGATTAAGGGAATTTGGTCTGTTTTCCTATTTATATTTATGTGAAACAGGAAGCCATGGCTGGATAATTTCATGTTTATAATCACCATGGAGTGCTCAAAACTGTGAATATGCATGGGAATATACTTCAGAGATATTTTACTCATAAGAATTTCTAGGGGTGCCAATAACTGTGTCCAACATGTATTTGAGAAAAAAAAACATTTATTTCATAATGATATTTCCCCCCATTTTAAATTCTTATTATCCAATGAAAGGTAATATTTTTGTGAATGTTTTTTAACCATACAGATTAATTTTCACAGCCTTCGTTGGTCATATTTACCAAGGGTGCCGATATTTTTGGCCATGACTGTATGCAAGTGACATACTTTACCTTTTATCAACTCAATAAATCATCTTAAATTTGGTATTAACTTAACATCATCAATTCAGAAGCTTAACAAATATAATGTTTCCTTAGATTTGTTTGCTTTAAAGCAATAGTCAACTAAGTTATACAGCGAGTATCAAACATCTAAAAAAGAACTCCATTAACATATAATGTGTGATTAATGTTCGGTCTGCTATTAAAACAGCAATCAACTCACTAATTAAAGGGATGACAACATTAAGTGTCTCCAATGACCCAAAAAATGCTATAGTGGAAGAATCTTTTACCACTGTTTTAACAAAATGCTGACTTGCTCAAAATGTGCCTGTCCTTAAAGGAGTAGCACATTAATGTTTTAAAAAGACTATAATAAAATAGTGTGGATTAAAGCTAATAGACACACACACACACACACACACACACACAGAAGAGAGAGAGAGAGAGAGAGAGACCTGAGTTACAAAAGCTGAGACTAAGATGTACAGTCTGACATAAAAGGCAGTTGATGTTACACAGTCTGTCTTGGGCTTGGCTTTTTTATGGAAAATCTCACCGGGCTTGATATTTTACAGTGTGACAGAAAACATGAAGGATAGAAAAAGGTTCTAGCTTCCCAAAATAACCCTTTTAAACACAAATCCCCCAAGTTTGTTTGATATTTTACAGGTTTTTTGTCCGGACCTATTCAATTATACAACTCACACATCATTTTTATCAAATAGAAGTTTCAGAATTAAAAATTCATTTCAAATAAACAATAATAGTATTTAATTTGGGCGGATATAATCTTGAAACATGAAGGATAGAAAAAGGTTCTAGCTTCATGTTTATGTGGTTTATGAGGACCAAATTTGTATAACATGGGTATGACATAGGTATTACAAGGAGAAGGTGATTTTAAACAGTGTCCCCAAATCCCTTATAAATCCAAGTTTGTTCACCGTTTAGGTGAAGTGAGAATGGTTTGTGTATAAAAACCATTCATGAAGTGTAAACCATAAAACAACATGTGTGTGTGTGTGTGTGTGTGTGTGTGTGTGTGTGTGTGTGTGTGTGTGTGTGTGTGGTGTGTGTGTGTGTGTGTGTGTGTGTGTGTGTGTGTGTGTTGTGTGTGTGTGTGTGTGTGTGTGGTGTGTGTGTGTGTGTGTGTGTGTGTGTGTGTGTGTGTGTGTGTGTGTGTGTGCGTGTGTGTGTTTCTGATTCGTGTGTGTGTGTGTGTGTGTGTAAAATAAACTCAAGTGGTGCAATGACAAGCAAAAACATAAAACACATAAGAAATTATATAATAGAACCCATAATAATCATTTAACCTTATTATGACAATTTTTTTAATGTTGATATTTATGAACAACTGATGATATTTGTTTGAAAAAGAGAAACTTTTGTATATATAATCAAGAGGAAAGGAAAATATACCTCTTACCACATGACATAGAATCGATTAATTTAATCAGTTGTCAATTTCTTAAAAGGCTGTACATATTTTGTGAATCATATGAAATCAAGATGAATACAATCACTACATTTATTAGAACGTGTTACATCCGTTTTAAACTAAATGTTAAAAAACAATATCATTTTTGTTCATATTTTGCTGTATAAAAAGAGACTTAAATGACAACTGATATTATTCTCATAGTAATAAAGACTTCCTTGCTCAACCAGCTCCCCATTAATTCTACATTGATCCACTGAAGTCCACTGGATTCTGTTCTCTCAGAAGAAAGCCAATTTGTTCACCACTGCTCAGTAACTGTCATTCTGTCTCAAGGTCACTGTCTTAGTTTTGACCCATTGGTTAACATCCAACATCCAGCCCCCGGCCACAGTCGGGAGCAACACACCAGTGAGCCATGAATCATATGATCACACTGGGCACACACGCATGAGTCTATTTACACAAGGTGTGTGTGGTGACATGTTTGAGACCGGCTTAGAGTCATGCCCCAGGAGTCACATATAAATAAATGTCAGCTGTGCTGAGTTGGGCTGAGGGCTGACTTAATGCAGTGCCTTAACCGTGGGCCGCAACACCAGCCGTCAGCTCACATTAAAGCGCTGGAGTGCTGAGAGTTGTCACTTGATTGTGACAGACAAGAGGTTGTTATCTTGTTCGCTTTCCAACGCTGAGCAACGGTGGAGGTCAAGCCGACAAAAACCTTTGAAGGGCAAAATCATCTGCCACTTCACAACCAGCATCTGTGTTTGAATCCTTCCAATTATTTTCAGTTACGTTTGATACGACTTTGATATGAGAAGAGATGGAAGAATCATTAAAAATGTCAAGCTTTGTGATACATCACTTGTTTACGCACAAGTCATGATAAATGTTATGCCACAATGACTCTTACATGATGTTGGATCTTGATACAAGTTTTTTCTTCATCAGAGATTCTGAGCAAACGTTTTGGGTGATGAGATTTTTATGTATCAAAGTTTAATGTGATTCTATATAACCAGAGCTTGAAAGAATATCTAGGTTTATCCAGATTGAGCCAGTCTCTAGATTGTTTCATAAGCCTTGCACTGAGCCAGTCTCTAGACCTGTGTTTAACATAAGCCTTGCATTGTCTTGCAAGCCTACCACTTTCACTCACAGGCCACTTTATTATACACCTGTTCGATTGCTTGGTAACACTTCAGCCAATCACATGGCAGCCACTCAATGCATAGGCATCGACTTGCTGAAGTTGAACTTCAGCAGATGGGCTGGTCTGAGTCTGTCCTCACCACATCTAGATGCCTAAATGCATTGAGTGGCTGCCATGTGATTGGCTGATTAGCAATTTGTGTTACCAAGCAAGATTGGAAAAACGTTAACTGGTCTGATGAGTCTCGATTTCTGCTGCAACATTCGGATGGTAGGGTCAGAATTTAAGTGTAAAGAACATGAAAGCCTGCTTGGTCTCAAAAGTTTAGGCTGGTGGTGGTGGTGTAATGGTGTGGGGGATGTTTTCTTGGCACACTTTGTACCAATTGAGCATTGTTTAAACGCCACAGCCTACCTGAGTATTGTTGCTGACCATGTCCATCCCTTTATGACTACAGTGTACCAATCTTCTGATGGCTACTTCCAGCAGGATAATGCACCATGTCACAAAGCTCAAATCATCTCAGACTGGTTTCTTGAACATGACAATGAGTTCACTTTACTCAAATGGCCTCCACAGTCACCAGATCTCAATCCAATAGAGCACCTTTGGGATGTGGTGGAACGGGAGATTCGCATCATGGATGTGCAGCCGACAAATCTGCAGCAACTGCGTGATGCTATCATGTCAATATGGACCAAAATCTCTGAGGAATGTTTCCAACACCTTGTTAAATCTATGCCATGAAGAATTAAGGCAGTTCTGAAAGCAAAAGGGGGTCCAACCCGGTACTAGCAAGGTGTACCTAATAAAGTGGCCAGTGAGTGTATTTCCAATTATATTAGTAATTCCAAGCTGCCATTACTCCAGTCTTCAGTGTCACATGATCCTTCATAAATCATACTAATATTCTGTTTTGATTCTAAATTACTATAAATTATTAATGGTTCTCAATGCTGCAAACTGCTTTTGCTGGTAATATATTTTTAAGAAACTGTGATGCATTTTTTTCATGATTCTTTGTTGAACAAAAATGTCATTGAGAATTTCTTGAGAATAAAATCAACATATTAGAAGGAGGATGTGACACTGAACACTGAAGTGCGGCACCTGCACAGCAGAATTTAAATTGGAAAAATATATATTTTAAAATATATAAAACAAAAAAAAAGTTATTTAATATTTCAAAACACAGTGTTACTATCTTTACTGTATTTTGATCAAATAAATGCAGCCTTGGCCAGAATAAGAGACCAGTAGTGTTTGTCATGTTGCTTTTGTAGCTGAACAGCTTTGTTTCAATTCACTTGCATTGTATGAAACAAGAGGACTTGGGATATGCTGCTGTACTTTTCCTTTGTTGTTCCAAGCAGAAAATACATATGAGTTTGAAATGAAATGAGCATTTGTAAATAATGCCAGAATACCCATTAAGCCTTTAGTTTTCTGTTAAATGGAAGTTTGTGGAAACATGCATTTTCAGTGTTTCATCAGCTGACTGACGAAAACAGCAGTACAACACTGAAAAAAAACAAACACTGAAAACCAACAAAACAGCAGTAAAACACTGAACCCACTGTATTTTCATTTCTCACAGACTTGATTTTGTTTGTCTCAAATTAAATGGTGTCTACTCTGACAAATTCTTATTAAGGATGGAAATTACAAAAATGTCATGAACAAACTCGTTTTACAGGATCATACTTCATTAGTGATGAAGAGAATATATACACAGATAAATTGTTCACATAAGAACAGATAGATAGATAGATAGATAGTAGATAGATAGATAGATAGATAGATAGATAGATAGATAGATAGATAGATAGATAGATAGATAGATGTGTGTTGTTATTATTACCAAAAGGAACTTCAAACTGAAATTACATAGTTTTTCTATTTTATTCTAGTTGTGCCCAATAAAGGGTTAACTTGACTAGTTTAACAATTCTGTTTTCCTTTGATTTGATTTTGACTTTAAGATGATTGCCTTCTCACTTTCACTGCAAATCCACCTGCTGCTCACATCAAAAACATTAGTTTTACAATCTCCTTGTGTTCCACCGAGACCCCCATCTGCATGGTGGCACCTCAATGCTGGAAATTGGAGCCCGGTAGGGTGCTAAAAGTGCCTTCAACCTCAATAATCCTTTTAATCTCTCATCAATCATGTGGAAGTGGCATTGAGGCCCTGATCCTATTACCGTTCGGAGGAAAATTGCTATCCCTGAGAGTAGACATGTTGCAATTGGCTGTGAACGTTGGCAACAGTGCAATGGTGGTAATGACAAGTTGGATCAAGTAATCGAAGGAACAAATCACCCAGTGTCTCATTCACAAGCTCTTTAAATAAACAACCTAGAAAATGATGCAGTCAGACTGAGAAGCACTTGTGGTTGGGCTTTCCGACTGATGTGTTTTTTTAAATGTGCAATTTGCCATTTCAACCTCTGGTTAGCAATTAGACCTCCAGTGACAAAGCAGCAAATCACAATATGTATTTCTGCTATTTGATTTTTTGCTATCAGTACATTTATTTCCAACACATTAATTCATACACTTATACTGTATGCAATAGGAATGCACCAGAAGCTGAATACTTTATTAGTTACGTAATCGTAATCTGAATACTTTATTAGTTACGTATTTATTTATTTTTTTTTTTACTTTTTTCAAGTAACTAGTAAAGTAATGTGTTATAGGTGCCGAGGCAGAGGCACTTCCTTCAGACTGAGGCTTATTAATTTCCTTTTTGGTGTGAAAAGGCTTTTACAGTTGCAAAAAAATATAACTTTTGGGTTTTTGTTATTAAAAATAAATAAGCAAGCCCAGCTCAGGTCAGGTGGCAAAAAGTAACACAAATGTAATATAATGCATTACTTTCCATAAAAAGTAACTGTGTAATGCAATTAGTTACTTTTTTATGGAGTTCTGTCATGATAACTCTCTGAGAGTTTAGCATGGTAATATACATGGCAATGTTATTGTGTTTGGTCTTATCAGAATAGATCTGCTACACTGCTGCTGTGGCAGAGACACTACTTAGACTTGCTACAGCCAATACATATATAGCCACGCTGCTGTGAGCAGGATAGAGATACTGCTGCTGCATATATAACATATATAAACTAAACCCCCATAAATACAGTAACAGGCATGAAAGTGGTGTGCTCAGAAATATACAAACCCTCCAAAAAAGTAGCACAAGCCAATGATGTGGAATCAAATTTAAATGTTGAGACATATCAGTTTAAACTGAGAAAATGTATAATTTTAAGGGAAAAATAAGTTGATTTTAAAAGCATCAACACATCTCAGTGGGACAAGGGTTTACCACTGCATCCCCTCTTCTTTTTATGTGCAAACGTTTGAAAAGAAATGTTGTCCCATCTTGTCCAAACTAGTTGCCACTGTCTTATCGCATCTTCCTCTTTATGTGATGTTTTCTATAATGATGTGATTATGATCCTTCTTCTACGCAGCCATATGTTGTAAGATTATGTGGTCTGGCACTTAGGTCTTCCCTGAAAGAGAACTTAATAGCCTGCGCCAAATGGTGCCTTTAGAGTTTCATGCAACCCCATACCACAGAACTTGAGCGCTGTACTTGGGTTGTCCTTGTCCTCTTTAGTCCGGATGCATGGCGTCCCATCCAAAAAGAACTTCAAATTTTGATTCGTGACCACAGAACAATGCCACAGCATTTTAAATGATGCCCAGAGAAAACGCCTGCGCTTCTGGATCATGTTTAGAATGGCTTCTTTTGACCTGTAGCCGGCAACGGCGAATCCTGGGTTCACCGATGTTTTCTGGAAGTTTTCCACATGTTGTGTCCTGCAGAGTTTAGCTACAACCCTATGGTTTTCCGGCCTTGTCATTGTTCCAACACTTTGGATGATATTATGCCTGTAGATGATGATAACTTCAAACTCTTTGCACCTAACTCCTTTCAAGCTCCTCGCCGCAGCATTGGGGGAAGATTGCTTGAAAATACAAAGGTGGTCCTCCAGTGTTCCTTATATGTACATTTAACTGCCTCTTAAGTCCCAACAGGTTGGAAATATACTTTGTCTCACTTTCAACATTTGATATGTTACTATACTATTGTGAATAAAATATAATTTATGAGAGTGGGTCCCCAGGGTTGAAGACCTCTGCTGTAATGCAGTACTTTTAAAAGTACATTTCCTCAACAATGCAACTTAATGGTGACTCTGCAAAGTTAGTTTGTCTCAAACTAATTCCTGTTTAAGTCTCACCCATACTGATTATTACAAACCAAATACAGATACAGAAACAGATCTCTTTGCTACACATAAATTTAGTAAAAAGATAAATTGTTTTCAATTTATTTTACGGTGTCCTTGCTTACAGTGTAATTATACATTTAAGTTCTAAGTAATATTAATTAACTACATGTACTTACTATATGGTTAGGGTCAGGATTATGGTTTGGCATATGGTTACTTGCATGTAATTATGCATAATTTATTGTTATTATAATAGTAAATACATGTAACAAGTGTAACAAGGACACCTTCAAAAAAGTTTTACCGATAAATTTGGTGTATCTTTCTGCAAGCTGTATTGTTGCATCAGTAGCTAGTGACAAATGACTGTCTTTATGAGGGACTCACTGAATCACTCATTCAAGTCATTTGCTCAAATATAATGATTTATTCAGGAAAAAAAACGTTCAGGAAAGTAACATACTGCTCTTACTATTTTAGTCATATGTTCAGACAGAAACAGTAAATCTGTATCTGAATATGCATACTTCCTTACGAAATAATAGATGAAAATGAGTACGTGAAAGGCAGTAGCATGTCCGAATTCACAGTATTCATAAGACAGAAGTCAAAAAGTGCACAGATTACCTACAACTGGTGAGATTCTGAAGTCCACTACCTGGTCTCATGGCATTTATGTACCTGTGTGCACTTTTCAGTGAGATGCGAAACAATAAGTACATATCACTGCAGTTTCCAAAATAAATTAACACTAGAGGCAGTAAAACTCTGATGCCTATCCCTCCTTTTCACACAAATTTTTCAGAGTTTCGATTAAAAAAAGCATAATTTTTGCACAATTACTTGAAGAATATCATGTTATGACTTCAAAACAATATTAATATGCTGGGAGATTTGAAAACTAATGCTTTTGAACGTTAGCATTGCAAATATCCATCTTCATATCTATGGGTTTTCATAGACAGTAGGTTTTTTCGGTAGCTCACGGAATACGGAGATGTACTTGAGAAGTGAGGGGCTCCGGTTCGGATCCCGGGTAACTACTGTTCGACAGAGCAGTTCAAATCTGCATATAAGGAAGTTCAAATAGCATGGTTGCATCAACAAATAACTTTTTATATCGGTTTTGCATTTGTCAACACTATCGGGTAGGTTTATGGTTGGGTTTGGTGTAGGGCAAATTTCCAAAACAATAGAAAATAAATTTTTAGCAACAGTCCCAGAATATATATTTGAATTCTGAACCACTGCAATACGTTCCTGAAGCAACGTAATAAAAAGACAGCAATACGTGCCTATATCAACATAATAAAAATGTGGGCGGGTTCACGTATTGAACCTGTGTTTTAGCGCCACTCAATGCACATTTCTCTTTGAAACTGCGGCGAAACGTGCAGTAAGGTACGTAAAAACGGTCTCGCTAAAAAGTGCACAGAGATACACATTTTATGAGACCAGGTTGGATGGATACTTTACTATCCCATGATGCCATGAGAGATGAGTTTTGAATGGAAATGAAGTGATGCAACATGTTGGTAGGTCACATGACAATGACAACATGAAAGTAATCAAGACATAGCACGTCATACTAGACATTCATGGTTCAGAATGTACATTTCCAATAGTCTCAAAGTAACTCATTGTTTGCAGTAGGTACCTTTATAGAGAGTATCTAATTTCGAATGCAGTTTAAGAGTAGTATGCCAGTATGCTATACTGAATTCAGTTGCTGACTTTATGAGTGAGTCATTGCATTATTCATTCAACCAATTCATTCAAATACATTGATTCATTCACAAACAAAACAGCACTACTGTTTGTAGTTTTGGAATGGTTCCTCTCATTTTGTCTTCGTTTAGAACTACTTTTATTGACTGTTCAAAAATAGATAAAGTAACTTTTGATATTGTTTCTAAAATGTAAGTCACACAATATTAAATTCTTGCATATTTTTATATACTTAAATATCATACTGGCAATCATGTGGTTGGTCTAAATATCAGCACAGATGTGATTACCTGCAGCATTCTGCCTATGGCTGAATCACTGTCTTCAAGTGCTTTGAAGCTCTCAGCTCCCTCCAGCGATATTCACTCTCATCTTGCTTCTTTTTTGGTCCCTTTTTAGTCTTTTGTTCTCACTTGTCTTACTATTCCTTTTAGGACTTTGGCTGTGTATGCCGTTGCTGACAGATGAGAACATTTCGCACCCTCCAAATGCATGATAACTGCTTCAGGTTTATGCATCTCATTCTCATATTCGGCTTGCCATATATGGACTGTCTGCTCTGAACAGAAAAAATGACTGAAAATAGTTATTTGAACTGTAATGATAATTTACAATAGTATTATTTTTACTGTACTTCTTCATCAAATCAATGCAGCCATAGTGGGCATAAAAGGCTTCTTTCAAAAACATAAAAATTGTATTATTCCAAACGTATGATCTTCAGTTGAGTTCTGACCCTTATATATGTACACTGTATATCTGTATAAACGTTAAACAATTTAATAATCACTGTTTGACTACATGCACTGACTATTTTACTAGTACTGACAATCTAACATAATTTTAAAACACAGTACAGTAAAAACGTTAGTTTAAGATTCTTTTGTTTATATCATTTCTGCTGGTCAAATGTCTCAATGTGTTGCTGTATGAATTTCCCCAAGTAGCTGAATTAATCACACTTCAATGGGAAAATTCTGGCTCTGGAATATGAAGGTTTATGATGAGAAGTAATCAAGCCCCTTGTGAGTTTTTAAATTTAAATATGCTCACTGGAAGATACAGCCTACATTGGAATAAATAAATGAACCGCAGTCCAAAAATCCTTTTTTTCTCCTGGTAAAATATGCATGCTTTTGCCTCTTGAGTGTTACAATGATTTAGTTTGATTATCTCATTAATACGGAGTGGGTGAATACATCCAAGCAAACACTAATTATGGGTTTTATGATGCATGTAATGCAGGTCTCCTTCTGCAATCACCTTGTCTAAAAAATAAGACACATTAGCCCACCATTCATTAGATATCCAATTAAACACAATAAAATATCTATGTGATTTATTATGAATAATATGCTAATGACCACTGTGACCTCCATATCAACATATTAAGTGCTGTAAAAAGCCTTTCAAGTCAGTAAATTAAAATTGACCCATTTATTTTTCACTTGTCGTGTGAGTAATTCACCAGTACACATTGTCCAAATGTCATGTTTGTAAATAAATACAAATCAAATAACTGATCAAAAAAGCAATACAACAACCAAAATGCTATTAAAATAAATCTTACAATAACAAAAATGTTGTATGAGTAACAAGCACATTACGAGATTCAATCACCCTGGCCAATGAGGATAGGATGCTTACAGTATGAAGAAACTACCCGTTTACTGATAACAGAGCCATTTCCCAGGAAATGACTGTGAGAAAAGCATCTAAATGTGCGAGATTATACCTACAGATGGTTTTGCTCACTATCCATGGCTCTTATCTAAAAAGTGTCATCAGCATTTTTGCAAGATGACATGTGAAAGAGAGGTAAAATAGTGAGAGATGCTTTTGTTTGTCCATGGTGTTCTTAGAAATGAATAATCAAAGCACTACAAAAAGTTATTCTGTAAGACATTCAGAAATGCATACAAATGTCTTAAGTGCACTTATGTTTTACCTGGTACCAGGGCTATAATTGTTAAAGTAAATAGTTATTTGTTTCTTCATCAGAAGATATTTCGATACATTTATAAAGCATTTCGTCACTTGCTGGCCAATGGATCCTCTGCAGTGAATGGGTGCCGTCGGATTGATTGTCCAAGCAGCTGATAAAAACATCACAATAATCCACTACTAATCGATACAACTCCAGTCCATCAATTAATATATTTGTGAAGCAAAAAGCTACGTGTTTGTAAGAATCATTCCATCAAGGCATTTTAACTAAACGGATGCTTCTGGTCAAAATTTTGATTACTCCAGTGAAAAGGTCCATCCCCTGTCCTCTCTCATAAAAAACAAACAAAAAATAATAATTCCACCCACATATTTGTCTACAACTGTTTAGGGCTGTTTTGGTGTAAATAGTGCTTGATTTGTGCATTTTTATGCATTTTTGTTGGTGAGCATACCTGTCAACAATCCCGTTTTTCCCGGTAGTCTCCCGTATTTCACACCCATATCCCCCCCCCCCTCCCGTTTTGTTATTTCTCCCGGGAAACTCACGTAATTTGTATGGCCCAAATCTAGTTATATGAATAATCACATCAATATGTTATTCCAAGGTTGTACCGCTGCCAGATCTTGTATGAAACGCATCACCTCACACAATCGACACAATACACAAATTTCAAACCATTTGTGACCTCAACCTGGCAACCTACAACCAGTTGCGCTGTAGATTTCTGCGCAGGTAGTAGACGCGGGAAGTTGAATCTAGCATCAGTGGTAGAAATGGAAGGAGAAGAGTCAGATGCGCTCCGGCGAAGAAAAAAAATATTTGTGTAAATTTAACAACAGCTGGACGAAATAATTAAATTTCTTGTCTCGAAGCCATGTAACGCCTTTTGCAAAGTGTATTGCACTAATTTTAATATCTGACACGGTGGGGAAAAACGACATATCTCAGCATTTTAAATCACAGTGGCACATTCGTGCAGCCGAGGCACAGAAGGCAATACTATAAACACAATTTTAATGTTACAATGTACAATGTAATGCAGTGTAATTTATTCCACATTGTTTAACTGCTGTGCAGTGTTTGTTTAATTTCTAAAAACAAATAATGAAAAGTAACAGTTCTAATAATAATAAAAAAGAAACACGAGTAAGTCCCATTATTATTCTTTTAATTTGTAGGCTATTAATAATGATTTAAATTATGAATCTATACTTTTAGTTTTAGGTAACTATAATAACTATGATAAAATAGATATACTGAAAAAGAAAAACTAAATCTTGTTTATTTTTACTTGACTAAAATGAAAATAGCTTAATATAAAAAAATGGTAATTCAAAATATGAACAAAAAATATATTTTTATAAACTGTATATTTGTATATACTAAAATAACACTGGACATAGGAACTGGACATCATCCAAATTACAGTACATTGTTATTTTACAGTTAAAAAAAATAAATCAAATAAAACATCAAACTAAAGATGACAGAAAAAAGGACAACATCTTCTTTTGATAAGTGTGCCGCACTGATTCTGGTGAGTAGCTGGCCAGAATAATGAATTAGTTTTTTTTTCGCCTTTGCTGAAACTCTGCAAACACAGTGCAACAGCACACTAGCACTGATGCTGTCCTCAGTAGGGTGTCCTTTGCCTGAAGGGCAGTGCTTTGCAATGACCTGGTAATCTGTTGTAGCCTCAGTGTCCCTTTGGGGCTTTCATGCTTGGAGAGAAGCCAGAGCTGCGCCGCTGATGGTGCCTTCAGGCCCTCACTGATCCAGGTGAAGGTAAGACTTGATGACAGGAGATTTGAGAGTGGAACATTACAATTGTTTAAGCTTGCTCTCTTTTTGTACTCATATGTTTACCCAAAGACTCTCCTGCTAGAGTGGAATTTGAGTTTGCAAGAAACTAGCTGCCATTATTACATTTTAACTGCAACTAAATAACAAGGAATAACTTTTTTTTCCTCGCTCTTTGTGAGATAACATGAGAAAAACCTATAGTTGTCAGTCTAGATTTCCTATTTTTATTAGACTTTGCTTCACAAAATGTCAACTTGATATGATTACAGTTAATTTGGGTATATTTCAGTTAGTATTAAGAGTGCTGCAGAGATGATGTATTATCAGAGACCGACCTGGAAGTTAGCAATACCCTGCTTCCCTACAAAAACCCAATAGGATTTTCGGTCCTACTTTATATTAAGTGGCCTTAATTACTATGTACTTACATCAAAACATAAGTACAGTGTACTTATTGTGTTCATATTGTATTGGAAAACAAATTTGCTGCTATTGAGGTGGAATATGGGTAAGGTTAGGGACAGGTTTTGTGGCATGGGTAGGTTTACGTGTGCGTTAAGGTGTAAGGGATGGGTCAACAGTGTAATTATAAATGTATTTAAAGAAATTGATTACCGGATGTAATTGCATTAATGTATTTGTAAAAAATATAAGTACAATGTAAAAACATGTATGTACACAATAAGTGCATTGTACCAAATTATTAATTCAAATGTAAATACATAGTAGTTAAGGCCTCTTAATATAAAGTGGGGCTTTTGGATTATTGCTGAAATTTAAGCTCTACAACCAACAAAAGTTTACGCCTTTTTAAAGACAAGTAAAAGCTTTAAAAAACACAAGGAGCCTGGAGGTATTATCAATATATTGTATGTCATAGCATGAAATATGAAAATATCTTGAGCTCGTGATAGCCACAGTCATTTAACCAAAACCCTATATTCAAAATGTCCATTGACTTTGGGACAATAGAACAATAAGTGATAAAGGCTAACTCGTTTCTGGGTTTTGGCCCACAACAATACATCATCCTCTGTTCATTTCTTTCAGCTAATGCTGTAAATTGTACAGAGCAGTGTTTCAGTGACTTGATTAAAATCAATAACTCATATTTTTGAACTCTTCTTTAAAAGAACCAGCTAATAGAGTCATTCACTTCAGGAAATGTTCTTCACTGGTAGCACTGTTTTTGTTTTACTAAAATTAACTGACTTGTGTGATTTCAGGAATCAGGCTACAGTTGCTGTATGCTTTTTTTTCAATAATATAAACCATTTGTTTGTAAGTCAGATTTCACCGGTTGCAATGTAGTTTTGCTTGTGCAGACAGCCCACAACCCTCATGGTTTTACAAAAAAATAAAACATGAAGTTAAACCATGGTAGCCACTTATTAACCATAGTTTTGCAACACTAATCATAGTTTACCCATGGTATTTGTAGTAAAACTGTGGTTATAAAAATGGTAGTCAAATGGTAGTCATGCCAAAAAAAACATGGTTACTTACAACAATTTTACCATAAAAAAAACATGGTTAATTTTCGTAAGCGGAGGACTCGGTAGAGAGTCGTTTCTTGCCTTTATTTTGTGTACGCTGATCTTTACATTTCCTGGGTTTTCAGAATCGGATGCCATCATAGTTGGGTAAACAGAAACTGTAAGAAATCATTTTTGTGATTCCGTTTGCCCCAATAGCAAAATAAAAGAAAAAAGAAAAGTGCTTCTATGGCATTCCAAAGGAGGGCAAAATATCAAAAGATTAATTACGTTGGTCAAAAGAGATAAAAGATGTCACATTTACCGTTACTAACTCAGCTGCTGTTTTAGAAACTATCATGCAGCAGCATTAATTCGTTTTCTGTAATTTGATGCTAAGATAATAAGATAATAAAATGGCTTTGATAGATTTACAATAACTGTTATAATGCATCATCACAGTCTGACAAGAGGATATACTATATAGACTGATAAGTGTTTTTTGTTGTTGTTGTTGGTTTTTTGCCATGGTGCTAAGGATTCAGTGGCATATATTCTAAAACGAAAGGACTCCCTTAAAATACATATATAAACTGATAAATGGATCTCCAAAAAAGTTTAAAAAGCACAATCTGACCCTTTTAAAATATAAGACTATGGTCTATATTCATTCATTTCAAAGGGCCGTTCATGTAATCATACAATATTTTGTGGCACATGCCATTATGTGGGATGAGTTTGTATTTCCATAAGTATGATCTTATGCTTTGGAATGTAGTGAAGTAAAAGTAAAAGTTACTCAAAATAAAACTACTCCAGTAAAGTACAGATACTTGAAGCAAGCTGTAAAGCTACTTCGTTACTGACCACCACTAATAATTTCACATTTAGTACAAATTGGCCATGCAATTCATATATTATAACTTGTAGATCTAAGCATAGCCTACTCTCTTTGAGCTCCGTGTTGACACTCAGTTACTTCCCTCGACCTGACTATATTAAAGCACATATTTCCCTGGAGCACAAAACTAGTCATAAGGGTCAATTTTTTTATATTGAGATGTATAAATCCTCTGAAAGCTGAACCAGTAAGCTTTCCATTGATTTATGGTTTGATAGGTTTGGACAATATTTGGCTGAGATACAATTATTTGAGAATCTTGAATCGAGGGTGCAAAAAAAAATCTAAATATTGAGAAAATCACCTTTAAAGTTGTCCAAATGAAGTTTTAACAATGCATATTACTAATCAAATTACGTTTTGATATATTTACGGTAGGACATTTACAAAATATCTTCAGGGAACATGATCTTTACTTAATATCCTTATTATTTTTGGCATAAAAGAAAAATCTATAATTTTGACCCATACATATACATTTAGCAGACGCTTTTATCCAAAGCGACTTACAGTGCATTCAGGCTATACATTATTTTTGTCAGTATGTGTGTTCCCTGGGAATTGAACCCACAACCTTTTGCGTTGCTAATGCAATGCTCTACCACTGAGCCACAGGAACACTAGGCTATTGCTACAAATATACCCGTGTGACTTATGACTGGTTTTGTGGTCCAGGGTCACATATAGTAAGGGCCCTCATAAATACAGAACCATATGGACCCTCCAATATTGAGGCTAGCCTCGTCTCCCTGTTGCCTATGTCAACCAAAGGTCTCCAAATCCCACACTGACACGTTCACAATCCCAGTTTTACATGTGAAAGAATATTTAACTTTTCACTCACCCATTCACAGCCAGGGAGCGGTAAGAAGCTCTAAGCTTGCCTGAGATTAGCTTTCAGAGGATAATGCAGTGAATTGAACCCCACACATACCACCTCCTGGCCTCTCTCTTGTTCTCAGGGTAGCCAAACATACTTGGAGGGATAGGGACCCTTGACCATTCTTTTTAACCTTGCAGAAAAGCAAGGTGGAAAAAAAGAGTTTTCACATAGCTTCAGATGTGAGGGCAAGACTTACTTAAACGTGCCGGGCCAAACAAAGGAAATACAAATAGAAAAACACAAAGGTTGGGTCCTCTATTAACCTACAAATTTCTGGCATCAGGTGGTTGTTGCAAAAACATTATGAGATTTCCTTCACTAACTCACTTGTATGGGATTAAAGGTAAACAAGTAGGCAAACAGTTTTATTGATATGAATATTTATAGAATATCAAAGATATTTATATATTGATCAAATACTGTGTGATTCTACTGTGTTTCTAAAGTAGCACTATAGTTAGCCTATTGTTCAAGTGTTAATTCTGATTGATTAGTCCCTGATTTAGTTGAACCATGGGCTATATACAATAATTTAAAATGTTATAAATTGATTTAATTTCTTTATTTTCTTCCCTCGTATATGTTTAACAGTATGCTTTTTGTTGCTTCTAAACAAACTGTTCACTAACAGATATACAGAGGAGTCTGGGGCTAGTTGTCACACATTTTACTCCACTCAATATTTCTAAAAGTGAGCATATTTTTGAGAGTCAATTTCTATAGATATACAAACCATAAAAAACATATATATTGAAACAGTTACACTGTTATTGCCAATACAAAAATATACAGTTCACTGAACACATGATAACCAAACAATGGCCAAATAGTTATTATGGTCACATATATGGGGTAAGTTGTTATAATGGTACCTGCCATTTAAAAAGAATTTCCAGCAAAAATTAAAGAGTAAAATAATTATGAAAAAAAACATTTTAATATTTATTTTTATAAACAACATACAAATCTAACCATCAACTATTGTTTTGGCCAACAAATATTGTGATTAATAAACTTTATAAATGTATAATATACCATGTGACAACCTGACCTGATATTTATGGAACTCTCTTGTCCTGAGAGCACAACATTTCAGTAAAAATGTAACTTCATTATATCGTTTTTAATATATTCTTGCCTGCATGTGTGCCATTGTGATTTTAATGCTTTCACATAAATATTGTCTAAACAAGTGCTATATTTATTTTAAATTCAGAGAAAAAAATGGTCAAAGTAATAAATTAATAAGAAAAAGAGAAAAGGAAAAAAAAAATATGTGACTTAATAACTGATCATCAAATTACATGATGCACTTTGATTTGCTAATTTAAAGTTAAGTTTTGCAAGAGTCTTTTTTTAAAGTGTTTTTCAAATTGAATTTGAACTAAGGAACATTAGCTGACAGTACCCACGTTTAATGGCTTAATATGTCATAAATATATCTTCAAATTAAGCAAAGTATAAAACATAACATTTTAGTAAAATCTGATTATTCAAATGAGCAATATTTGCTGAGAGCAAGAAACATTTTTAATACACCAGTGTATTTTAATGTTTGATAGACCTAATAGCTTGAGAATAACAAGTGGCACAGTATAATAAAAGTACTCAAAGCAACTGGAACAAATAAAAACAATGTCAAACCACAAACACAAAACAAATACAGCATGACACTATTTGAATGCCGTAAACACAAACTAAACAGCGCACAAAAAAAATATAATAAATAAATAAATAAATACTTGAAATAAAATAAAAAGGCTACGTTTTTTCTGATTTCAGAAAATTGCTTATATTTATGCAGATTTCGTGAACCTTCCATTTTATATTTTTTAAATATTTTATACATTTTATTTTATTAACTGTAAGCTGTACAAGTTTTTTATTTACTAAAAAAGTTAAGAATATTTTACTGTAAATATATAATGATTTATTAATCATGATTTTCGTAATTCATTTGTCTTCGTAAATTGTAAGCAAATTCATACGATATAATTATAATATTTTACAGTAACATTACAAAGTATTTTTAAACTACAGTTTCATATTTATCGTACAAGGTAAGGCAGCTTGCATTTAATCAAAGTTTTTATTGTAGTATTTTTGCATGTTTTACTAACAAGCAGCCCGCGTAAAAAAACGCTCGCGTTCGCGCGCACACGCGCACACCCCTCTCCAGTCTGAACACATGGTACGAGCCGACTGTGGATGGTGGAAGCCGCTTGTCATTCCTCGGCATTCCCTCCAGCCTCCAGCCTGCTGCACTGCTTTCCACTGTAAGCGCTCACGGACTCAGCACTACAGCACACGGACGCTATTCGCCCTGCAGCTCTCCGCAGTAAAACACACGGCTCCTCTTATTCATGCGCACTGCTCTCTCTCCTGCGCGCTCTCTTTCTCTCTGTATGCGGTGCCCTGGACATTTTTCCTCCTATTCAGTTTCCTAACGGGAGATCATGATGATGAGACACTGATATTAAGAGCATAACACCTTCCGGAAAAGCGACCGCAACCTGCAAGACGCTGGATAGACGCCTTCTTCTTCAGCAATGGTGAGATGCATGTTCACGAGAAAAGTGCGTGTTGTTGCAGAAACAGCTGGAGCGTTTGGTTTGATGCTTGATACTATTACTCACAGCCTCCTCTGTTATTTATTACGGAGCAGCTTGTAAACTTGCAGCATGGAAGGGCAGTGCAAAGTAAAGAGGGCTTGGCTGCACTCTGTTACCATGTAAAACCATTAATTATTGCTTAAGGATGAATGATTCATATCTTTATCTTTTAAAAACTCAGCCTAACCTTTTAAATAGAAGTTTGTTCTCAGTGACTGGGACATTTTGGGCATTTTACAGCATTTGGACTCAACATCCATCCCATATTAACGGGCCGAGGGTGTACCTGCTTACTGCTGCATGCTTCACTCCTGTATCATTCACTTAGGGTGTAATCTGGATGGATGGCTATAGTTTACAGATATAGAGAAGGTAGTGTTCGGATTTCTAGGGTAGGATTGTTGTTAGGATTTCTAGGGTAGGATTGTTGTCGGTGTGTTTCTGGCAGTGGGGTACTGCGTTTCCAGATTGATCCTCTGAAGCAAATGGGCATTTATAGCTCCAGTTTTACTCCTACTCTCTAACACCCTCCTATTTGGGGTATGAGGGTTCGTTGTGAGGGGAGTTCATGGCTATTGCTGTTGTATTTTAGGGGAAATTGGCAAATGTTGGCTAAGTGTGCGTGCACTGAGAGTACTAATGAAGCTGCACTTTAACAGCGGCACTTAAAAAAATATATTTTTGTAATTGTCCTTTTTTATATTAATTCTGCTTTAGGAAAAAACAAGCATGGAGAGGGAGAGAATAAAATGCTTTAAGATGGTAAATCAGTTTTTATTCAGTAGCACACAGGCACATGCACACAGCCTAGTATTTTCAACATAGAAGGGCTGTTAAAAAATTGATACGTAGATTGATAGAAGAGATGTTTCGTCTTGAACAGTGTACATTAAATATACACAAATTATCTTGGGACACATTTAAAATGTATGACAATGTCTTAGATAACAGAATATCAAACTAAATTATATTTTGTATGAGGAAATATACCACACTTTCAATTTAAACATCTAACAAAAGAAAATGTTTGGGTTTTAAATGAAAAAAACTAATGATATATTGAAGTATCTGGGCACTGTATGGTTGTCAAATGTTATTGGAACATGTTCATAGTGAATGTGATGAACTAGACCTGTGGTTACTCTGCTAAAACACCTGTGTGATCTTGAGCAGAACTGACTTCACACATTCACTAAAAGGACCAAGCAACCATTTGGTCAAATTGCCCAATTATTCAGAAAATTAAGTTTTAAACCAACAGATTCTGTTGGTTTGATATCATTAAGTGCGCCTTAAGAGTTCAAGATTCTTTTTAGGGCAGATGTACTTGGACAAATACCAGATAAGTAACCAAATTTAATCATCTTCAGAGACATATAAAGTTATTTGTTAATTAATGTGAAATTTTGCAAGTGTTTAAGCCTGAGGATAACAAGCTTCCTGGGGTTAAATTCGAGAGACCCCAAGTTCTGTTTTGTGCCGTGAGGTGTTGTGCAGCGGTACTAAATGAGTCTGAAGTTGGTGGGTCCCCATTGGTTTGACCTTTCGAGGACGGCCCTGTATTCTCCCGTTGTCATGGTCCAAGTTGATGAGGACCCTGGTCACCACACAAGCGATTTCTATGAAAAGCCGATTTCTATGCATAACGATTTCTATGAAACAAATTAAAAGAAAAGCCCAGGCAACTCTCTCTTTGTTCGCCCTTACAAAGAGTATGAAGAAAAGCATCAGGCATTATGCAGGGTTCCTTTACTTCCCGAGTAATCTTCATGAAAATTAAGTTGAATGTAGACTTTCGGATGCTGTTTGTGAGTCATGTCATATCAAATGACACAATTTAGATTTTTTTTACTTTTGCTGATGGATTTATCAAAATACCCGTTTTCTAATGGTCCAAACTCTTTTCTGTGGGTTTCATAAACTACTGACTTGTTTGAAGCCATCTGAGGAACCGCAATGAGACGAAACATTGATGGAAACAAACCAATGAATTGCTTGAGCTCCCCAGTGACTCTTCCAGTCAAGATGCGGAGTCTCTCATGTAATAAGCCTTCATAGCTGAGCTATTGTGAAAGAGTGCAGACATCAATGGAAGGTGGACACACAGTGTGTGAAGTGTTGCTCATTGCACCTTCCTCTTATTAAGGAGACCCAGAATTGCACCCCTGCCAAGTCTCTTTATCCCTGCAGTGCTACAAACATCTGATCACTGTCTTCACAAGACTCTTGTGCAGTGAGCCATTTTTCCTGCTCAACCACTGCTCAGAAATATAATCTGATACACCCAGAGTGAGAAAGAAACTTCGGACTGCGTTTTGGCCAATTGCCTAGTTGAGACTGTTCTTGCAAATCTTCAGTTTGTCTTAAACCCAACACCACACATTTAAAGGTTATGTGTAGTTTTAATTGAATGCAGAGGCAACTAAATAAATAAACCATTTGTAGGATCCTTCCCCCCTGTAAATACTGTAAATACATCATGCTCTCTTTTGTAAATGCTGTGGGGCTATCAAAACATTGCTCTGTTTGTTTGAGCCAGCCTAGGAAAGCAATCTCAGCTCAACCAATTGTGTGAGTTTGGGGCGTGGCTATCAGTTTGCCCAACCAATGGCAGAAAAGGTGTGATTTTGTGGAAAACTGTTTGAAAACCAACTTGGGCTGTGTTTCCCAAAAGCATCGTAAGCCAAAGTTGATCGTAGATATAGTATTAGTATTTATGGGTCTACGATGTTCTTATGCTTACGATGCTTTCGGAAAAGGCAGCCCAGGTCTCTGGAGAAAACTGCTTTACAAGTTGGCGATTTCATATGAAAAATTTTAATTTGTTAGAAATAAAATAAAACAAAAAACAAAACTGTAGCATTATGGTCCATCCTTAAACCTTACCCTCTGTGGGCTGTATGCACATTGTACAAAAAAACTGATTATATGAATGAGATTTGTATGATAAGGGTGTATGAATTCGCCACCAATTCACCAAAATGTTGAATGTGTATGAATTGTCATAAGATTGTGTTTTTGAAAACCAGTCATTACTTTTGCAATTATTTTTGTTAATGCAAGCAACATGAAGTTACACAGTCACTAGAAAAAAATACACTGAGAAAAAACAACAACATAAAAACTGGTGTATGATTACTTTTAAAACAATTTTCACTCATGAAGTATCAACCTAGAAACATTTGCTTTTGACATCATGGCATTCGTTCTTTAGAAACAGAAAGCAGAGATCTCTTATCCGATTATGAAGAACGTAATCAGAACTCGGATATTCTCAATCCTTTCGACAACACAGTCTAGTAGTGTTCCCATAAGCTATAGTTAAGTACATTGCTGGTAGTAATGAAAATAAAAATATTTTTTTTGTGGTGCACGGGGGTGGTTATGAACAAACGTATATCGGTTCAATGAACTGTATTATAGTTGTGACCTACTGTGTGTTCACTCCATTTGAGATCAGTGTGAAAGTTGTGTGACCCTCACTGACTGCTAATGCAATTAGGGTTTTATTGTGTGTCAGTTTATAGTGCTGTAAATACCACCACCCCCGTTATATATCAAGATTAAAAGCAATGGATACACCTAAACCATAAACGGCAATTTGTCCTAATGGCCACTTGACAGTTTGCAAGCTAGTTTGTTGAAAAATAAAAACTAATTTATCTTCTACTTGATTTTTTTTGTTTTTTTGTGTGTTTTTTGGCAAGGTAAAATTTTGGAAGCTCTAAATTAAATGTTTCATTTGTGAATGGGATACCATTTTATTTTGAAGGCCTGTTTTTGCTTGCAGACAGAGAGGACAATGCAATAGCAGTACAAAACAGTTTAGCTCAAATACTGGTGCAAAAAATGCACGGAATTTGAATGAACAGTACATGAAGTCTTTTAATGTACATTACATGAAGTATGGATATTATTTGACAAAAGTCTAAATGTTTATTCTTACACTTATGCAAAATAAAAAAGTGCACTCTTTATAAAGGATGCCTAATTTGACAAAAATGCTTTTTTCCTATAAGTATGGGTTTCAGCAATATCTTTAAAAATACAAGAAATACAAAGTATAATGTGTCAATGTTGCATCTTTATTTAGATGTTTATTTAATATATGCGTAGTATGGATTATTTGACAAAAGCTTAGAAATGCAATATCCCAAAAAAATCATAAAAAGCATAATAATTAGAAACAATTCAAGAAATGTGAAATCTTTAATGCAACAAATTGTGAAAGTTGCCAAATATGAAGAAAAGCACATATTTAATAAATAAATTAAATTAATCATAATAAATATGAAATACTAGAAATACAGGAGAAGCAAATATTCAGAAAGGTAAATAATAATAATTTTTGTATTTCAAATTGTAAAAATTTACATTTTTGTAAAAAAATGTATTTCAATTGAAACTCTAGTAGAAATGCAAATAATATTTGGTGATTTTTAAACTTCTACAGATAGTATGGATTTCAGTTAACAAAAGACCAAAACATTTTCAAATTGTTCAACAAGGACAACACAAAAAAAGTCCTTACCGTGCCTTTAAAAAAATTGTGCCAATTGCCTGATATAACACTTTTCCTGAAATCCTGCTAAGACAAACAACCAACAGCTTCCGTGGCATCCGGTAATTAACACTAAGAAAGGTCGCACTCGCGACTTTACAGTACCTCAATCAAAACAATACATCATTGTTTCCCACATCTATTTGTTTAAATGGTGTGTCGCTTTGACAGGAAGAGTAGATCTTACTGTAAATGAAGCTCATTGTCACGGTCGCTTGTTTCGGGAGGAATCCGCTAATTTTCGTACACTCAAACGATCAGAGCTTTGCTTTGTCCCTCTCAGACGGCGTATAAATCACTGTCACTCGGTACAGTTGGTGCATTAGCTGGGCTTTACGAACGCAGCCTTCCCGTTCACCTTCTCGACATGAACGCTATTAATGGCAATGATGAGTGCATAGGGTGCAGGGGGTGTATTTGCTTGCCCGGAGCATTATGTTTAGTCGAAGCTGCAGTCTGTCAAGCTGTGATTTATCGTACGCAAGGCTAATGGCAGCCTGTCGAGAGAGCAACGTTTTATTGGACTTGAAAGTTGGGAGAGAGGAAAAAATAAATAAATTCTGTAGCGCTCTTCATTTCCAGAATCACTGAACGGTGACTGGTCAACTGAGCAGTCGCGATTTGCTGAATGAAGGCTGCGAGTTGCTGAATGAGGGAATTTTCTCTCTCTCCTTCTCTTTAGTGAAACTTGGTTAATCTTAGGAAAATTCTCATTGAAGGAGACACATTCTTGGTATTGCTACGCAGCTGTCAGGGCTTTGCAGCATTACTTTTTAAATGTGAAGTGTAGCTGGGTGTTTTTATGAAATGTGACTCTAGCTTTTCTCTAGACAACTGTTTTTTCACACAGTTGGGTGAAAGAAAAGCTTTTTCTTCACTCCAGTGAGCTTGGACATTGTGTATTCTAAAAGTGGGATCAGTAACAACAGCTGCCACATTTACATTCAAATGACTTTCAAGAGATCCTACTTCGTAGTCTGGGCACCTATTCCCATGCAATTTCACCAGGTATACTCCCCCCAATATGGGAGGCTGACGGCCAAGCTATTTTATGCCAAAATGGAAATATGTATACTCCAGTATCATAATTTCATCTAATTATGAAGGTTCTAATTTTTCCCAGAGAAACAAGAGAGGCGGGTGTTTCTTGTAAAGTCTTGGAAAGGAAAGTCTCAATTGTTTCTCCTTGACAGCAGTGAGATTACATGGAGACTTTGAATTAAGTTTTTGGTTTCCCAGATGAGAAAAAGTGCCCAGACTCCTCTCGAGATCTTCAGAAGATATCTCAACAATGCCTCTAACTGTATTCAGATGTGTCAGAATGCTACCTTCATTAATTTTTAAGAGGGATGCTGGCTTCCAAGCTATTTTATGCCAAGAAAAAATAAAATGTACTTTAATTCCAGGTTTTGCATAGAAGCGTCAGTTTATGAAGGTTTTTATTTTTTTGTTCAGAGAAATGAGGGAGGCAGTGTTTCTTGTAAACCCCTAGGAAATAAAATCTCAGTTGTTTCTCCCGGACAGCAATGAGATTATATAGGGGCTTCCACTTTTAGCTTCTCAGATGGTTCTACTGATAGACAGACCTAAGTAATCTCACGTTTCTTCTCAAGATCTTTTTGAAGATATCTAAAACAATTCTCTGTGTTTAAATTTGTCAAACTACGGCTCTGATTATTTAGAAATATTTTTACTAGTCCTACATATCACTAGTTGTCATTGTGACTATTTTTTTGTGCATGCACAATATATTGTCACCATATCCAGTATCACACAATATTAATGTTTTATTTATTGGCATCAGTTGATACTCATTTTCCCTATTTTTGCATGCTTATTTCTCTTATTTCTACCTTTTAGATTACCTTCATACCATCATCTAACGCTTACTTAAAATGAAGCTAACACTTTAGTTTAGGAACCAATTCTCACTCTTAACTAGTTTATTTAGCATGCAGATTACTAGCATATTGGCTGTTCATCAGTATAAAGCAATATTATGCATGGCTATATTCTACATCTCTTCAAACTACATTAATAACTATTAATAAGCAGTAGGGTTTATTGAGGCAAAACTCGTAGTTAATAGTCGTAAAAAAGTCGTCGTCATTAGCTAATAGTGAGAAAAGAAAGTGTGGCCAAAGTTAATCAAAGCACTGATAATTAAATAACCCTGTTTAATTTAATCTTTAGTAAATCTCACAATAAATATCAATTTTTCATATGGTCCATTAAAGTGTTATGCCTGAATTCCAGCATTTAAAATGATTGAGTTTAGTTTTCAGTGTTTTATTTTAAACAATATTTAGACACAATAGTATAGAATCTTAATATTGGCCATAACATGGAGTTATTATTAGCTTATTGATTAATACTCCAAAGGAATTTGGTGATAAAACATGTGTAGATTAAACATAGCTGAAATCTCCAGTGAAATCACATGAGATTTGAAAGAACGACCTCTGAGCAATACAATTTTCCTCTGGGAAGTTATTTGTTACCCATAGAAAAATCCCACAAATGCAGATCACCACGCCATCGTACGTTCAAAGCTGAAGATGTTTTGAAAAATAGCAGTCGAAACATTGACATAGTAAAACAAATGATGGGTTTGCTTCGGTTGACATGTGAACGAAATGTCGCCTTTGAACGCTGGGCAATTAATCAATTACTGGCTATTTGCCATTAGCAGCGGTACTGTGCCAGAGTGAGGTCAGACTTGAGGTTTCTCCATTTATCCTTGTATACTGTGGCATTGTCTGTTTTGTTTGAGCAATGCTAATGCACCTCATGGCCTGTAAATGACCTTATTACTCATCTCAGGGAAGAAAAAGATTCACATGGATGTGTTTAATACCAACTGTTTTTCTTTGTTGGCCAATTGGTTGAATAGTTAAGTGATGAATGCTCTTCGCACCGTTGTGTTTTGATAACAGTCAACACTCTGCTTTTCGACCCCAGGACCTTTTGTGTTGGAGCCCGAAACAGTCCTGTGAGGTCGCAGCCCCCTGTGTTGATTCACCTTTGTGGTGTTGTTTAGATGCAGAGAAAACTGAAGTAGATTTTACATGTGGATGCTGCTTGAAAATGTGAAAATATGGATGCTGCTTGTTTATATTCAGGCCTAATGTTGTAGGTGGTTGCTAGATTGTTGTTTCGGTTGCTAGAGTATTTCTATATGGTTTCTAGAGCTTTCTGAGTGTTTCTACAAAATTCTATAAAAGTAATTTTTACATTTTTTTTTTTTTTTTACAGGACGTATGTGGGTTATCGACATGACAGATATGATCTGTCTGTCTGTCTGTCTGTCTGTCTGTCTGTCTGTCTGTCTGTCTAAGAAATGTAGATTTCAGATGTAAAAAAACTCTGATTGTCTGATTTTATTTTATTTTTAATTTTTTTTAAAGGGCATTTTCATCAGGCTACTATGAAAATAACACTGGACACTTTTAAAAATAAGACAATCAATAACTGACCAATAACTTTTCATTGTCATTAAATTGAAATTACTGAACCTAAACATAGGAACCTGATACAAATGATCATTTAAATAAAAAAAATAAATAATGTTTTTGCATCTGAAGTCTTCAAATACACAAAAATGCATATATACAACATAGTAGACAACTTGAAAACTCTACTATGATGAACTTTCTTAAATTAAATTATTTTTATATTTTTTGGGGGGACAAAATCATGCTGATACAACAAATAATATAACAAAGGACAAGTTCTTGAAAATGAAAAAAAAATACTATTTTTTATTATAAAACAATATAAAAAAATACAAAGATTACATTGCCTAGGCACGTTTGCTATAGATTTTTAACAACCCCCCCCCACCCCCTTTTTCTTCTTTTTGGACACTCTTGTTTGTCATTGACCCTTGTGCCAAATTTTAATTCTTAAGGTCAGGGGGGTATTTCAATCCCTGACCCTAAATATGAGCAATAGTAACAGTGATTTGTGCCTTAGCAGACACCACTAATGAACATCTTTGTATGATATTGATTTATTTTCTCTTCGCTAAAAGGCCTGCCTGATGTTGCCTCTCAATAGTGGCTATTTTTTCCTTGTTCGTGTTGGAGGATCTCATCGGTGCTATCAGGCCGCCTCTGCTCCTGAAGTGGTCTTTGGAAGAGGGGGCTTCGTGTAAAAGCAGGGGGCCTTAATATGTGCACTTGAGCCACTCTCCAGAAAGAATGGAGGTTCATGTTACCTCTCTTGTGCTGAGAGAAACAGTACGTCCATTGTGTCCCGCATTTCACATTACACATGTAGCAATTTCTGTGATGATTCACATAAGTCACTGGAAGCTAATCGCAATCTTCTTGCACGAGACTCGGATTTCAGCTTTTGTCGCCGGAGCTTAATTTACTGTCACAAACTTGAATGCGCCTCATACGTTTCCGCTCAGGTGTCTGGAAAATCGCCTCCTAGAATGACCCGTCTGTCTGAAGTATGTCGGTCGTAGATCTAGCAAGGTGTTTTACGCAAGTGAGTGGTATGTGTGCTTGGCAATTATTAAAGCTTCTTTCAAGGACTAATAGAGGAATTTGAAACTATTATAAGATCACTGAAGCTTTACAGGCTTAAGACTCCTATATAAAAGCACGTTTCTGAATTTAGTCTGTTAATGACAGTGGAAAGACTCTTAATATTACATTCAGAGAACAGATACTGAACTAAGATAGTACTGCAAAAAAATTATCGGTTTAAACCAATAGTCAGAGTTGTGGTGCAGTAGTTGAGCTGTAGTGCTCATGTGGGTAATACAGTTTTGAATTAACTTCCATCCCCCTATTTTTTATTCTAAACAAAATAAATAAATAAAATTCACCTAGTGCAGCCGCAACCTTGTAGTTGGTGTAAGCAGTTGCACGCACTGAATCATTGACGCTAAAGCAGGTGATGTAATTTTTTGATTCTCAGTTGTTTCCTGGAAATAATGATATTTGTGGTGCTGTGTGGAGTATTTTGGGCTAATTAAAAGTTATAAATATAATGAAATAAAAAAAATTATTTTACCTTTTCATTTCTTATGCATATTCATTTGTCTAATCCTATCAACCTCATGCACTGTAAGAGCAGACGCAGCCATTTTTGACTGGAATGAGTGGCTTTCAGTGTCACTTGCTTCCAGTTATTTTGCCTGTACAAAAACAGCCCATTATCCTGCTTGAAATTGCAAATTGGTATTTGCTATCATATTATTTTAATTTATCGTCACAATCATAAATACACTGGTTTACCATATACTGTGCTTTGTTATTTATCTAGTTATTTACTATAGGGAGGTCTTGTACATTAACAGGAAATAGCTTACTTGAGTGTTGAAAGAGAATGTGGATACTATTAATCAGTGGCTCAAACATTTGGCTCAATCAATGGAATTACATTGGCAGGGCTAAATTTTTATCCGACCAATGGAAGATAGGAGTGTTTATTATTTTTATTAGTTTTGGGATCACTAGTGGGAAATAAATGGCATGTAACCTGTAAAGTTAACGTACAATGCCACTCTCAAACGGTTTATACAGATTTATATCTGTAATATGATGAAGATCCAAGAAAAGTAAGAATGGAGCCAGACTGAAGGCATGTTTGCAGAAATTAGCATTTTTTTATAACATGCGAAGATGAATTGACCATGGTCTTGGTTCACAAAAAAAGAGATGAAATTTTTTCTTAACTGCTGTTTTCTTATTATTTTCTAAATCAAAGTTAAACATATTTTGAAGTTAAAACAAAAAATAATGCTAATGTTATTTTCTGTTTACTTGATATTTTTCTTTTTAGAGGTTGTTCTTTTAGGATATTAAATCCCTAAAGATAAGATGTTTAATTAACTTGCTTATTTCAAATATGAAGCATTACAAAATAACACTACCTGCATATGGATGTGCATGAGTATTTTGAATCCATGGCAGTGATTGATAATGTAACCAATGATTGGTTATGATAATGCATGATTTAACATTTCCTGAAACCGACTATATATATATATATATATATATATATATATACACATCAGTTCAATTTGTAAATGTTTTCAGCAGCATTCAGCACACATGAACACATATAAAAATATATTTGATTGTGGTTTCGCACTGATTTTAAACATTGCCGTAAGCAAAGCTATGTTTTCAGCCGCTTCATGGATTGAAGTTGAGGTTGCATCATAAAACAAAGAAGTGACACATTTTGTGTTTGTTATCGAGAGTGATTCAGTCATTTTGCCGGGCAGCGATGAACTCCAGTGGCCATGCTGCAACCTCAGCTCTAGAGAGCGGAGAAAATAAAGGTAGTGACTAAGCCGGGGCCGCTGACGAAACATGCTCTGTCCTGTGGCATATCTGCCTCCTCTGTCGAGAAAGACTCCAGGGATGAGTGTGTATGCGAGCAAGAGCGAAACAGAGGAAGAGAGAGCATGAGACAAATACACGGCAGAAACGAGAGAGCGGCCCACTACGCAAATCTGTGGGAACAGAGAACAAAGTGACGTGTAAATAATAATATGTCTTTACAGTGTTTGAGGGTTACATTATCCGGGCACTTCTTCAGACAGCCGTCACATATTTTCCTGCTATCAGACTAACAAAGTGGCGCCCACATTTTCTGCATGTATGGGTTCCTCTCTTCAGATTAGACTCCCCAGTGGCGTTTCATCATGTGGCACATAATCTTATGCAAGATGGTGAAATGGCAGTTAATATGCAGGTAATTAGACCCCAGTGATTTGCCATTGAAAGGACACCAGAAGTGAGGACTGTGTTTGAATGTCACGCAGGCTGCGGCTCTCATTACGTTAGGAATATTTTTGTTGGAATAACCGGCTGCGTAATGTTCCAAGCCGTTAATCACTGAAAGTCATATAATATTACGTTAGATAAAGTACATTAGGTTTAGAGTCATTTCTGGCCGATTGCACGGCAGTTACTCATTGAGAGTTAGGCATTGTAAGTGTCGAGAGGAAATTGCAGAAAAATGGCCTGAATCGTAAAGCCCTGTGGCGGTTCACTGTCGTTACCTTCGTTATGGTTGTTGTGCAGTTCTTTCAATGTTGAAATACGTTAATCTTTGCCAGCCTAGTATGTAGAAACATCTGTAAGTAGGCCATTACATGCTTTACCTGTTAAGGCCGATTCAAATTTACCTTTATAATCCATGAAATAAATAAATAAAATAAGTACATGTAAATAGATTTTTTAATATTGCTTTTTTATATATAATTCATCCATTTCATTTTTAGTAAAACTTACTGTAAGATACATTTTTGCCTGAAAGTAAAAACATCTTTCTGTAATCTTTTCACTGTATTAAATGACAGTTTTGGTTTTATTTTTTATTTTTTATCACAATTTATACACCATCCAACTGTGAAAATGTATGTTTATGAACCCTTTAAACTGAGCCCAAAATATTGTACTGGCATAATATGATAGCATTGTGTAAATATATTTATTTGCTATTGTTTTTTATTTATTTGATTGAATGGGTAGTTGGATACCAAATAATTCACTCTACAGTTCAAGGAATGGTGAAAATTTTGAATCAAATCTGTTGTAACTAAATTGATTATGAATATTTTCTACTTTTGTAAAAAAAATATATATACTCATAGTTGCATCAGACTTTCTGATCAGTCCCTCTAGAAATGTCTTACTTATGAGTTCATAAACTGTACTTATGACATAGTGTGTGTTCATGTGATTTTAATTGGAATAAGATTAGTTTTCACTTCCTGACAAAGACAGAAATATTTTTTTTAGCAGTAATGCAATAAAGAGGAAAGGGTGAATGTTAGGTGTGTGATTGATGCTTTATCTGTATATTTATAATTTCTGCACAAAGTGAATGATGGGAAATGTAATTTAGTTGCAACAGTGGCGTATAGGAAGTACTTTATTTTAAGGTGTCCTTTTTACAGTGTAATAATACATTTCAGTACTGAGTAATATGAATTAGGTTTAGGATTAGGGTTTGGTTTAGGGTTACTTGCATGTAATTATGCATAATTTATTGTTATTGTAATAGTAAATACATATAACGTGTAACATGATTTTAGTTTTTAGTTAATGTTTATTTTATTTAAAGTCATGATTTTATTATGTTTTAGTTTTAGTTAAAGTTAATAATAAGTCTATTTCTCATTAACCAGCTAAATGAGTGGCATTTTCTGCCAAGTTTATCATTAATCTTCATCAAAAATATACAAAACTAAATTGTACAGTGACATTCAAAGTTTAAATTTATTGCCATTTATTTTAATATCAAGAAAGTTTCCCACAGGTAATTATGAAGTTATGGTGGCATTCATGTGCACTCAGCTCTTAAATGTGACCATTCCAACATTAACATAAGCACAGCAAGAGTTCAGCATGAAAGTAAAAACATAAATATTATACCACAGTTTCTTCTATACTATTAATTAGTTATGCACCGATCATGATTTTTTTATGGCCGATTCCGATACCAATTTTTTTTCTTTAAGCAACAAACAAGAAAGAATGAAAGATTTTAACACAAAGTGGTTATATGGTGAATATAGATTTTATTTAACATGTACAATATTATTAAATTGTTTAAAAAAAATACATATTTTGTTATATTTAAGAAAAAAGGTTTTCCCCCAAATTCATGTCTGTGGTGTAACAACAATGGATGTCACCCCTTTATAAAAGGGAGAATTATATTTGGACTACTTCCTGCGTGTAAAGGTCGCTGCAGGTGCTGGTTGATCTGAGGGGTGCATGGGGAGTACATTCTTTCTTATAAATTTCCTTAAAGTTAGCTAAATATCTGACAATTTCATGTGTCGTCATTAGTGTATGTGGTGTTATGTTGATAACTTGCAGATCTAGCATATTTTAATAAAATGTTGATACATACATACTTATTAATATTTCCAAAATGTCCCCTGATCTTGAAATCATCATGATGGAAGCCTCCATTTTAGAAAGTCTGGATTTAGGCTGATTTGTCTGTGGTGTTAATGTCTTTTCTGGTAACACAGAGCCTATAGTAATTTGCAGTATAAAGTCTGTGGTGTTATAATTACTGTGGTGTTACTTCAAAATGACATAGACATAAGTGGCTGTGTCACAAGTGTTTGATTGAAATGATTTAAAAATCAAATGTTCAAAGCTTTCATTTTACATACCAGATATTAAGACAAATTTTAAACGCATAGCCATATATTATATAAATAAAACAAGCATTTTTACAAATTCTGCCTCTCATTTACCACCCCAATTAGGGGTGTGCGATAAGACGATTTTTGATCGTGGACGATAAAAATGTCTCCACGATCTGCTTTTGAAGAAATATCGTGCTACAGCGCACATTCTATCAGTTGCAGTTCTGGTGCCTCCGTCTCTATATAGCGTACAACACGAATAGAGCGGTATAGTTACTCTGACAGAACACTGCTCTTATTCGCGCGTACTGCATTATTTGCATACAAGCCTTGCCGGTAAACGTTTCATTCGCGCGCTGGTCTAAAACGTCCGCTTTTTCTGGTGCCATACACCAGAAGCACGCGCACTAAAACCCTGTCAAACAGCGCCTGATTACTGAACTGTTATCATTTAAGCTAATGGTCAAAACACACAAGGTTTAATTACTCAGTTGGTATGTCTAAAAGTGGCTGCTAAACACCACTATGGCTGCCGTTCGCATCATCCAGTGGATGCTGCACATTGGTGGTGGTTTGGATATTCCCCACTTCTTAAAGCACTTCAGTACCCAGAAAAGCACTATATAAATGTAACAAATTATTATTATTATAGATATATAAATATCTACCATTCTTTTTTTCTTCTTTTTTTGTTACCTTGAAAGGTTTTATAATAGGGAACTTAGTTTGGTTGTACTGCTCAGACAACTTGCAAAATAGTTAAACCAGCATGACAAAGAATCGTGATAAAATCGTGAATCGTGATATTTCTAAAAAAAATTGTGATATTATATTTTTTCCGTATCGCCCACCCCTAACTCCAATTGAAGAATGACCCAGATGGTCCTGACTCCTGACTCCTGACATCAGCATTTAGCTTTTGTTTTTTAATAGGGTTTTTACTACATAAAACTGTCCTTAAATGAAAACATGAACTGTAACCATGTGAAATTAAAGGCAACAACAGCATAGTTACAATCCAAACAACACAACAACACACATTCAACAGTCCAAACATAGATGTTACTTAATCAACATTCAGCATTTGTTTTCGTTTTTAAATTTGGTGTAAAGAAAAAAAGGTCTTTACCAGTGAAACTAAATAAAACCAAAGTAGTCTATATAAATAAATTATTACAAAATGTTAAATCAAATAATTTTAGTGCAACGAGTAAAACAAAGATGGTGCTTTTGAAATCGAATTAAGTCAATTTAATTTTAAGGTAAAATAAAAATAATCATCTTGTACAGAACCAACGTTTAATTCTGGCTTTCAAAATTGCATGCACTTTTTTAATTTTTTATTATTATCATTATTATTTTTTATTCTTTACAAATGAAGCATTTTAGTTTTTTCACAAGTTGGTTTGTTTCGTTCCTCATTGTGAGAAGCTGCCCTGAACAACAGTTCACTGTCTATGCTTGTGCAGGGCGTGGACAGATACGCTCGCACAACTTCAGCGAGCGCAGGAAAGCGGCTCTTATTTTTGCGCCAGTAACATTACTCCAACAGCTATTTCGCTGCTTGGTATCTGTTTTTCTGTGTTTGTTGCGCTTCTGCCGAATGTCTTCCACACAAATGACATGTTCGCGAATGTGTAGGGCGCACGCATTTCTGGAAAAATCGGCTGAAAAAAAGACAAAAACCGTCCGGTTGCCGATCGCGCATTATAAGCAAAAAGTTAACTTACGATCTAGTCAACCAGTGCCCTTTTGAAATGTTGTTGTATTAATTTGTTTATCCTTGAATCTAACATCTCATTGATAATAATTCACAAAACGTATATGTTTGTGTCACTTGTAGCAGGTGACACATTAGGATCCATACCTAACCGACGCATATTTTTGTGCATGTCCTATTTAGTATGTTTTTCACTGTAAAATGTATATCGTCTGCAAAGTAGTGTCAAAGTTGACGCACTAAAAAAAATACCATTTATAGACTTAAAGACAGCGTATCCTCTCCCAATGTCTCAAACCCAAGAGTAAAATAAAACCGGATTAAACTTGAAAGGCGGGACATGTTTACTTCCATGCAATCCAGCTAAAATAATGCTCCTGGCAGGATTTTGAGGGTCCATTAAATTAGAAAAACAGAACAAAATATTTTTTTTATGAAAAATTGTAACTGTTAATTTACTCAGAAACGCTTTAAGTCAGAAAAACAAGCATTTAAATGATCTCTTTAGTTTCAAGGTTTCTCATTTCATATAAGCTGAAATATTGTCGTTAATTTGCAGATATTTTTTTCAATTAATTTCTTTATCTTCTTAAATGTGTATATATAATATTTATAGTTTTAACTTTTAATTTTAGTTACTTTTTCTTATTTGTAAGTCGCTTTGGATAAAAGTGTCTGCTAAATGACTAAAAGTAAAAGTAAAGTGTGTATATATATGTATATATATATATATGTGTATGTATATGTGATTATTCTAGAAACACATTTTTCAGCTCTGTACCGCTCTGATAATTTTCACTTGTGATTCATTTTTGTCTGCAAAACTCATCCATTGATTGATTTGCCTTCAGTGGTTTAGACACTGAAGTGGTTTAGACAGTGGTACACAACCACGGAAAGAAAAAAGATGAAGAATGAAAATATCGAACACATCATATTCAGTACATGTATCAAAGACAGAGGGTCTTTAGGCGAAATCAGCTCTTATTCTGAAATGAAAGGCATGCTAAGCCATCTAATGCAACAGCAATTACGGTCACACAATTAAAAGGCTTACTAAGGAATTTGCCCCCTGTGCATGTGGGCCCGCTCTCAGAAAGAGGGTGCGTTCATGCAGAAACGCCGTAAAGACACTGCAGATAATTATGGGTGACCATTTGAGAAAATTGAATCAGCTTTATAAGTGAGAAATGAAACCAAACAATGGAAATGACCAGCCACAGCTACAGTAAAGGAGAAGAGACCCTCTTATTTGACCTAATACAGCCTCTGTTTGGACTGAATGATCAAATAGTGGAATGAAACTGAAACCAATACAGTGAACCTTTTTCCTTGGCAGAACAAATTTCTCTGTAAATTGTTTATGCATTCATACAGTCCTTTTTGTCCAGTTATGTTTGTTCCCGAAATAACTATGCTAAAAATAGTGGTGTTTTTAACAATGGTGAAATCACAGTATCTATCCTTCATGTAGCCTCACTTCTCCTGCTTGAAACAAACAGAGAACATAATATAGAATGGCCTCTCGTTTGATTGGCAGTGGCTTTACGGGTCTTGTTCATTTGTTTGTTTAGTTGTAATCATATGTCAGTCGAAACACATGGCGGGAGAATTTCAGCACTTTGTTAAGGCCACTTCACTAAGTCTTGAGCCAGTCAGACAGAAATATTGATCTGCTCTAATTTGCTTTTAAACCTCCCACGCTCCATCCTTACTCCTCTCTCTTTAAAAGAGAAGCACTCGACGTTTGGAGCTTCCACTTCTATCCTTTGCCGCGTAATGCTACGTTGTCTGCCTTTTTAGAAGAATCATTGGCTTGACCCAAAAAAGAAAGAAAAAAAAGTATTTATTATGAAACCCAAAAATTGCAAATTTAAAATTGTTACAATGAAAAATATACATATTTTAGTGCTGTCAAAGTTAACATAAATTAATTTTAACGGCACTCATTTTATTAACGCGCGATTAACGCAGCGCGTATTTTTCTGTTTGACCCGTGGCCCAACCCATAGTTAGAGAAATGGAGATGCACAGTTTTGCCAACTTAGCAACATTGCAGACCCCTTTAGTGACTCTTTTCCCTTCAAAAAAGCACCCAAACCTTAGTTAGTTTCTGAGACCCGCTGTTACTGCCGCGCGAGGTCTTGCTCTCCCAGCAGGCGCATACACCCCTCTCTCTCTCTCTCTCTCTCTCTCTCTCTCTCTCTCTCTCTCTCTCTCTCTCTCTCTCTCTCTCTCTCTTCTCTCTCTCTCTCTCTCTCTCTCTCTCTCTCTCTCTCTCTCTCTTGATAAGTATATTTGAAATGGCCAACTACCATGGTACTGCATTTTTGCTGTATGCAATATGCACACCTTACCGTATGCAGATTTTCTGTATGTATGAATGTGTTTGACATGGAAGTTCACATGAAATGTTATAATGTATATACATTATTTAAGCGTCAAAAAGTAAATGTGATAAACAAATTACTGAGCAGTCACATACGTTTTCCTTATATAAACATTTATATAAGATCATTATTGTTATTATTAGTAGTTATACATTGCAAGGAGTTTTTTGTTTGTTTGGTGTGTATTTGTTGTTATTTCTTGTTTTGTCATTTGTTGTGGTGTTTGTTTGTTTTTTGTTTTGTTTCTTGTTAAATGTTATTGCTTTTTTCAGTATTTTTTGTGTAGTTTTGTTTCTTTTGTGGTGTTTTGTTTTTGCCATTTTGTTATGTGTTTGTTTGTTCAAAGTTCAAGGACTATTTGTCAACTTCTCATGAGTGACCTGTGTGGTAGGATATACAAACAGAGCATGATATATGACATTGTTATATTCTATATGCAGCTTCACATGCTTCGCCCATCCTACACTGCTTGTGCTAAACTTTAATAAAACATAGTTTTGAAAAACCGCCTAACCGCAAGTAAGATCAAAAGTAATAGGGATGCTTGCCTTAGCAAACTGCACTATTAAGAAAACACGCATGTTTCTCTTTTTGCTGAACCAGTGCATGAAGATCGATTTTAGCAATAAAGCGGTCTCTGACATGTTCAGTGAAGAAACTTTATTAAAAGGGAAAGTATAGGGAATTGGTAAATTGGCCTAGCATGGCTAGCCAGAGGCAGAGTCTCTCTCATCACTTTGTTTCCTGAGCAAACTGGCTTCGGTTCAAGACTTAGTGTGTGCTCGGCTAGAAAGGTTTTCAAGGGGCAGGGCCTTGTGCTGAGAGGGACTTGTCAATATATTTTGCGAGTGTTAGGAAGCAAAGTGGAATGATAGCTCTCAAGGGGACTGCCCTTAAGCTGTTTTTCTATAAATATTAATCAGCCCCACAAGCCTGCCTGGAAGGTGGCTCAGCGCTTTTGGCTTGTGTCATTGACTGTACTTCAGTATGATAACAGAGATGAGGGAGCAATGAGATGACTTTTAGTGACACACCTAATTTCTGTTTTAATTTCAGAATTCACACTGGGAATGTCACCTCAAAATGAAAAGGAAATAAACAACTTTATTCTCTTTAAGGTTATCATAGTTAACTGAAACCAAAAAAAGGTTACTTGAAATAAAAATAAACTTGTTTTTTTCTTATTTAGTTTAACTTTAATTTTGATGTACAAAAAATACTAAAACTGAACTAAAACCGTGTTCACTGCGTAGGTATATTTAGGGAAAAAAATACTAATGAAAATGTCAAAAACAGCAAAATTACTAAAATCGAAAAACTAATTTAAAATAATATTATCTGAATAATTCTAAAATGCTACAAATTTTCCTTCCTGCTCAATATTTTCATCTGTTGTGTGTTTTTATTATTTAAGAAACAAAGTACAGTTTGAATGTTCATTATTTCAAAATTTTAAATTTCAAATAATACTTAATAAATTAAGTTTTTCTTTTTAAAATTGGTGCCTAGAAAATATATGGCAAAAATAGCAAAATATATTTAAATTCACCCCCATATTTAGTTAATATTGATATTGTGAAAACGAACTAATATGATTGGCATGCTTTTATGAGTATATATATATATATATATTATATTCTCCCCAATATATTGAGACACAAGGGTGCATACAAACTTACTTTGTAGCATGAGTGATCCTCTCCTCTTGGCTATGCAAGTCGTTTTATTTACTGTAGGTTAAAAGTTCAGTCCACAATTGCAGCAATGCATTTCTCGGTTTGACCCCACCCATATGTGAACTACAGAAAAGCTCTGCTATTAATCTATGTCGAAATGAAATCCCAGGGGGCAGTGGTGCAGTTCAGCACGTCTGGGTTGTAACGTCTGCAGATGATCTTTAATACACAGCTTTGTAAACATGCATATTCAACTAATTACTCTTCAGTAAAGGGCTGTTTCCAAGCTACCTTAGCTTTTATGTTTTGTTAACAAGCGTTTAACGGTGCTCATTTCCTTTTCTTTTTTTTAAGTGGTTCATAGGGAATATGCAAAAACTTATAAAGATATTGCCGTGCTATATGATTTCAGAACATATTTTAACGTTTAATTCAGAGCAAAGTATGAGACAGATCATGAACCAATTATGTTACAATATATCTAAATTTGTCTTTGTTTACATTTAAACCTGTCAGAATACTTAGAATACGTTAAATGCTATTGAGGATAAATTTATGGTGCTAAATTAATCCTTTGCCACTGTATTAGGCTTACATCTCTTTTCAGAAATATTGGTGTTAGTTTCTGAGGGGAAAAATGGCTAACCGGCAACAATGGGTAAAGTTAGCGAAGCATCTAAATCACTTTTAAAAGTGGTGTTCTTCTGGCCCATGCACAGATGAATAGAGATATGTAATTATGTTTCAGTGGCACAGTAAGGCCTATAAAAAGCTTAGCCATACATAATGCATTGTTGGCTGTCAGAAGAGTTTATCCTTTCACTTTTTCCCCATACGAAGAGGCTGACACCAGTGATGAAGAATGACCTTTAAAAGAGAAGCACTCGACGTTTGGAGCTTCCACTTCTATCCTTTGCCGCGTAATGCTACGTTGTCTGCCTTTTTAGAAGAATCATTGGCTTGACCCAAAAGAAAGAAAAAAATCGTATTTATTATGTATCCACTCCCATTATTATTTATTATTTACTATCACTCCAAACCCAAACGGCTTTGTTTTTTTGTGTGGATTGCAAGAGATTATAATTATAAAGATTTAAAAAAAAAAATTGTTACAATGAAAAATATACATATTTTAGTGCTGTCAAAGTTAACACGTTAACATAAATTAATTTTAACGGCACTAATTTTATTAACGCGCGATTAACGCAGCGTGTATTTTCTGTTTGACCCGTGGCCCAACCCATAGTTAGAGAAATGGAGATGCACAGTTTTGCCAACTTAGCAACATTGCAGACCCCTTTAGTGACTCTTTTCCCTTCAAAAAAGCACCCAAACCTTAGTTAGTTTCTGAGACCCGCTGTTACTGCCGCGCGAGGTCTTGCTCTCCCAGCAGGCGCATACACCTCTCTCTCTCTCTCTCTCTCTCTCTCTCTGTGTCTGTCAGCTCGGTTCAGCGCGTGGCAGCTGAGGAGCAGCGCTCTCAGTTAAACACAGATATTATGTTGTTTCTCTAATTTTACATGATGCAAGTATAGCCGAAATCACAGCACAGCTATTGTCATTATCTTATGTGTATTTGATTTCATCAGACGACGGCTCGATTATCAGGATTTTTGTGCAGATTAACATCTTGAAAGGGAGAGCTGGTTATGTCTCAATGGGTCGCGTTTCAGTCACTATTTCCTATTCTTTCCGTTGTCTGACAACAAAAACAGTAAAATATATCAATGAAAACTGTTTTATTGAGAATTTAGCTTCATCAAAATACAGTATGTGGGCAAAGAGAGGCAAACAAATGTAATAATAAATAATATAGGCTATGTAGATTTTGCATGTTCATAATAAGAGCTGCCATGTGTGCAAAAAATGTAAACAGGTTTGTGTAAGTAAATTGCTCAGTGTATTGCAGTGTAATGGGAACCTGACATTTCTTTTTTCATGTGTCGAATAGACATTAACAAGTTCTTTGAAAAGACATATATGACCTTTGAAACATGTCTAGTCTTCATGCTCTATGTTGACTATAGTTTCAATAACAATAAACATACATTTGCATAAAGCATCCATATTTGTCCATGCCCATGTTGATTAGAGTATTAAAAATGTGCAAATTATTAATTTAAGGTACATTTAGAACAAATAAAAATGTGCGATTAATCGTGAGTTAACTCATGCCAATCATGCGATTTAAATATTTTAATCGATTGACAGCCCTAATATATTTATTTATTTGTGTGTGTGTGTGTATATATATATATATATATATATATAACATAAATTGAAATAATAAGTAAATAAAAACAAAAAAGCACTTGGGAAGCATAACAGAAATATTTGGATCAGTTGGATATGGAATGAATCATTAATGTTTTGTGAGCTAAATAAAATGATTCATTGAAATTCTGATTCAAAAGACCCTTTCAATCATGAATTGGACTTCATGAATTGCTATTTATTTTGCATCATTTTTGAAGCTTGATTGCTTTAGTTGCTGTTCAGTGTAATTTGCATGGAAAAAGTTTGAACAGCACATTCTCCAAAACATATCTTTGTGTGTTCAACGGAAGAAAGTAAGTCATATGAGTTTGGAATGACAATAAGGTGAGGAAAGGATTCATGCATTTTGAAATATTCCTTAGGCTGATGATGAATAAAAACCTCTGCTGGCTTGTGTGATTTGTTGTTGTTGTTTTTTCTTTGTTCCCTTGCTTCTTGTTCTGTCGTAGGATCAGTCTTGTAAGTCAACCGTACAAGCTACAAGGTCTCTTCTTGTGTTTCTGTGTTTTGTGTTCATACAGCGGAGCCGCTGTTGAAAGAGTCATTTTGCTGCCATGCTGGATCAGCAATACAAAAACATTAGCATGCATTTTCCATCAAATAACCCTGCTATGCTGAGCGATCTCTCGTTATTACTTCAGGCAGCTTCAGCCCTGCTTCGCATGAGCTGCTTGCTGTTTACAGCCATCAGATGTTGCATTTGATCTTCATTATATATCTTGAATTTACATTTCTAAACACCACAATGTGTAGCATGCATTCTTCTGCTGCATTTCTGAGTAATTCTCGCATATTATAAAGGTTTTAGAGACTGAAGTGGAACCGATTAGCCCATCACGGCTGGAGCTGCTATATGGCTGTGTTCTATTCTGAGTTCTTTGTTTTAATGTCTCCCCACCAGCTGTGGAGAGAAGATAACTCCTGTGTGGAAAGGTGTAAAATCGTACCTCTTTCATGAAAAGCCGTATACTTAAGATTCAAAAGGAAGGTGTTAATTAGTTAAAAAATCTTTAAGGCTCAATTAATAATTTTTTCTCCTTAGACTTCAGATTACATCTTGAGTTCAGAGGAGTGTTGGCAAATAGGAATAGGATGGTTAATATTGTATATATTGTACAAATCGTACCAAGTTATACTAAGTTGATGCTTTGTATTATATTCATGTACAGAGTTATTTTTGTTATTTGTTATTTTAACTAGTGTGTATTGAATGTACAACTACCTGACCTTTGCTAAAATATGGTTCCCTGTGTGCATACATTTATCAGATTACTGAGTGCACGGTTGTTTACAATGTTTACTAGATCTTTTTATTGTTCTTAACATTTTTAAAATTGTGAACAATTCTGTCACGAGGGATGAGGTCAAGGACTCAAATGCAGAGGAAAATGTTATTTTTAATAATAAAATAAAACAAAGAACAAAAACCACCCCGAAGGGGAAAAACAAGCAGGCAGGCAGAAGACTGGAGCACAGTCAAACATTAGACACACGAAAGACAACGGATCAGCACAGGACTGCAGACACAAGGAGAACTATATAGGGAGACAAACGAGGGTAACGAGGGAGACACAGCTGGAGCCACTGAAACAATGATTAAGTAACAAGATGGGAGGGGACAGACAATCGACATGGGAGCACATGGCACCAACAAACAACAAGCCATGTGCTCTACACACAGAGACATCTGGTGGCCAGCCTGGGCACACCAGCAGGACCGTGACATAACCCCCCCTTCAAGGAGCGGATCCCAGACGCTCCACACACACTAAACAGAAAAATGTCTAGGAGGGAGGTGGTCCAGGCCCGTGGAGTGGAAGAGGGCCTGGAGCAATGGGCACACAGGGGTGCCAAGGTGGGGCTGGCCCTGGAGCGGGCTCTGTATGTTCCCAGACCGGAGCGGGGTCCAGGACTGGAGTGGACTGCCTGGGCTCCCGGAACGGAGCGGACTGCGTGGGCTCCCGGAACGGAGCGGACCCTGGAGCGGACTCCGTGGGCTCCCGTACTGGAGCGTGCTCTGGAGCGGACTGCGTGGGCTCCCGGAACGGAGCGGGCCCTGGAGCGGACTGCGTGGGCTCCCGGAACGGAGCGGGCCCTGAAGCGGACTGCGTGGGCTCCCGGAACGGAGCGGGCCTTGGAGCGGACTCCGTCGGCTCCCGGAACGGAGCGGGCTCTGGAGCGGATTCCATGGGCTCCAGGAACGGAGCGGGCTCTGGAGCGGACTCCGTCGGCTCACGGGGCGGAGCGGGCTCTGGAACGGACTCCGTCGGCTCACGGGGCGGAGCGGGCTCTGGAACAGACTCCGTCGGCTCACGGGGCGGAGCGGGCTCTGGAACAGACTCTGTCGGCTCACGGGGCGGAGCGGAATTGGGCTCACGGAGCGGATGGTGGGCTCCCGGAACGGAGCGGACTGCGTGGGCTCCCGGAACGGAGCGGACTGCGTGGGCTCCCGGAACGGAGCGGACTGCGTGGGCTCCCGGAACGGAGCGGACCGGAGCGGAGTGCGTGGGCTCCCGGAACGGAGCGGAGTGCGTGATATACCTAAGCTCCCGGAACGGAGCGAGCCCTGGAGCGGACTGCGTGCTCCCGGGTGGAGCGGGCTGGAGCGGACTGCGTGGGCTGAGCGGGCTCTGGATGGAGCGGAATGGAGCGGGGTCTGGAGCGGCTCTGTGGGACTGGAGTGGGCTCTGGACGGGCTCACGGGCTGGAGTGGCTCTTGGGCTCACGGGCTGGAGCGGGCTCTGTGGGCTCCGGGCTGGAGCGGGGAGCGGGCTCTGTGGGCTCCCGGAACGGAGCGGACTGCGTGGGCTCCCGGAACGGAGCGGGCTCTGGAGCGGACTGCGTGGGCTCCCGGAACGGAGCGGAGTGCGTGGGCTCCCGGAACGGAGCGGAGTGCGTGGGCTCCCGGTACGGAGCGAGCCCTGGAGCGGACTGCGTGGGCTCCCGGAACGGAGCGGGCCCTGGAGCGGACTGTGTCGGCTCACGGGGCGGAGCGGGCTCTGGAGCGGACTCTGTCGGCTCACGGGGCGGAGCGGGCTCTGGAGCAGACTCTGTCGGCTCACGGGGCGGAGCGGGCTCTGGAGCGGATTCTGTCGGCTCCCGGAACGGAGCGGGCTCTGGAGCGGACTCTGTCGGCTCACGGGGCGGAGCGGGCTCTGGAGCGGATTCCATGGGCTCACGGGCCGGAGCGGGCTCTGAAGCGGACTCTGTGACCACCGGGCTGGAGTTTACTGGAGACATGCCGGCTGCCCGTACAGACCTCATGGGGGGATCCTCCAGCTTACATACCCGCCTCGGCATCCCAGGGTGCGCTGCAGCTTTGACGGCCGCCAATAGGGGCACTGCAGCTCCATCTGCCGCCACTGGAGGAGCTGCAGCCTTGTCGCCCACCACCTGAGGCACACCAGCCACCTTAGCTGGGGAACGTGCCAAAGCCTCAACAAATTCCCCAAATGTGAGGTGGTCCAGCCCCCTCATCCTCCACCAGCTGAGGGGCTCGTCAAGGGCGCTGTTGAAGAGATCCTTGAGGGCCTCATCATTGTAATCTAGCCCCTCAGCTGCACCACTGAACTCCACGGCAAACCTCCTCACGTCATTGCCCTGCTGACGGCAGGAGCTCAGGGCCTCAAACTGGAGGATGCGTTGGTATAGGGGGCTGGAGATAGTGGCGGGTGGTGGGCGGTCCAAACCCCTCCTCTGCTGAGTCCTCATCTTGGCTGATCCGTTCTGTCACGAGAGATGAGGTCGAGGACTCAAATGCAGAGGAAAATGTTATTTTTAATAATAAAATAAAACAAAGAACAAAAACCACCCCGAAGGGGAAAAACAAGCAGGCAGGCAGAAGACTGGAGCACAGTCAAACATTAGACACACGAAAGACAACGGATCAGCACAGGACTGCAGACACAAGGATAACTATATAGGGAGACAAACGAGGGTAACGAGGGAGACACAGCTGGAGCCACTGAAACAATGATTAAGTAACAAGACGGGAGGGGACAGACAATCGACATGGGAGCACATGGCACCAACAAACAACAAGCCATGTGCTCTACACACAGAGACATCTGGTGGCCAGCCTGGGCACACCAGCAGGACCGTGACAAATACATGTTGATTATTGACTTAATATTGATTATTTCTAATTTACTAAATATTGTTTAAAAAACTTTTAATTGCAGCATGTTAATTAATATCTACTGTAGCACTACTAGCAAATGAATACCATTATTTTATTACATATTATTAAATTATTATTTATTATGAAATAGTGTGAAATCATTGCGATATTTCTTCATTTGTAAAATAATATAATAGGATTAGAAAATCAATGTTTTTAAGTATTTTCAAATGGTTTATTTAGTAAATAAACCATGGTATATTTAGTCAATATTATAAAAAAATAACACCAAATTCAACTGCACTACAACTACTTTTAGTGGTTAAATTAATACCATTTACTTAAAAATATAGTTCATCCCAAAATGAAAATTGTCATCATTTACTCACCCTCATGCTGTTCCAAACCTGTATTTATTATGTTGAACATGAAAGAAGATATGTTGAGGAATGCTGGTAATCAAACATTTGATGATCCCCATAATATTTATTTCCCTACTATGGAAGTCAATGGGTACCAACAACTATTTGGTTCTTTAAAATATCTTCTTATGTGTTAAACATAAGAAATACACTTATACAGGTTTGGAACGACAAGAGGGTGAGTAAATGATGACCATTTTCATTTTGGGATGAACTATACTTTTACTATACTCACATTTTTGGCTAAACTATTCCTTTAAAATTAAATTAGTGATATATGTAGTTTTTTTGGCAGACCTTTTATTGTTGGTTTAATTTTGCTTATAGTAACCGGCTTGCAACAAAGTTGCTTGATTTTTGTGGTCTTGGGAGATCTTGTGAGCTCCTGAGAAAACCTAAGCATGGCTTATTACACGACTACAGTGTATTTCTAGTGCACTAAATTAACTAACTGGAAAATTGAGTGTTTACTATTGTCCTCTTGCACTATCGACACACTATTTTACTGTTTAATACTGTAAAGCTTTGACACAATCTGCGTTGTATAAAGTGCTATGTAAATAAAGTTGACTTGACTAAAGAGTATGATAACCTTATCTGTGCAGTCAGTGCAGTCTCTTCACCAGTACAGAGACAGAGTGACTGGTTTTGGTCTGGCTCTGAGGAAGTCGTTGGGTTGGCAAATAAAGTGGTACTTATTATGTAGCTCAGGAAATCTTGTTGGATGGACGGTGATATGGAACCTTGATTTTCAAGTCATTTTCTCTTTGTAGTCATAAAGCAGCATGTATGACCATGATTAAATCTGGATAACCTTCCCTTAGTTCAATAGAATTGACTCTTAAATAAACAGAACAAATTAAATGGCACCTATTCGTGTTCAACATGTATAATTTAATTTGACATGCAGAACCGTGTACAAATCAAAACCAGTTAGCAGTTAAAGGTGGGGTAAGTGATTTCTGGTAGCCAATGTTGATATTTCAAATCACCAAAACAAACATGCCCCTACCCCCAAAAGGGTCTCGCCCCTATTTTGATAGTCCCTGCCCCACACATACGTACGCAACCCAGGCAACGATTATTTCTGTGAAACGAAGCAAAACCAATGTTACTGACCTATCGAGAAGAAACTAAGCAGCCTCGGCGCCCGATCGCTGTCCTTCCTGCTCCTTGAGTTCTCTCCAGCGCTGGAAAGCTGATCTGATATTTACGCGGGTCCTACTTCTTACCTTATCGTAACACCATGTCTACACCGGACATGAGCGTCTATCTGTCTGTCTGTCTGTCTGTCTGTCTGTCTGTCTGTCTTATAATAAAAAATAGCTCTTTAAATTGTAATAATATTTCACAATATGACAGATTTAACTGTATTTTTGTATCACATAAATACAGCCTTGATGAGATATTTTTTCAAAAACATAAAACAATTTTCACCAACCCCAAACTTTTGAATAGTAGTGTATAATTTATTTTGTCAAGTTAAATTGACAGCCTAGTAAATGATGTTTCAGAGTTTTTTTTTTTCTTTTTAACAACTCCTGATGGATATCACCATACTGCCAAGAACGATCTTATGGTGAATTATAAAATAATATAGTACTGTGAATTCAAATGTATTACCTCTCTCTGACCCACTTTAATTTTGACACTCATTATCTGACACCTAAACCCGGGGCGGAGTACGAGCAGAAAAATTACGGAATGGGTAAGTGTCAGTAGATTTGTGTCAAAATCCATTTCCATGAAACTTTCTAAAATTGACTAATAAAAATGCCAGCCACAAAATGGGGTTAGTAATGGGGTTATTAATATTCATTAATATTCATTCACATTCATTCATATTCATTACTTTATTTCAAGCTGCTAAAAATATATACCAGGTTGTGAATGATCACGGCTTTGTGCAGATGTGAATGTCTAATGTAATACAGAGCATTCGAACCTGAGCGAAACATGAGCGCTTCAGATAATAAATTACACAAATACATAGTGAGCTCTATTTTAACGGCTTAATCTTATGAATAGGCCAATATCCAGATGGAAGTTGTTCTTCCCATCTCCCCAAATAATATTTTTTCATAGCACAGAAAAAAATAGGCTGAAATTGAACCCAGTTGGAACATGATAAAGCTTTTATCCTTGTGTCCCGTGGCCTGATTTGTCTTACGCATTCGCCTCGTTGTAGGTTTATGAAGAGCGACTCACATCTCTTGTTCATTTTCATGCCCCTGTACTTGTTTTGATATCGTTTTTCATTTATGTCGGGCGACAGTTTTGATCTGACTTGATGGCATTGATGAGTGACAGGCCGCTTTGTGTTGCGAGCGGCAGCACCGTGTCACTTGATTCAAACACGCTGCTGTCTGACCTTGGCGTAAATCAGGTTTCCAGGGGAAAGTGAACAACATTATCTAAAGCCCTCAGGCACATTTTCGTGTTTGCAAATAAAATATTAAACATCCTTAAATATTTTTTTTCTCCTGCATCTCGTCTGGCAGGAAGATTGAAAACATTTAATTCACCTGGGCCCATTTTCACGTTTAAGAAACAGGTTAGATCCATCAAATACTAAAGTGAAAATTGTAGTGCACTGTCAACCCTGGATGCCTTGACATTGCTGTCTGCTAGTAGAGAAGAAACTGGAATAAATGTGAATCAGATAACTATAGGTGCAAAGGTGATGTGTATGGAGCCGTGTAGCTTAGCGATTAAGGATCTGGGTTCAAAACACAAAGGGTGTTGGTTAAAAGCCCAGATTTTGGTGATTCATGAGAAGGATGTAAAAATCTGAATTTCCACAGAAATGCAATGTTCAAAAATCATTAATGTTCGTCTATTGATGATTTGGGATAATATTGTATATACTGTATGTATGTATGTAAAGTATGCATGTATTTTAGACATTATTCTGAGCTGCTTTGTGTACTACACACATTTACATTTGTAATGCTTGTTAAAAATAATCAAGTCTAGTTTTATTTAATAAATATTATCTAGTACATAATACAAACCCGATTCCAAAAAAATTGGGACACTGTACAAATTGTGAATAAAAAAGGAATGCAATAATTTACAAATCTCATAAACTTATATTTTATTCACAATAGAATATAGATAACATATCAAATGTTGAAAGTGAGACATTTTGAAATGTCATGCCAAATATTGGCTCATTTTGGATTTCATGAGAGCTACACATTCCAAAAAAGTTGGGACAGGTAGCAATAAGAGGCCGGAAAAGTTAAATGTACATATAAGGAACAGCTGGAGGACCAATTTGCAACTTATTAGGTCAATTGGCAACATGATTGGGTATAAAAAGAGCCTCTCAGAGTGGCAGTGTCTCTCAGAAGTCAAGATGGGAAGAGGATCACCAATTCCCCCAATGCTGCGGCGAAAAATAGTGGAGCAATATCAGAAAGGAGTTTCTCAGAGAAAAATTGCAAAGAGTTTGAAGTTATCATCATCTACAGTGCATAATATCATCCAAAGATTCAGAGAATCTGGAACAATCTCTGTGCGTAAGGGTCAAGGCCAGAAAACCATACTGGATGCCCGTGATCTTCGGGCCCTTAGACGGCACTGCATCACATACAGGAATGCTACTGTAATGGAAATCACAACATGGGCTCAGGAATACTTCCAGAAAACATTGTCGGTGAACACAATCCACCGTGCCATTCGCCGTTGCCGGCTAAAACTCTATAGGTCAAAAAAGAAGCCATATCTAAACATGATCCAGAAGCGCAGGTGTTTTCTCTGGGCCAAGGCTCATTTAAAATGGACTGTGGCAAAGTGGAAAACTGTTCTGTGGTCAGACGAATCAAAATTTGAAGTTCTTTTTGGAAAACTGGGACGCCATGTCATCCGGACTAAAGAGGACAAGGACAACCCAAGTTGTTATCAGCGCTCAGTTCAGAAGCCTGCATCTCTGATGGTATGGGGTTGCATGAGTGCGTGTGGCATGGGCAGCTTACACATCTGGAAAGGCACCATCAATGCTGAAAGGTATATCCAAGTTCTAGAACAACATATGCTCCCATCCAGACGTCGTCTCTTTCAGGGAAGACCTTGCATTTTCCAACATGACAATGCCAGACCACATACTGCATCAATTACAACATCATGGCTGCGTAGAAGAAGGATCCGGGTACTGAAATGGCCAGCCTGCAGTCCAGATCTTTCACCCATAGAAAACATTTGGCGCATCATAAAGAGGAAGATGCGACAAAGAAGACCTAAGACAGTTGAGCAACTAGAAGCCTGTATTAGACAAGAATGGGACAACATTCCTATTTCTAAACTTGAGCAACTTGTCTCCTCAGTCCCCAGACGTTTGCAGACTGTTATAAAAAGAAGAGGGGATGCCACACAGTGGTAAACATGGCCTTGTCCCAACTTTTTTGAGATGTGTTGATGCCATGAAATTTAAAATCAACTTATTTTTCCCTTAAAATTATACATTTTCTCAGTTTAAACATTTGATATGTCATCTATGTTGTATTCTGAATAAAATATTGAAATTTGAAACTTCCACATCATTGCATTCTGTTTTTATTCACAATTTGTACAGTGTCCCAACTTTTTTGGAATCGGGTTTGTACTATGATGCTTTTTTACGACCCTAAAGATGGATAATGCTTATACAGCAGCATATGTATGGATATGTATATGTAACAGTAAGATGAATGTTTTAAAAATCTCTTATGCTTACCAAGGTTGCATTTATTTGAGCAGAAATATAGTAAAAACTAATATTGTGAAGTATTATTACAAACTGTTTTCTATTTGAATATATTTTAGTATTCCCGTGTTGAAAAAGCTGAATGTTCAGCATCATTACTCAGTCACATGATCTTTCACAGTACTGCTTAATATTTCTGTGAAACTCTTTTTTATTTTTGTTTATTTTTATTTTTTGTGTAGGATTCTTTGATTAAGTAGAAACTTGAACGATATAGTATACATATTTGCTAAAATATTTAAACCATGGGAATTTGGTGGATGCTTTTGAGTGATGGGAAAACAAATGCTACTCTGTCTTTGGGCAGCCTTAAGTGGGGGATTGTGGGTAATTATTGTTGTGTGAAAACTAAGCTCATGAATATTAATTAAGTTGCAAAAAAATATTTAAACAAAATATTTTGCTGTTTTTCAGCACACATGGCATATTATTTGTAGATCAGGTTTGTAGAGCGTTCTCTCATTTTAATTCAAATGTAAAATGTAACCAATTTAAATGGCTATTCATTTTATCTGAGCACAAGTAGCAATTCATACTGAATAGGTTTTTGTCCTTTTATTCATGCTGCAAGGCTGTGTGTTTGTTAGTTTTGTGAAAAGAATATTGAGTCTGACAGAATTCCAGAAGAACAGAATCAGGGAAGATTTGTAAAAGCTTTGTCTGTTATTAAAACGGGACATGTCCGTTTTCATTTCTTACAGTTCAACGAATGCACTCAACTCAGTGGAGATGCACAGAATATACAGCAATCCATTCTCGCATGATGCTGTTATGGGCACCGGATGACTAATGTGATTACTGCAGTGAAAATGTTAGGGATTTACTTGTGTGGAGTTGCGACATATGTGACATATTTTAAAGTAATAGGGTTTATTGAATAAGAAAAAAAATGTAGTGTGGCCGGTGGCCCTATAATTTTGGTTGTTGATTGCATAATAAAAAGTGGACCAATAACATGAACCCTGACCAAAAATGAATATGGTCAGTTCCGCTCTCATGCTGATTTTAAAGGTGAAGTGTGTCTTGATGGAGTTATCATTTATATATCACTTAAGTTTTTTGTTGTTGTTAAACAGTGATGTCTGTGAGTCAGAAGCGAGTTCCTCTGCTGAGTTCTTCTGTTGAAGACCATAAGGCCTGGAGCTCTAGAGGAGAACGGAACCTTCTCTGCTGGAATTCCTGCTCAGAACGCTTCTTGTTGCAATAGATCATCTTCCTGCAGTTCTGATGAAAGAGAGAATGTCAGTTCCAGTCCTCGTCTTCCGGCTCATGTCCTGAGCCCACCTACAGTGTCATGAGCCAGACTCGTCTATTGAAAGACAATATGATTTTGTTGCATAATCCAGAAATAAAGTTCACTGAGCATTAAGTTGTGAAGAGGTGGCAAAAATCTGTAATTATAGTAGGCTCTTTTCATGAAGGCAGTACTTTTGTGACTTATTACATTTTTGAAGCACACATCCTATGTTTTGCCTTGTGAGAACTGTTAACATTTTTTTTTAAGATAACATTTATTTATCATGAAAAGATTGAAATTAATATTGTGTTTTTCGGCCATCTTTTCTACCTCAGATGTCTTGACCTACTTGATTGTATCTAACAATCAAAGTATTTTGAATTGAATTAATATTCACATCATTATAGTTGAAAATCGCTTAATCAACTAATTTTACTTATAATGTATATTTAACATACACAACCCTGTTACCACATGATTTGGCCTCTTTCTACAGCTTGACAGGAAGACAAGTAGGTTTCATGCTGTTGCTCAGTTTTTACACATTGTAGTACCAACTCATTTGTCAAGCTCAATTTTCAACCCTGTTTTTGCAAGAAAAAAAATCTAACATTTGTCCCCCTTCAATTTCTAGCTTTACTACAAATCTATATTTTATCCTAGCACTACATTTACATTTACATTTATGCATTTAGCAGACGGTTTTATCCAAAGTGACTTACAGTGCATTCAGGCTATACAGTTTTTGTCAGTATGTGTGTTCCCTGGGAATTGAACCCACAACCTTTGCGCTGCTAACGCAATATCTACCACTGAGCCACAGGAACACACATACTGGCAAAAATTTATTTTTCAACACACTACTGAGGTGCAGCTTAATTTTGCCTAAATTTGCAACCCTGTTACCAAAACACTCTCATGATAATAACTAGTTTACATTTTAGCAAATTAGTTGTTAATTCATTTAAGTTTTGATGACCTCATTCATATGATCTTCTTACACCCTACTGCCAGCTGCCATATCACCCTGCAGCCCAAGACCGGTTGCCCACTGAAGCTAAGCAGGTTTGCGCCTGGTCAGTACCTGGATGGGAGACCTCCTGGGTAAAACTAGGTTGCTGCTGGAAGAGGTGTTAGTGAGGCCAGCAGGGGGTGCTCACCCTGCAGTCTGTGTGGGTCCTAACGCCAAAGTATAGTGATGGGGACACTATACTGTAAAAAGCACTGTCCTTCGGATGAGACGTTAAACCGAGGTCGAAAGGTCGAAACTCTGGTCATTAAAAATCCCAGTATGTCCTTTGAAAAAGAGTAGGGGTGTAACCCCGGCATCCTGGCCAAATTTCCCCATTGGCCTCCTACCATCATGGTCTTCTAATCATCTCCATACACTGATTGGCTTCTTCACTCTGTCTCCTCTCCACCAGTAAGCTGGTGTGTGATGGGCGTCCTGGCGCAATATGGCTGCGGTCGCATCATCCAGGTGGATGCTGCACACTGGTGATGGTTGAGGAGATTTCGCCCTTCTATGTAAAGCGCTTTGAGTACCCAGAAAAGCGCTATATAAATGTAACAAATTATTATTATTACTGTCTGGGTACGGATTTTACATTCCTTTTTTTCTACAAAAAATAAACCTGACAAAAATCACGTTGCAGAAATCATTGTGAAATCACCACCTGATAAAATATAAATAGTTGGGTCTTCCCATGAGATCGAGCTGCAGTTTGATTTTACACACATCTGGGTTTTCATTTGTCCCAAGACTTGTCCCAAATTTTGGTAACAGGGTTGAAAAAATTGCTATTTGCAATACATATTTGGTTTGGCCTCCTGAGGTTCATGATCAACATTTTCTGAAGGTTTCACTGACCATTCTATAAAATATATTTGTGGAAATTGAGTGTTTTTTTTTTTTTTACTTTTTCATTTCATTTTCACTTTTTTCTTAATTTGTCTTTTAGGTTTGTATTTTGTTGGGAGTGAATCTCACTTTTGAAACTGCAAATGGGACAACATTGGGAACATTATTGTTATTAAATGGATTATCCATTGTAGTGCTGAAACTTCTTTGATTTAATACAATCTGGCAGTATCCGTAGGCAGGAATTGCCCTTTTTGTCTTTTTTGCTTTGAATTAGCGAATCTAAATCTGAAGTAACATGCAGTATTTTCAGCGGTATTTCAGTTTTTATCAGTAAGACAGGTTGTGCCTTAAGGGTGTCCAGAATGCTCACAAGTTTTTAATGGCTGTTTCATAGTGTAGGTTATTTGTGTTAACTTCCAATTAGAACTTCTTGTCTGTTGTATCATTTCATATCGTCTGAAAATGTAAGTGTGATGGCCGTTTTAAAAGCTGTAGTACAAAATGGTACACTCTTGAGTATAAGCAGTAGTCATGTTTTCCTTAGTAAGATCATTTACTGTTTTTAATGTATCTGAAAGTGTCAACGTGTTAAAGAATGCTCTGTGGGGTGTGAAATGTGAACAGTAATATTACCAATAATAAACACTCACACTGCCTTTTTGAAACCACATTGTTGCTCTTAAAGCATAATGAAAGGTATTTTAGCTTTCACTACATGACTGTTCTCTCTGATACACTATGTACTTTACCTGACCTTTTCTTTTAGCCGTGTACTGACAAGGGCCTTTAACATGAGGCATGTAGTCTGCTGTCTGCATAGTGGGTAGGAATTATCTTTTTTTTTTTTTTACAGGAATCTAGTAATGACTGTACTTCAGATTATAGTTATGTATCCATAAAATATATCTGATCTTGGATCACTTGAACAGCTCTGGTCCATGTCATGCAAACTGATTTTAAAATGGGATTGTAGTTGATATTAATGTCAAACACAAATAAAAGAGATACAGTGTAGCAATAAATGTCATGCATCACAAGGAAAACAAAGAGTTTTTAAATAAATTATACAAAATAAAAATTATTTGTCTGCATTTTAAAGACTTCGATTGACTGTTTCTTTGTTTAAAATAGTGTTTTGACCTGTTCCACCTCAGAGGTCTTAACCATCTAACATTTAGGCCTTTATAGTAGACATATTATAGAACATTTAGGTCATTATAGTAGAACAGAGTAAATAATTCTACTTACCAAAAATGTGATATTTAACTGTGTCCCATATTTTGCACAATCCTGTTACCACAAGTTTTGACCTCTTTTTATGGCATTAGGAAGACAAGCACATAATTTAATTACATTTCTCAATTTTTGGAAATATTGTGGTATTGATGCCTTTGTCAAGCTCAACCCCGTTAATCCGGTTATTAAAATAAACATATTTTTCTTAATTTCTAAGTTTGTCAGTAACTACAAATCAACATTTGATCCCAAAATTGCTAACTGTAATGAGTGAAAGCTAAACTTTCAAACTTTTTTTTTATATTTATATAATGTTTACAAATAACTTTTGTTACAGGATTGAAAAAAAGTACAGACGTTTTGTAAAATGAGGATAGAAATAAAATGCCTCAGTGTAATAGCTAGTTTGACCTTCAGAGGTTGATGGTCAACATTGAATGTATGCTTAGATTTGAAAATAGGACAGTATTGGAAAATATAAAATGCCTCATTGAAATGGTGTATACACACACACACACACAACACACACACACAAAAAATAATGTCATTATACAAACATACACATAAAACACACACACACACACACACACACACACACACACACACACACACAAACAATGTGTCCCTTTAAATGAGCCTTTCATCATAGGGAAAACAAATAAATAATTTTAATGAAATTATGCAAAATGCAAACTAAAGGCCAGCAGGAGATGATTATAGGCAGTTCATTTTCTTAATTCACTTACTATCGGCATGTGCAGGAAGAGTTCATTTTGGACTTGTTTTGAGTGTGAACAGTAAGCTGAAAGAGACACATGAATGAATGAATGATGCATTTATATAGCGCTTTATTGTGTATTGTTGTACACCCAAAGCGCTTTACAATCATGTGGGGGGGGGGGGTCTCTCCTCAACCACCACCAGTGAAAGAGACGTATGCATTTTAAATGGCTAAGCAGTTTGATGTGCTTGCCTACACATTTTATATATTTTAAAGTCATCTGACATTCAGGTCAGCATTTGCATGCTGGGACTCATTTTAAATGGCAACAACAACAAAAAAATCTTATTACAAACGTATAACTTCAATACTATTGTGGTCCAAGACGAGTGCTGACATTTTTTGCAAAATAAGCATGTTGTTGTGAGTCTGCCGACATAAGCTGCCTACCTAGACAGCATTTTAAAGCATCAAAGATGCACTCCCAAACAAGGGCTGTTCCAAAAGGAAGACAGCAAAAGTATGTTTTCTTATTGGATAACTAATTTTGACCCGATTTTAAAGCAGAATTGTGTGTACCGTTTATGGATAATGCAATCCCAGAATATACTACAATGAGCTTAGTGAAAGAAAAACATCCAAAATGGTTGAGAGAAATGTTAATTGCAAAACATTTCTAGAAGTACTGATAGAAATAGTTCAGTCTTATTATAAATATTATATGCAATTATTTGCCTTTAGAGCATGTTAGCTTAGCAACATGCTAATACATTTATATCTATTAATTTAGCAGATTCCTTTATCCAATGCGACTTATAATTGAGGAATACAATAAGCGATTCATTATAAAGAGGCAAATAGACACAGGAAGTGCTTGCAATATAAAGTTTCTGGCATTGTTCAGAGTAAATACTAGCTAGGGTATTTAGGGACAGGGTGAGGTTAAGGTAAGAAAGCAAAGGTATTTTTTTTTTTATTTTTTTTTAAGATGTCAAGTGATGACGGAAGAGATGAGTTTTCAGGTGTCGCTTGAAAATTGTCAGGGATTCAGAATTCCAGATAGGGGTGGGAAGTTCATTCCACCAGCTGGGAACGGTGAATGAAAACGTTCGGGAAAGTGATTTTGTGCCTCTCTGTGAAGGCACCACGAGGCGTCGTTCACTCGCAGATCTCAGACTTCTGGAGGGGATGTAGATTGTCAAAAGTGAGTGTAAGTAGGAGGGTGCTGAGCCTGTGGCTGGTCTATATAATTATAATAATAATTTGTTACATTTATATAGCGCTTTTCTAGGCACTCAAAGCACTTTCCATCATAATGGGGGTATCTCCTCATCCACCACCAGTGCAAACATCAGTGTCTTGAACTTGATGCAAGCTGCAACCGGGAGCCAGTGCAAGGAGATAAAGAGAGGTGTGGCACGGGTCCTTTTGGGTTCGTTAAAGACCAGTCGCTGCATTCTGAATCATCTGTAAAGGTTTGATTATGCATGATGGAAGTCCAGCTAGAAGAGCATTGCAGTAGTCCAGTCTAGAAATGACAAGGGCCTGGACACGAAGTTGTGCAGCATGCTGTGTAAGGAAGGCCCGGATCTTTCTGATATTATGTAGTGCAAACCTGCAGGATCGAGCAGTTTTTGCAATGTAGTCTTTGAAAGTCAGCTGGTCATCGAAGATTACACCAAGATTTCTGACCGAACTTCATGGGGTAATTGTTGACGAACCTAACTGGATGGTAAAATCATGCTTTAAGGTCTCTGCACACAGAGTCCGAAATTTTCGGATACGTTTTTTCGTATTCGTAATCTTAAAAATTCGTCACACACAGAAACCTTGCACACCGAGTCCGATGCGTATTAATGAATATGTTGCGAAAAAATTTGCAAAACGATACAAAATGTCTTCAAGCATTGTGGATGATTTGGTTGTCCTCTCGCTTCTTAAAAAAAAAAAACAAGAAAGGAAATATTGGGTCCATGATAGGTCCATCCAATCCTAAAATATAGAGAGGACGGAGAGTTCCCCCTCCTTATTAAGGAGCAGCGGGATTATCACAGGCCATTCACAGTTTACATCAGGATGTCAGTGGCTCAGTTTGATGCTTTGCTAGTGATATTAGAGCCACATATTAAAAGGAAGACCACCAATTTCTGTGGAGGAAGTAGATGAACTTGACAATCGTCATTCTGGATTTTGGCGTTCGCTTGTACGGTGCCTCTAAACTGTCAAAACACCTCTCAAAATGCTTGGCGGATGTGAAAAACGCAAAGAATCGAACCCGATCCAAATTTTTTTATGACGAACAAAAATTTTGGAGGCAGTGTGTAAACGTGATTTACATAACATGAGGTCGTATTTATTTTTCAACGTGCGAATATTTTGAAAAATTTCGGACTCAGTGTGCAATGACCTTTAGAGTTGGAGTGGCAGGGAAGACAAGAAGCTCAGTCTTTGCCAGGTTGAGCTGTAGGTGATGTTCTTTCATCCATGCCGAGATGTCCACTAGTCAGCCTGAGATCCATGCAGCTACCGTTGGATCATCTGGTTGAAATGAATGATAGAGCTGTGTGTCATCAGCATAGCAATGGTAGGAGAAACCATGTGAGTTTATGATGGGACCTAGTGATGTAGTGTATGTGGAGAAGAGGAGGGGTCCAGACTGATTCCTAAGGAACCCCAGTGACCAGTTGATGTGCTCTGGATCGTAATAGCAGACTCCTTTGGAATAAACACTTAACGTTTGGCGTTAACCAATTACTTTTCCGTTCCTAAAAAGAGTAAAACAGTGAGTGGACCTGCTGCGTATGCAAATGTGTTTCAAATCAGTTTCAAATCAGTCACTTATGAGTTTACATTTTGGTTAGCATGCTATCTATGTAGGTGGTAGATAGCATGGTTAGGTTTTATAATGCAGCCATAATGTGGAGTTTGTAAATTATAATGTGTCTTTTGAAGGCCACACCAGTGATTTAACAAATACTTTGATGTTCACGTACAATAATGATATACAGTGACTTTTACATTAACTACAGACACAGATACATGGCTCTGCATAAAACATTGTAGAAGAGTAGGAGAAAAAGCATGCGTTTTTCTAGTGCTTTCTGTGGGAGTAGCATTTAATTTGTCTTTGAAGCTGACTGTGTTGATGTCCTCCGTGGAGATGTGAACAAATACATCTGTTCTCCACATAGCATTCTTTTTAATTACTGTGAATTCACAATCCTATACACGGATACTTTCATTGCTTTATGTGCCAGATTTGACTGACAATAGACGCATGTAGGCGGAATATTGATCTTTGTTGAAGCTTGATGTTGTGACGAATATGTGGTCTGTTGGGATTTTGTTATGTGTTAAGGTCAGTGCTTGTATTTGTCAGGTTGCCGTCAATTTGTAGGCACAGGCAAAGTGTGAATAGTAATGATTTTAATCAACTTGATTGACAATACTGGAACTGGACTTGTAGTTATCTTGGCGTGTAAACTGTACGCTACTTCTACATTAATCAAACAAATTGTATTTATTTCAAGCTGTTTGACCAAATTTGGATGTCAAGTTGACTGAAATGGGTTTTGTAATGGCTCCATATCTGGACAACAAAATGGCTGATAAAGTCTGTAGTATCTAGATTATACTGTTCATACATATAATTTTTTTAATTAGTTATAGTGAAACATAAGTTTTCATTTTTCACACAATATTCACTATTGTATCTGATTATTTGTTGTATAAACAAAAGTCTTATGATCTTCGGATCTCTCTTTACAATTAAAATGTATTTTTTGCCTGTTATTTGATTGCAAATGTGTATTATTTTATCTCTCTTTCAATGAAAGGCAATTATTTTGTCAGGCGAAATTTTTTTCATTTTAATGCTTAGAAAAGTATGTCACAACTGGAAGCAATTTCAAGTTTGATTAGTGTCAGTGATGACACATTTTGTACCAGGACTCAATTATCCAACCACTAAAGTAACTTTGTACTCCATTTTTTAGAGCATGCATGTTTATATTTAGTATTTTCAAGGGGGTGCTTATATACATTATTATAACAATATCTACATTTCATTGAAGTCTTCTGATCTCTCTTTCAGTGAAAATGTTATCACCTGTAGTTTTGTCTACCAGGCGAAAAACAATAGTTTGAGTAGATAGACAAGTTGTATTCTGTTACCACTGGAAGCAATTTTGAGTTTTAATTGGTGTCAGTGATGTTTTCTTTGGTCATTTTGTACTAAAACTCAATTATCCAATCTTTAAATTCACTTTTTACTCCACCTTTCAGGAACAAGCGTGTTTATATTAAATATTTTGCTGTTCACACAATTTCAGGGGGCTCTTGTATATATAATTACAGCAATATCACTTAGTGCTATCTAAAGTTCACTGAGCTTTACAGTAAACAGTATAAACATTTAACTTGCAGCATGCATACTGTGCCTCGCTCTCTGGGGAGCTCCCTAAAGAACAGACTTACTGTACTTCTCAGAAGAAAAACCAAGGTAACCATGGCAAATACTAAAGTGTTAAGATGAAAGAGACAAGCTTCACTTGCACCCTAGGCGATTATTACTGCAGCGGTGCTCCGCTCAGCACGAATAGACACACAGTTATCTGACATTTTGCAATAGTGGTATAATTGGCCAAAATGCACAATAATCTTCATTGACGGTTTTGAGGATATCTGACCAGAAGGGCACAGAGACAAGATAATCATAGAGAAATGGATGGGATTACTCTTCAGAAGTGAATACTGATGCTCGTTTTTGCTTTGCGTAACGAAAAACTAATTTGCATTTGCTGGCTCAGCGCCTTTCAGATTTCTGGTTTGAATTAATTTGCATTTTTCCTTGAGTCTTTTGTTCGCTGAAGAAACTAGGAAACATAAATGTACAATTATTTTCCACTGGCTATTGGATTTATTAGGGACATTTTTTTTCTCAATTTGTTGCCAATAATCTGCAGACATTTAACCTTGTAAAATAAGACTTCACTTCATTGAACTGCATATTCTTTGCTGTGCCATGTGGGTTTTCTAGAATGCAAGCTATACAGTTTACACAGTACAGTCTTTAGAAGATCTGACACGTGGACGAATGCGTAAGTGTCGCTCTTAATAGAAAACAAGCATTCAAGGTCAGTCTATGAATGCTGGCTAGGGAAAATCATATTTTTCAAGTGTTACAGAATTGGGATAACAATAAGTTTGTGTGCATGGATTTACTTCAGAGGTGTGATGGTTATGCAATTCTCAGTGTTGCACAATATAGGATCAGCAAAGACAAACGTGTAATATATAATTTTTCTACAAAGAGACATCTTAGCTTCTAACTTCTAACATTCTTTAAATCTTAAATCTGTTAATTTAATAAAATAAAATGCATAAAAAAATAACTTCATACAATGACTTGAATTTCAAGTCTCTTATGATGATTGTGTTGTTTAAAGTAAAAAAAAACATTTTATGCATAGTTATTTGGTGTGACTCACAAAAAACATTAATCTTTGTTTGAAAATAATGTATATTAATGAATAAATTAATAATTCATAATATTTGTGAAAAATACATTTTATATTTTAAGTTTTTATTTAAAAACTTAAAAAAATCTGTTTGCTTAAATGCATTTAAGGAGTAAGTATAACATATTTATTTTTACTTTTGGTTGTGTCACATCATAAAATATTACTTAAAATGGTATAAATTATACTCAAAACATTTATACCAATAAAATATAAAATTTCCAGGAACTTAAAACTAGATTAAATAATTTGCTAAAAGATTTTTCCTTTATCCCATTTACACTTTATTTGTCTTTTTATTGCTAAACAAGAACTGGGGGGGGGGGGGTTCTATGTCAGATATGTATTACAAATATTGCCAAATCTAGCATTCAGCTTTGCTTTAAGACTAAATGGAGAATACAGGATGGTTTCAAACTGACTGTAAGCTCTACTGGTTGAAGAAAATCTGACACATAATCTTATAAATCTCTGACATGCTCCAATCTTCATTCATATTGAAATTAAACCAATAATATATTGGTGTCTAAAGCTTCAGTCTGCAACAATAATAATCTGCTTTCAGAAAATACTGAATTAGAATTACAATGTTAATTTGGCCAATTAATCAGCATATTATGTTATTTATTTGATTAAAAAAATAGAGATTCCTGATTTCAATCTGGATTCAATATTTAGTTGATTTGAGCACATTGGTGATAAAGTAGAAGATAAATAAACTGATCTATTTGATCAGTTGATCAGTTGACTACTGAAATTTGTTAATTCCAAGACAAATATTTCAAATTCTTAGGACTAATGTACAATATATCAACAGCATTGCAAGCATGTGTGACCCTGGACAACAAAACCAGTCCTGATTTATACATGAAACCTGAATAAATAAGCTTTGCATTAATGTATGGTTTGTTAAGATAGGACAATATTTGTTCGAGATACAACTATTTTAAAATTTGTAATCTGAGGGTGCAAAAAATCTAAATATTGACAACATCGCATTTAAATGTTGTTTTACACCACAGCATAAAACTGTGTAACCCTGATGCTAATATCGTCAATCAATCAACCTAGCAACCGTTCTGAACATAAAATGCCTTCCCTTTCCCGCACCGTTAACTAGCAGGAGTGCATGTAGCTAGCGTGAGGCATGTTATCCTGTGTCAGGATGATTAGTAGTTCTCTCTCCCCTTTCCTCAGGGATGTGTACGGCCCCCTCCACCCCCTTCTATTGAAACCACTAGTGAGCTGGAGCGACTTGTTAACAGAAGCATGGCTGTTAACATTTTGTATTCCTGTGTTGCCCTTAGCTAACACCAGGCCGGTGGTGGGCGACGCTCCACGGTGGGAGGGTGCTAGATGTGCTCCCGTGACAATGGCAGCAGCGCTGGCCCTGATTCCACAACTGTGCTGAGAAGCGGAGGGGCCCCTGGGGACGGCTCAGGTTACCGCCGTCGCATCCTGCTGCATTAGCAGGGCACGGTGAAATAACAACCTGCCATCTGGAACGCCTGGCCAGCCTCCGCACAGACTCCCGATCGTGCACACATTAATTAAGAGTTGTTTGTACAGGCCTCTGCCTTTTTTAGACATTTCTTACACTTAAGCCCATCCATCCCACTTGGGTTTCTAGTTTACATACTAAGAAAGTCACTTTTTCTAATGGTGAGTCTCTCAGCAAAGTGTGTTTGGTAACTGTAAAGGAAGAGTTCTGTAAAGAAGCCATGATTTACGTTCCCTCGTGTTTTTCAGCCAAACCGTTTTTGGCTCATTTTATTCAGCTCTTTCTGTTCAATGAGATTTTAGAGCTGAATCAATGACAAATATGAGAAATGTTTGTCTCTCAAACTGTTGACTTAGAATTTTTATATAAATTTTTTTTATTTTATATTCTACCAAAATGTGTATAATCTTTTTTATAGTTAGTTGTACCACTCTGCTATATGGAACTTTATGCCCCCCCAAAAGCAAAAATTCATAATTTTAAAATATGCTGAGTCATTCAAGCTATTTTATTTTTTTATTTTTTATCCATATTCTTCGTAATAGTAGCCTTATAACCTTTAATTGTGACTTTTGTTTATGAATTTGTAACTCAGCATTCTGTAATTGTGACTTAATTTCTTGTAACTTCTGTACTTTACTTTTTCTTACAATTTTTAATAACAGACACTATTTCTAGCATTTATTTATTTATTTATTTATTTATTTTTTAATGGCAATTTTGTCACAACTGTAATTTTTACATCTCAAATACAGTACACATATATACAATTACATGTTTTAGGGTGTTACACATATGTTTTTTTGTTTTATTTTTATTTTTTTATATATAATGTCAGCCCATTCCTCACAAAAAGCTATCATATAACTTATAAAAAATATATAACATATAATATAGTGGTAAAAGTCTTAAGAACTTTCATAGTACATTTGCTGTGTATTTGTTCTGCTTCAATCTTGACAAATATGGATGCTATGAACTGCCGTTGTAAAGAATACCTTTAATACTGCTTTCAGAGATCTTAAAAGCAGTTTGTAAAAGTAGCATGCTGGAGGTGCATATGAACGTAGGGAAGATGAAGGTACTCTTTGTGTCGAAGAGATGTTGGTGTAGTATGTTGAGTGAAAGCCCTCTGAGAGAGCAACCGTGCCATCCGTGCTCAACATGGCCCTCTCATGACCCCACTTTGGGCAAGACAATGAACACCCTTGAAAAACCTTTTTGTCCTTCCATCCTACGTGCTCTTCTCTTTGTCCCCATGTAAGAGGGGCTTACCTTTGTAAGTATTCTATCTGCACTTCTGGTGAGGTAGAATCTTATGATTTGGCGGTATTGTAGTTTTTTTTAAGAGTTCCTCGAATTTACATCTCTGTGTGTTTGCTTGCTTTCAGTAGATTTTATTAAAAACCACCCCTAAAGAAGTTCCCGTTTTAATTTCCCAGGCCTAAATACAAATTGAAACCTACAGGTTTAGCTTCAGCTGGTGTATAATTGGTTGCATCGCAATTACACCGTTTACGAGAACTGAAATCTTAACGGGCCCCTACACTGCGCAAAGCAATTTTTTTAAACAGTAAATGTGTCTAAAGAGCGTGAAGGGATAGAGGGTCTTCAAGGGTTATAGTGAACGAGCTAATTAATGCAAAGTACAGCCATGGGATCCAGGCTCATAACTGGCTTCTTCTGCTCGGTAGTAAACAGTCGGCTTTCGGGGGTGTAGAGAAAGAACACCCTTAGGAGTTAGAGCGGGGCCCCCGTACTTAATAACTTGGTGTGCCACGAGTGAGTTATTCTTTACTGTGTATAAATGAGCCTCTGCATTTGCACCTTGCATACTCATTTATGGACTGAGTCGGCACGGTTCTGCTGGAATTGATTAATGCGCTTTGGCCAAATTAATTTTACAACTACGTAGATCTCAAATTGCTCAGGGTGGAGGGAAAAATGAGGGTTGGAGGTCCCTTTTTTATGCTGTATTTGTAAAGTGATAGACAGCTTGTTTTTTATTTGCTTCTGTCTTCCGCTATGTAATTATAAGCAGGTGCTTTAGTTACAGTATGCTATGTTTAGTTGTGAATCATCCCAAGAGAGTCTATCTGCGTTATACTGATTTACACAATCCTCTCAGATGTCGTCACGTTAGACTTGATCCCCACCATGCAATGTAAAGATGTAGAACTGAAGTGGGCGAAGTTAATCAGAAAGCTGTGATACTTTGATAGCCGGGGGCATAGAAATGCTAATTTTTTTGTATATAAATTTTATTTTTTTTTTTAAGTGTGCTGTAAATAGTAAATGTATAAAATGACGTCTCTAAGACCAAGTACAAGTCTACCAGTTGCATTGGTAAGCTGTAATTTTACCGTTTGTTTACCAGTGCCTACTTGCCATTAAAAACGTAAATGTAATCGTGACTCCATTTCGTGTAATGGTATCTTACAGTTTTGACTTAATTTCTTGTAATTGCAGCTTTTTTTCTTGCAGTTGTCACTATATTTCTATAGTTATGACTTAATATCTCACAACTAGTGTTGTCACGGTACCAACATTTCTGTATTCGGTACCGATACCAGTGAAAATCCACGGTTCTCTGTACAAATTTCGGTACCGAAGCAAAACACAAAAACATGCTAATTAAAAAAAACACGCTTTTTCTATTAATAAAGTCCAAAAAAATAACATACAAAAATCAATGCCATTCTTTGTGCTTATTTAAAATTGAGTTTCAAGTTTTTGCACAAATAATACAAATAATAAAAATGTGAAAAACAGTAAACAAGTTTCATCCAGATTTAATTTGTCTTTTAATTCATGACATGCAATCACTTTTTTTTGTAAATAAAGGGGATTTACTATTAAAATTAAAACATGGAAGAAATAGTGTGTGATTTATTTATTAGAAAATAAAGTTGTATTAATTTTGTAAACAGTAGTAGTAGTAGTATCAAATACATTCTACTAAATAATGTTAGCCTAATATGTTTCTGGCACAATGTCTAAACCAAACTTTTATTTTGACGGGTTGCCGTGAATAGTTCTGTGTGTATGATATGACGCTGGTTTAACTCAAGTGAAACGGTAAAATGCTTGTGAAGTGACTCTCAGAGCAGTTTTGGAGATGTTGTTTATGTATTGTTGGGATGAATTAATTATTGGCTTGATGGCTTAATATCTACAGATGCAGGTCCATATCACGATTTGATTTAAGTGTAATGACCTACTTTTGATTAATTCATCCAAACCTTGACAAATTTCATGACGTACCATGTTAAACTGTAAATTCCGTTTTTAAACTAGGTTCCGTGATTCCGTCTGCGTTTTCTGCATTGTGGAAATCATGGGTATGCGTCAAGAACCAGGTTGACCGGGTCCTCGGTACCACCAGTACTTGAAAAAACCTGGTACCGTGACATTTTCATTTTTTTCATTTTTCAAGACCGGGTCTTTTGACAACAGTACTCACAACTGCAACTATTTTGACTTTTATTTATTTAAATTTCTCGTAATTATGAATGTTTCTTGTAAATATGTGTTTTATAGTTTGTGATTGCAAATTTATTTCCTGTAATTATGACTGTCTTTTGTCATGATTATGACTTTGTCTTACATGTTAAGACTTCTTCTCACAATCGTGATTTGTGGCTATATCCTTTAATTGCCACTTCGTCACTTTTCCACTTTGTGTCTTTACCTACAGCGATGTTGATCAATTCTCACAATTTTTCATAACTGTTACTTTATTTCTCAGAATTAAAATTGTATTTCCTGTGATTGCAACTTTGTCTCAAAATTGTTATTGTACTTCATATACAGTATGTATCATTTATTAGAAACTATTTATCTGAAGTGAAAATAGGCCATAATAGCCACAAGACAATTTTGTCCTAGCTGTTGGATTGTAAGGAAAATGTGATGCTTGTTAAGATGACCATTGCCAGTTCTATCAAGCGGCCAGTGGCCACATATTTGGCTTTATTGCAGGCTCTAGGCTATCCAAAGAGCTTTGGGTTCTGTTGCCAGCTTATCACATAAGCGTATGAGTTGGCGGTAGGTTTTCGAGATCTCTGGGAGATGTATTTAACAGGTTTGATTGCATTTTGAACGTGGTCGCTATCGCTAACAGCCGTCGACAAGCGAGTGGGATTTTCATCACCACTTAGAATCTCAAAGATAGCAGTGAATTCCCACCTGCCACAGTTTTGCAGGCCTCTCTCAGGTCACAGAGATCTGATGTGCATTGCACTTGATCCCTCTTAACGGTAATACTGCAAGAGACTTTATTGGAAATGTGTTTTGTGGATTGACAGCAACAGCTTCTCACAGCTAGAATCTGGCACAGATCAGCACTGATTAATTAGAGTCGGACTTCAGCTATACAACGCTGCAGATAAATGTGTGTGTGTTTATCATTAACACCCTCTCCATCTCACTTCAGGCGTCCCTTTAGGAGTCCTCCAATCATTTTAGTTTCAATATTTGTTCCGCTCCATTAACTTTCAGACGCAAGCACGATAACAATAAAATGGTCAACTCAGCACACCCTGCACCCTTGAGAAACGCAGACCAGATGACCACATAAGCCAGTGTTTTTGTTCTCTTAAGAGTATAAAAAAAGGCAATTTTTGTCTTAAAGGGGTAGTTCATTAAAATTTTAATTAAAATCTGTCATTTACTAACTCTTGTGTTGTTTTTTTTATATATATTATTGTTAATTTTAGACCTCCGCCCCATAACATTAAAGTCAGTGGATTTGTTTTGGACCCCAATGACTGTCATAGTAAAGACAAAAAATATAGATTTGTGTGTGTTCCACTGAAGAAAAAAGTCATTCTAGATTGAACGTATTTATTTATTTGGTTTATTACTTTACCATTTAAAACTTTGGGGCCAGTAATTATTTTACTTTTTTTTTTTTATAAATTATTTTATTTAGCACGTATGCTTTCAATTGTACCAAAGTTTTTTTTTTTTTTTTTTTTATACTTTATAATTATCAAAGAATCGTAAAAAAGTTTTTCCGTTTTCACAAAAAAATATGAAGCATTGCAAATATTCCAACATGATGATGATGATGATGATAATACTACTACTACTAATAACCATTTATTGAGCAGTAAATCAGCATAATATAATTATTTCTAAAGGATGATGTGACACTGAAGACTGGAGAATTGCTTTGCCTCACATAAAAAAATTACATTTAAAAAATATTAAAATACATAACAGTTATTGTTAAGCTGGGCGGTATGACCACAAATGTATATCACGGTATTTTTCTTATTTATACCGGTTTCACGGATATGGACGGTATTTTTTTTTTCATGCATGACGAAAAGGTGGGTGTTAACCAATTTACTACTGAAGGAAAAAGGAAAAACTGCAGTAGATTGACTTAGAAGCCATATTTTAGTGTCATGATGAGTGATATTGTAGGAAAAATTCCACACTAAATACAGGTGGTAAAGCAAAAAAATTTTTTGACTGAAATATTTCTCGGCCAAACCCATTCACAGCCATACGGCTACATTCACACACACACAGTTTAAGAGCTGTTTTTCTTTTTGTAATTAGGAGCGCTTGTCTTCCTAATTAATAACTTTAGGAGAGTACCTTCTGATCATAAAAAAAAATTCTGATAAAAAAAATTAGCCTTCCGAATACGAGGTGACGTTTGACTTCTTAAAGTGACTTACAGGGGTATTTATTTTTTACCTTTGCAATGGCATAATTTTCATCTACTTCAAATTCAAAAATGTATGTTTATAAGCTTTTTTAAAATGTAATTTAAAACAATATAATAAGTACAATACGACAATAAGTTACCAATCATGAAATTAGTATTATAAAAAAAATTATTTGTATAATTTGGCACAGAAGAACACAAAAGTGGCTTGTACGTACATTTTCAGATGTTTAATGAGGCTCAGAGGTGGCATGAGTGCAATTACATTCATAGATTCATGTGGACATTAATGTTTTACATATAAATTTGCTTTTAGTGATGCACAACGGCTCAGCTGTTACTTTATTTTGAACTATTTTCGTTGATGATATAGAGCAAAATCATGCAGTACTTGTTTATTGATCTTTTGTATTAAATCAATATATCACATTTGCAAACTCCCCTTATAATTATTAAAAGCTGTCTCCTGATCGCGATCTGTGGGCGCACAGAAATTAAGAGCGCATGAGTGAGCAAAAGCACGTGCAAATGTGATGCATTCTGTCGGAACCTGTGGGAATGAGTATAATTATTATTAATAGCCGCAAATCCCGCGCCGAAATTCAAGTTTGCTCGGTGTTCTCTGCTAAGAACCCGACTGAATGATGCGAGTGGCGTTACTATGTTGTTTGTCGAGGCGGGGATGATTTTGGTGTTCCGCAGAACAACAAACAGTGCGATACATGTTTCTTTCACCCAGTAATCCCTGATAATGTTTAAATGGTGAACACGGAGCAGTTTTTCCGTGAGCGGTAATGTAAAACCCGGAGTGGATCCAGAGCGGAGTGATTACAGAACGCTTAGAGTGGAGAGAGGAACGTGCTTTAATCCACTCCAGGCTTTGATCACAGACTGAATACACCTCGTCTTTCCTTAATTTAAGACCTATTCAAGCTAAAAACAAGACATGTATAGCACTATTTGAGAAATGTAAGCGTATTTACAGTCTTAAAGTTATGAAAAGTGAATTTAAGAAGGCGGGAACCCTGCAATTGACGGGAATCCGTCGTCTCGACGGAGAACTGTTGTGTGTGAGAGACGCGGGAGCTGATGGCAGCGGACGGTGGATATGTGGTGCGGTCGATGTGGATATTGTGGATAACTTCTCTCTCTTCACATTCTACTAGTGCTTCAGTTTCGGAACTTTCACGCTTAGTAACACATGCAACTGTATCCTCGCCAAAATGCAATAGTGAAAAGAGACCCCTCTCTAACAGTGTCGCGTTCCGAACGTTATTTAAATGACACCGGTATTGCGGTATTTTAAAAATTCATATCGTAAGAAAAATAAACACCGGTATTCGGTATGAACCGGTATACCGCCCAGCTCTAGTTATTGTAATATTTCACAATATTTATATTTTTACCATGTCTCTGATTTTTTTTTTATTTAAATGGAGCATTAGTGAGCATAATGGGCTACTTTAAAAAAACAAAAAATATATATATATATATATTAAAAGAAGAAAAGAAATCCCAAACCCAAATTTTTGAATGGTAGTGTATATGCTTTACTGCATTTTACTGTTTGTATTTTAGCAAATATGTTGTTTTTTTGTTAGGGTCATTTTTGGGTCACAACCTACTGGCTGAGAAAATGAGATTGTGTTGTGTTAATTCAGAATAATTTTTGACCAAAACGCTTAAGAAAGCTCATGCTCCCATCCCAGTAAATCCTTCTGTCCTTTTCTCCCATAAGCCCTCTAAGCGAGACCTCTCGCTCACATCCGTCAGGCCGCATACGGAGCCATAGCCCCTGCTGGAGATGAACGATAGATGGGGAAAGTGTTAGCGTGGCGTGCTTGCAGGCTGCTGCCAGGCTGTTAAGCGGTGGACTGAAAGCACACCTGTGGATAGAGGGGGGGCTAATCGGATTTCCCTCTCGGTGTTATGGCCGCTCACCGCTTTTCATATGTTTTATATTTATGGAGCGTTGCAGCCCAGACAGCACCCCTCTCCAAACCTCTATGCTCTGATTAGATCCTGGATGATGACTGTGGCCCAGAGCTGCAGTGATCAATCCTAATTTGCCGGTGGAATTAGATTAATATATACTAGATACAGTGCGCTGACCTAGTGGTTGAAAGGACGTCACACTGTCACGGGTCCATAATGAAGCCCTAAAGAAAGAGACAGACAAGACAATCTCTGTCTTGTTTTTGCCGGAGTGGTTGAACAACCATGCTCTTTATGGCGGTAATGATAGTTGTTATTAAATCGAGAACGTGCTCGACTGCCAATCATCCTGGGCGGCACTTAATACCGTAATCCGTTTGGTTTAGATTGTGATGTCATAGCTGGGCCATTGAAAAGACATTAGCCCGTTTCATTGAATAGCTTCACTGCGGACTCATTCAATTTTCAGACATGTGGAACATCATGCTTTGTCATATCTTGTTATTGTTTGGCTTTTTGAAATCTTATTTTAGTTACAGCAGATGCCCAGCATAAAAGGATGAAAGCAGCATATGTGCTTTCCGTCTTTGGCGTCCTTATTATATCCCATAATTCAATTCCAAGATAATTATCTTGCTGAGCATTTTTACAAATACAGCAAACGTCATGCTCCCAGTCAGTGTTTTAAAAATGTCCTTTAAATGTAGTCACTGTCTTGTCATATTCATTTACTTTTATAGAATTTCCTTTGACTGACATGGCTTACATTTTCATTCAGCAAAAATACTATTTGTCACATGATGTACAAAACTGAGGGAGAGCAAAAACGTAATTTTTTTTTGATAGAAAATAGTTTTTTTTTGGACCCCACTAACTTTAATTTTATAAACAAAAATAGTTGTTGTTTTTTCCTTGCTAATCCACCGAAGTAAGTATATTAGTTGTGCAATATTACACTACCAGTATTTTTCTATATATACATACATACATGCATACATACATACATACGTGTGTGTGTATGTATGTATGTGTGTGTGTATATTATATATATACATATATATATATATTTTTTTTTTTACAATTTAGAAATTAATGAATTAAGCAAGGATCCATTACATTGATTTGAATTTCAAATAAACAAATGAACAATGCTTTTCTTTGAACTTTCTATTCATCAAAGAGTTCTGAAAAAATGTATCATGGTTTTCGCAGAAATTTTAAACAGCACAACTGTTTACAACATTGATAATACGAAATGTTTCTTAAGCAGCAAATCGGTATATTAGAAGGATTTCTGAAGGATCATGTGGCACTAAAGCCTGGAGTAATGGTTCTTGATCAGCTTTGTATTTTTGTTAGTGCTGGGCAACGATTAATCGTGATTAAGCACATTTTAAAATAAAAGTTTTTGCATACATATGTGTGTATACTGTATATATTTATTACGTATATATATATATATATATATATATATATATATATATATATATATATATATATATATATAAATACACAGACATAAAATGTACTGCATATATATATATTTTAAGAAAAAAAATGTTGTTTATATATTAAATATATTTATATATAATGTAAATTATATGAATATACATATATAAATGTAAATATTTTCTAAATATATACTGTATGTGTATGTCTTTATATATACATAATAAATACACACAGTACACACACATATATTATGTACACAAAATTGTTTATTTTGGATGCAATTAATCATGATTAATCATTGCCCAGCACAAATTTTTAGCATTTTCTTTCTAGTTTATCTTTATCCTGCATTCTTGATGGTGCTAATGGATTTGGCCCATCAAGTTGTATTTGAGGATGAAGTTATCTGTGGTTAGACTGAAATGGGGGAAATGACTCAGACAGCACCCTTGAGGAAGATGAGTTTACAGAAGCCTAGGAATACGGTTTCTCTGATTTCTGATCTTCCATCTGAGCTGCTACAGTAATAGTTTCATAGAGAAGGTATAAGGCTCTTACTTTATCAAGCCCAGCAAACATTCATGAGTTGGCCGTTGTGTGCTTAAGATTTTGTGTATTTGCATATCTATCCAAGGATCATTTTTACATTTTAGTGCAATAATTGGATCCCCTGTCAGTTATGCTGTGAGAAGCTTTACTTTTTAAGATAATCATAAACAAATAGGAAATATTGTATAATTTTTTTGCATTTTGTATTTGATCAAAAGTGACGTTTATAATTGTGACGAGTGGGGCGGGGCCGAGAGCCGTGGGAACGGAGCGAGGCCGGTGGAGTGATTGGTAATGAATGACACCTGCGCCACTCACCGGTCTCGAATCCCACGGAGGAGCTACGGAAGGATAAAAGGAGGAGTGACGACCGTGGAAGGAGAGAGAGGACCAGGCCTGGGATTTTAGTTTATGTTTTGTGTGCGGCAGTCGACCGTGAGGGGCTGCCGCTTTTCTGTTGTTTGTTTATTTTATTATTAAATGTTTGTTTGAAATGTTCTCCGGTTCCCGCCTCCTTCCTGCCCGTATTACATACATCGTTACATTGGTGCCGAAGCCCGGGAGGAAGGAGGGACACGCTGTCAAAGAGCCCTCGCTGCTGAGGGGAATCGCGGTGCTGAGGAGTTCGGGCAGCAGGAAGACGCGGAGACCGCCAGTGGCTGCCCGAGGCGGTGGTGCTGGAGCAAAAGAAGAACAGGTGGGACGGAAGACTCGCTACCGTGCTCCTGGGTCGAGGAGGGGTGGCTGCCGTCGGAGAGGGAGCGGAGGAGGAGTCGCCCGTTCGCCTGGAGGCCGAAGCCTGCTGCCATCCGCATGTATGGGGGAGGAGCAGGGAACGGGGGGCTCGCTGCCGGCTGCCCTAACGGAGGAGCCACCGCGTCCGCCAGGAGGCGGATGAGCATCGGGCCGTCCACCAAAGAGGTCCAGTACCATCGCATGGCACCGCGAGTGAGCCGCTCAGCTGGTTGAGGACCGAGCGGCAGTGTGTCCGGGAACGGACCGAGATGTTTTTTTTTCCCTCTCTCCCCTCTCTCTCTTCTGTCACTCCTCATCCTTCCGTCTCCTTTTCTCTCGCCTCGTCTGTCCGTACCCCCAGATCGCCGCGGCCGCCCTAACGGGCTCCCCCGGGAGAGGGGGGGAGGGGGGGAGTAGAGCGCAGTCTGTGGGTACCCCGGCCTGCGAGGGGCGATGGGGGTATGTGACGAGTGGGCGGGGCCGAGAGCCGTGGGAACGGAGCGAGGCCGGTGGAGTGATTGGTAATGAATGACACTGCGCCACCACCGGTCTCGAATCCCACGGAGGAGCTACGGAAGGATTAAAAGGAGGAGTGACGACGTGGAAGGAGAGAGAGGACCAGGCTGGGATTTTAGTTTATGTTTTGTGTGCGCGGCAGTCGTCCGTGAGGGCTGCCGCTTTTCTGTGGTGTTTGTTTATTTTATCATTAAATGTTAAATGTCTCCGGGTTCCGCTCCTTCCTGCCCGTATCATTTACATCGTTACAATAATGTTACAAAAGATTTACATTTCAAATAAATGTTTTTGGTTTTGAACTTATTCATCAATGAATGAATGAAGAATATACAAATATTTTTCATGATTTAATGGATAATCGCTTAATATTGCTTAATATAAAATACAAAAATGTTAAGCAATTGTATTCTGCACTGATAATAAGAATTGTTTCTTGAGCGGCAAATCAGCATATCAGAATGATTTTTAATGGATCATGTGACAGTGAAGACTGGAGTAATGCCTAAACTTAAAGTATATTCAAATAGAAAACATTTATTTTAAATTATAATATTTCAATATATAACTGTTTTACTGTATTTTGTTCAAATGAAGGCACGCTTGGTGAGACTTCTTTCAAAGACTTAAAAAATAATCTTACCAACCATGTGCTTACCAACCAAAACTTATATGCCATGTGCTCTAGTTATTAGTAACACAAAAACATATCAGTTGATATACATTTATATTTACATTCAAACTATGGCTCAAATTAACAACAAGATACTAGACAGCACTGTCGCACATAACACATCCTCATGTTGTATTTGAAAAAATTAAATAAATAAAAAATCTCTAGAGATCCCTGAATGCAGTAAAATTTTGTTTTTTTTTTGCTTTGTAGAAAAAAAATAGACATGAAAATACAGGTGTACAGACTCAATTTTCAGCTTGCCTGTTCATTACTTGGGGAAACCTGACACTGGGTAGTATATCAAACTGTCATTGTGAGGCGTCTGTTTGCCTGTCTGCTTTCAGGGCAGATGCAGTTGAGAAAATTTGGGGCAGAGCTCCCGGCCCGTATTTTATCATTGTGATGAAAGAGAGCAGAAAACTGGCACTGTGCTGTTGTCATTGAATGCCCCAAACACACTTGTATTCTCATGGAAATACCACCCGCTATTACCCCAAAACTTCTGCAAAACAAGTTCTACTCATTTAAGAGTAGTTTACCTCAGATAACTTACTCAGATTGCCTGGTAGTGTTTATCACTTACTGTTCGGTTAAATTGCAATACATTCCTATCAGAACTTTGCATCTGCTGTTTGTTTTCCCAAAGAAATTTATATTATTATTATTGTTATTAATAAAAAATACTTAAATGATCTACAACTATTGCTACTAATGTATTATTATTAATAATATTAATAATAATTTATTAGTAGCATTGTCATTTGTATTTAATGTATATTAGCACTACTACTACTACTAACTACTACTACTACTACTACTCACCACCACTACTACTACTACAAATACCACCACCACTACTACTACTACTACTACTACTACTATTACAACTACAACAACAACAACTACCTCTACAACTATTGCCACCACCACCAACTACTACTACTACTACTACTACTATTACAACTACTTCTACTACTACTACTATTACAACTACAACAACAACTACCTCTACAACTATTACCACCACCACCACTACTACTACTACAACTACAACAACAACTACTACTACTACTACTACCTATACTACTATCATCACTACTACCACTACCACTACCACAACTACAACTACCACTACCACTACAGCTACTACTATTACTACCAGAGCCGATCCTCCCTATATGCAGAATTTGCAAACTGTGTAGGGCCCCTGAAACATCAGGGGGCCCCCTTGCTCTCAAATATGTTTTCATTTTAGTTTCGTTTTTGAATTTGACCAGTGGTTATGAAAACATGAATGATCATTTATTTGAATGCAGTGCACTGTTGCACTCATACGTAAAAATCAGCCAAATCATGTAACTTGAATGTCGCACAGTCTCTTGCTCTTACACAACAAAAGAAAAATGAGTTGAATGCGTACCGAGCCGTGGAAAAGATACTGTTTCTCGTGCGCTTTCCGTGAGCGCGATTCGAGACGAAGTGAAACGCGGACAAATGCGTTTCATCCCAAAGAATCATTAATTATTTCATGATCTACTACCTCTAATAAATTGTAACAATAATATTCATGTCATAATTGTAAGCATGTTTAATGAAAATCATATCAAATATCTATATTATTATTTTATTATTATTATTATTACCAACACTACTATTACTAATATTAATATAATTTATATTATTTGTGATATACATAATGATATATAATAATTATTTATAGTATTAATATCTGTAATTTTAATTATAATTTTATTCCTTCCTACCTTTCTTTTTATTTATTAATTTTTTTTCAAGGTGGCCAGCACTGGCAGCGAGTGCCCCCTCAAAAAAAATTGCATGACACCCCTGGCTATATCGAAGTAGTATACTGTTCAAACTGTGTGTGCGTGTAAATGTGTGTGGGTGCATGCAGTGGTTGAAAAGATCTCCATAAAGAGCTTTCTGGCTGGCAGGGTTTGAAATTGTCGCCCAGTGGTTGGGGTAAGCCGCGTAGAGATTTGATGTTTTATCCCCACCTTTAATCAGACCGAATCCCGTCGAGTGTCAGGGGGGAGGATGTTTGCTCACATGGTTCAGATTTTAGTGCAATCATGTGTCATTCAGGATGCTGGCTGGGGAATTCAGCCTTGGTTATTTATATACATATTGTTACACTGACAGTACATGAAACGGCATTCACAACCTGCTTTATTTACATAATGTTTAGTAGTCTGTTGCACTCAAAAATACATCACAAAGAAGGTGGTGTTGGAAGAGACTTGATTTCATCCATTGAAATTAATGGATAGCTAGCTGGGCGTGGCATCTGTGACAGAGGCCTTGATGATGTCATCAGAAAAGGAAAGTCGTTTCAGAGACAAAGCAAGGTTTGGCATTTCGATGAAAGATTACTATGATGTTCTTGTACTTAATAATGTGCAGTGCTGAATTATTCACAATAAGACCAGTAATTTGTTTTAAGAAAGATGTTGGATAATTGATGCAAATGAAACCAATCACAAACATTAGCAATCATACTAACTTGACTTTAGATGTATTTAACGCTTAGCATGGCAAGCAGACCGTCTTTATCTGACTGCTTGACAGATCTGGGTTTCAGCATCACGGACTACAAAGAATTACTCAGCAAAGATAATTCACAGAGAGCTAAATTATGACCCTCTTTCCAGGGATTCATTCCAATCAGCTTTCTTTTGGAAAACAGACAGACACTTGGAAGTCAGAAGAGTTATTTTTGCCTTAACGAGGTCAGTGTTTTTATTTATTTGCTATTTTAGCATTGTATGCCAGACTCCCTTGAGATGGTCTTGATGGCCTTAAAAATTTGCAGTATTTCTGAGTTTGAAAGTAGTCATCACTGAGAGATGCTTTACTGCGAATTGATAAAACAGCTGTCATATGCTGAAATTAAGTGCCAAAAAAACATATTTTGGAGTTTAAAAATACACAAGTTGGAGAGACACACATAATCACTCTGGAGGACCAATGGGTGATCACTTTTTATGTATGTGCTAATATATTATTTTTCTTTATACAAAACAATTATATTTATATATAACACACACACACACACCGTATATACATATATACACACACTATATACAATTTTTTTTTTGAAGTACTTAAATGAATTACAACATAATATTAGCCTTATTATAGTGCTGTCAAACGATTAATCATGATTAATTGCATCCAAAATAAAAGTTTTTGTTTGCATAATATATGTGTGTGTTCTGTGTATATTTCTTATGTATATATAAATACACACACATACAGTATATATTTTGAAAATGTATTTACTTTTATTTTGGATGCGATTAATCACAATTAATCGTTTGACAGCACTAGTTATTATTAATTTATTTATGGCACTACTTATTATAACTATGTCTTAGGAAAAATTAAATAAGTGTTATTCATATAATAATTAATAATTGAAAAATGTTCCTTGCTATTACGGAGGCCATTTTGTGTTGCAAGTATCGTGTAGTACATCTCTTTGGTTTTGTCATGGCCGTTTGCGTTATGTGTAACGGCAGGTCTGTCCTCATGTCCTCCTCATCATCTACTTCCTGTCACACACACACAACCACAACCACTCAGCCCTCCAGCTGCCAGCAATGCACTGAAACACATGATGCCACACTGCAAAAAATAATAATAATAGCGCTCGACACGAGACAACACAGCCTTGGCTTGCCATGCAGGAAGACACAAAGGCATTTGATGGTCCCATCACTGCCAAATCATTTCCACCTCAAGGAAGGAGTGAAGTATTTTTAAACCATGCTAGTATGAAGCAAAAAATATTCTGCGCTGTTTTCCTTTAGCGTAAAACCCTTCTTTCATTGTCCTGTACAAGATCTGCCATGAGTGAACATGAGAAGAAAGCGACAGAGAAAGAGAACGTGAGCGAGCTTGTCTGTTTTAGTGATTTTTCTGAGAATAGTGAAGTTGGGCGGCAGTGCGATGGCCACATTTCCTTCTTATGTTCTCCGGCTGTGTTAAGTCAACACGTTTGGAGTTTAGGGATTCTGGGCTTAGTGCTGAGGGATTATAAGCAGTTGATTATTGCTTAAGCGAGTATTAAGATTGCTCTCAACCCCTCCGGTGTTATAAATCAAGCCAAGCCTGGCCATAGGGGCGTAATGATCAGTAATCACTCGCTAATGAGCTGGAGTGGCACAGAACACCCACCTGTCCCTGCAACCACTGCAACAATGCTATTCATTTTCTTTTCTTCAGTTGTGGTGCATGCTCAGACAGGCATCACTTGTGTATGACTGCTCATATCTTAAACTTCCTTTCTTATGCTGCAGACATGAAGGATATTCACCTGGCAGACAATAAAACAGGCTAAAATCCCATAAATTTACTCTGAAGGAAGAGCTGAGCCATATCTAGAGACCACAATATGACTCAGGAAGGGCTCTTTTGTATGGACTACTTGAAATACCATTTACAATACAAATATATATTTAAAACTGTTGGTAACACTCCACTGTATTTTGTAGTGTCCTTGTTACATGTTACATGCACTTACTATGGTAATAACAGAAAAGTATGCATAATTGCATGCAGTAACCTAAACCAAACCCGAATTCTAACCCTAACCCTTTAGTAAGTACATGTTGTTTAGAGCTGCAGCTAACGATTATTTTTATTGTCGACTAAACTATCGATTAATTTTCCGATTAGTCGACTAATCTATTGATTATGTTTCAATTAATCTATTTTCTCATCAGTTGATGAATTCTTTAGTTAAACTATCAATAAATAATAACAGTAACTTCTGCTATTAATTGTTTATTTTATTCAAACGTTTTCTCATAATTAATACTTCACCAAAAAGTAATAACAACGAGAGAGAGAGAGAATAACAAGAAAATAGAGAAAAGGAAATAACAATAAATAATTAATAAAAACGATAAAAGAAAGAAAGACATAATAAATAAAGATAATAACAAGAAGAGATAGAAAAGGAAATAACAATTAATAATTAATGAAAAATTAAATAAAAATAAATACAAAATAAGAAAAGAGATACAAATTTAAATAATAACAATAAATAAATAATAATAAAAGAAAAAAGAAAGAGAATTACAGGGCAGTGATACAGTAAATAGAAATCCACACTATGGCTGCATTCACAGTTATCGTTTGGGACTGACAGCAGGTGAGAGACTTGAAAGGTTTTATTTATTCAGCAGATTAAAACATCTACTTGGATACACATCTGTACATGGATGAACAGATGACGTCACAACCGCACTCATAGAGCGACAGAATAAAAAATGGCGTCACAACACTGGGAAGTTTTATCACAGCTGACAGCCCGTTTTTAAATAAATGTGCCCAGTCGAGGCTTGTCCTATCCATCACACAGTTAAACAACTAACAATGACTTTAAATGCTTTGTTGGCAAGTGCAGAGAGCGCATTTGGGAATTTGGGTTTTATCGCTACATCCATTTTATTGCGATTTTAAAATAAAATAAATCAATCAATTGTCATTTGTATTAAAGTCACACTCCTAGTCTAACATATTTTGGCTACATAGTAACCACCCAGAACACCTTAGCAACTGAATTAACATGATGACAGCACTAGAACACCTTTGAAACAGCAAAGGAACACTGGCACCCACCCAACTCTTTATTCACAGTAGGTTTTTTTAACAGAACACTTTGTTTCTTTCAGAATGTAGTTTTGTTTTCCAGACTTAAGGTTGATTTCATCCACTCAACACTCTCATAGTCCTTATTTATTTTGCCCCTAATTCACTTCTTGGCTCATTGACTCTTCAAGGATCCAGTCAAGATGATGTATTTCCTACGGTCATAGACGCAATCCGTGATGTTCTGTGATGTTCAAGCATCTCTCAGGTTGTTTTAACTCTCACACACACACACACACACACACACACACACACACACACACACACACACACACACACACACACACACACACACACACACACACACACACACACACACTATACGTAACCCCACACATTAGCCAATTCTCTCCATTTCCACTGGCATCCCCTTCCACTGGAGTTTTTATGACTTTGTCACCTCGTGAAAATGATTTGGAGTCTTTCACTGTTGTGTTATTAATGGATAAGCAGCGTTTTGATGATTGCTCTGATACAGCGACATTCAGACATTTTCGTAGCTCATAGTCAAGGTCAGGGAGGTGCGTTTGCACAGAAAGTGATTAAATGCGAATAAACCCATTTCAGAAAGCTTTTTATTTACCGAAGCAAAATTAGTGTCCCATCGCTCTGAAACATTCATGTCCCAACGATTCACAAATAGAAGATTCCTGGGCTACTTTGCTTTACCTTGAAGCTTTTACGCACTCCGCTCTAAATGCTAGCAGGGTTCCCTTTTTGATCCCAGAAGGAGACGGTCTCTTTCGCACACGCATGCACACATCAATAACAGCCCCCGCTCCAATAAACTTCTCACTCTCGCCCATTGAAAGCAAACCTTTCTGTTGACCCAGCAGGCTTTTGAGCACAGGACAGGCATGCGAATGAAGCTCCGCGAAAGGAGTGAGGGGTGCTCGCCTGCAGCTTTGAGCACACTTTAAAACCTGCAGGGACACAATTGTGAACCTACTCGCTGGCTCGCTATTGTTCGCCTGTAAGTGATGTTGAGTAGGAGGACCTCAAAAACTGAACGCGGGTTGTAAACAAGCTTGTTAACTTGCACTAGCATGAATGATATCTGTGCAATGTCAGTTTAGGGCTTGATTTTTATTATCTTTAATAGTTTGTGAAATGCCAATACATGAATTTCCAAGGTAAGCTTTGATAAGAACATCTTTGCACATGTTTTTCTTCCACCTTTACATTTCTGAAGATCCTTTGAGGTGAAATGTGTGATTTTGTGCCACTAACTTTAGAATTGTGATATTTTTTCTTCTCCCCAAAATGGTTTCTTCAAACATTCCATCTGTCTGCCATTGGTTACACAAACAGACAGTCCCGCCCCAAACTCATCACATTGCTTGAGCCAATTTTGCTTTATTGGACTTGTTTTGTAACATGTGAGTAATTAAATGTTCTTCAGGAAGCTTTTGATATTTGGTAATTTTTTTATAAACTGAATTAATTCTGAATTCTAGCTCATGACTGTTGTCATGTGGTTATCGATCCCTTGAATAACACTGGTTGGATTAATATAAGCCTCTTAATTTCAGCAGGACATGCTGCATCTATTTTCATTTAATTTTTTTCTCAGGTGGAATTTCCTGATCGATCTGACCCCTGCAGTGTTAGCATGTGCCATTGGGTCAGCTGTGAGCAGACCTTCGGTCTCTCTCTGACTGATCTTTCTCGCTCTGTGATAGATGAAGTCCACTAAAACCACAGAAGACATTTTTTTTTAAAGGGATCGTTCACCCAAAAATTACATTTCTGTTATCATTTAATAACCCTCAAGTTATTTCAGCCCTGTAAAAAAAAAATCTTATGCTAAACACAAAATATATATTGAAGAATGTTGGTAACCAAATAGTTGCTGGTCACCATTGACTTATATAATATGTTGGAAAAATAATACAATAAAAAAACAACAGAATCCAGAAACTGTTTGGTTACCAATATTCTTGAAAAATATCTTATTGTGTGTATGTATGCATAATTCTCAAATATTCCTTGTAGATTCTACTCTAATTCTTGATAAATTTTATTGATACCACCCCAAAGCTAATTCAATAAAAAATGGAACTTTTGAACATTTACACTTTAGTTTATGGATCAATTCTCAATATTAGCTAGTTGCTCATTAACATGCATATTATTAACATATTGTCTGTATATTTGTACTTACACTCTAGAAAATGCTGGGTTAAATACAAACCAGCGCTTGGTAAAATATGGACGAACCCAGCGGTTGGGTTACTGCCCAGAAGGTTGGGTTAAACATTTAACCCAACTGTTGGTTGAAAACAGCCCAGCATGTGTTCGGTCCAATATTTACCCAGCACTGTATTTTATTTAACCCAGCATTTTTAGAGTATATAAAGCACATATTCTGCAGGACCACATTGCACATCTTACTACCTTACCAACTATTAATAAGCAGCAAATAAGGAATTTGAGGCAAAAGCCGCAGTTAATGGTTCGTTAATAGCAAGAATTGGACCATGAAATAGTGTGAAAAAAAAACCCAATTGCTTCTTGCTTACACTTCTTTAAAACGTCTGGGGTCAGTATTATTTATTTATTTATTTTCATTTAATATTCATTAAAAGCAACAATATAGAATTTAGTTGTTTTCAAAAATATACACTCACCGGCCACTTTATTAGGTACACCTGTTCAATTGCTTGGTAACACAAATTGCTAATCAGCCAATCACATGGCAGCAACTCAATGCATTTAGGCATCTAGATGTGGTGAAGATGACTTGCTGAAGTTTAAATCGAGCATCAGAATGGGGAAGAAAGGGGATTGAAGTGACTTTGAACGTGGAATGGTTGTTGGTGCCAGACGGGCTGGTCTGAATATTTCAAAACCTGCTAATCTACTGGGATTTTCACGCACAACCATCTCTAGGGTTTACAGAGAATAGTCCGAAAAAGTGAAAATATCCAGTGAGCGGTAGTTGTGTGGATGAAAATGCCTTGTTGATGTCAGAGGTCAGAGGAGAATGGGCAGACTGGTTAGAGATGATAGATAGGCAACAGTAACTCAAATAACCACTCGTTACAACCAAAGTATGCAGAATACCATCTCTGAACGTACAACACGTTGAACCCTGAAGCAGATGGGCTACAGCAGCAGAAGACCACACTGGGTGCCGCTCCTGTCTGCTAAGAACAGGAAATGGAGGCTACAATTCGCACAAGCTCACCAAAATTGGACAACAGAAGATTGGAAAAACTTTGCCTGGTCTGATGAGTCTTGATTTCTGCTGTGACATTCAGATGGTAGGGTCAGAATTTGGGGTAAAGAACATGAAAGCATGGATCCATCCTGTCTTGTCTCAACTGTTCAGGCTGCTGCTTGTGGTGGTGTAATGGGGTGGAGGATATTTTCTTGGCACACTTTGGGCCCCTTAGTACCAATTAAGAACAGTTTAAACGCCACAGCCTACCTGAGTATTGTTGCTGACCATGTCCATCCCTTTATGACTACAGTGTACCCATCTTCTGAAGGCTACTTCCAGCAGGATAATGCACCATGTCACAAAGCTCAAATCATTTCAGAATGATTTCTTGAACATGGCAATGAGTTCACTTTACTTAAATGGCCTCCACAGTCACCAGATCTTAATCCAATAGAGCACCTTTGGGATGCGGTGGAACGGGAGATTCGCATCATGGATGTGCAGCCGACAAATCTACAGCAACTGCGTGATGCTATCATATCAATATGGACCAAAATCTTTGAGGAATGTTTCCAACACCTTGTTGAATCTATGCCACGAAGAATTAAGGCAGTTCTAAAGGCAACCCAGTACTAACAAGGTGTACCTAATAAAATGACCAGTGAGTGTATATGTTTAATACTTTATATTCATCAAGGAATTCTGAGAAACGTATCACACTTTTCACAAACATGTTAAGCAGCACAACTGTTTTCAACATTGATAATATTAGGAAATGTTTCTTGAACAGCAAAAACTTCATCCATTCCTTTATTCATTAATTTATTAATTCAGGAGCCTGTCTTGTCCCATGTGTCATAAATCAGTTGCAAAATGATCCTGCTTGCTAGTTTGCCAGCTGTGCCAAACAAGTCCGGAAATGTTATTTTTTTGTGTCTGTGTTGTGGTTCAGCAAAGCATATTTATTGGCGTAATGCTCTGAAAGGTTTCAATATAATATGCAGTGCCATTTAATCACCAAAAACAATTGAGCTGCGAGAGTATTAAGAATGTTGACAAATCAAGGCTCTAACAGTTCAACAGATGACCACGCTGGCATTCAGAACTCAATAGCTTCACTTTCACACTGTCACACACACTAATTGTAGCAAGAATAGACCGAAACCATTTGCATATAGATGGCACCCTTTCATCTCAACCGTAGTAGGAGGGCTCCATAAGCCACCAGTCTGGGACATGGAGCTCGAATAATACCCCAGCAGGCCTGGGACCTTGCACCACCCTGCCTGCTCCCTGTAGGGACTCTATACTCTGAGTCTTGGGCTCTTTCATGTTAAAATGCTATACTGGTTAGTGCATATTACATTTTTTGAGAGAAGTAAATGTAACGCAATAGTATTAATTTCCTTTTTACTAATAAGCCATAAACCATTTTAGGATAATAGCATTTCCTTTGAAAGCTATGAAAATATTTATGTCCATTACATTGTCATTTCTACCATATCTTAAAGGACTTATAATGTTTTTATGATGAAAATGACATTTTCGTATTAAAATCGTCAACTATTTTATCCTGTCAATGCTTATTTCATAACAAGCATTTGATGTACCCTCCATGCAAACTATTAAATATTCCATATAATGTTCCATAATAGTATATATTTTTGCATCCCTTCAAATCTACAGTTTGAAATGTATACAATAAAGATATTCATTCCTCCAAGTTCAAATGTGTGTATCTCATTCTAAGTCAATTTATTTAGTTTACAATCGCAGACTATCTTCTTGTTAAGGCTGAATTCATAGACAGAATTGTATGAATCATGAATATTTTCACACTCGTTTTAATTTCCACCATATTTCAAATGGCATATTGTTTTTAACTATGTGGTGGAAATAACTGTAATTTTGAAATATTTTTACTCTTGCTTAGTCATTTTATGTATCCAAAATACACACTCTTAAATCATTTCTAGCATAGTTTAATGAAGTTACAGGATTATTTAGAAATGATGCATAAAAATATTGTTCACATCTCTCTCACAGATTTAATGTGTTCTTATTGTTAAAGAAACAAAAAGTTGAAATCTGTTAGTTTTAATAAAATCCAACCTTTGGGAAATAAAGTTTAACAGTTGAAAAAACACCCATAAATCAAAGTACCTTGTTATTACCAACATAATCTTTCTCATATTAGAAGTCTGACTTCTGTCTGGCATAAAACGCCCACATTTAACACTCATTCATCAATTCCCATTGGATAAAATCAAGTCTCTCTCTGCAATTTCTTTTTAAAAATTATTTAAATTATTACAGCAGAAAAGGGAATTTTGAATGCAATTTCGTGTTGACTTTAAGGACATTTAACCAAGACTTTACTTCCTCCATAGCAGATGTTCAAGCAAGCATTGTTTTTCTGATCCATATGTTGAGGTGTCAAAATGTCACCTAATTCCCGTATCAGAAACAACCCATACCATGTTTTTGTTTTATTTCACATTATCTTTTTATACATTTTTTTGGCTCCAAACCAGGAAACAGGGTGTGAAAGAATATTTTTTGAATACATTTTACATTTACATTTATGCAGACGCTTTTATCCAAAGTGACTTACAGTGCATTCAGGTTATACATTTATTGTCAGTATGTGTGTTCTCTGGGAATTGAACCCACAACCTTTTACGCTGCTAACGCAATGCTCTACCACTGAGCCACAGGAACAGAAATACAGACTGATCGATAGCATTGAATAAGGAAACTGATACCTGAGCAGCAGATGGTTTTGTGGATATACTATTTGCTACTTTCCCCGGAGTGCTTTGCTGCAGCTGTGTTTAAAATGTAGGGAAATCAAAGGAAACAAAGCAAAACCTGAACAAGTGGGTGCATTTTCGATAAACAACAATTCAATAACATTTCATTAAACCCATGAATACTTCAGAATAGCAAATTATTTGTTCAATTGCTGCTTACAAAATAAAGCTGCCAAGATCAATATATAAGACTGGCAGTTTTAACAATGTACATACATTTCTAAAGAAAGCAAATTGATCAATGAATGAGTTCAGAGAACTGGGCCACAGGCTAATAAGGTGGGATATTGATTGCTTTATGTGGAGCCCCGCCTACTGCTCCACATAACTGCATATTAAACATCAAAGATGTTTTGATTTGCTGTTGTTGTGCCACATTGTTCTGCACTTTCACTTTCAGTGTGCAACTGATCAGAACACATACATTTAATGTACACTACCGTCAGTGTAAAGTCGTTAACCGTAAATGTAACTAAAAAGTAATATGCAGTTCTCTGATTCATCTCTTATATATATATTTTGTCCTTTTAACATTTTGAGCACCAGTTCTGCAAATCCAAGGACTGAAATTGGGCTTTTTGTCAACTTTTTTTTAGTCATAACTTGTTTTTTTTTGCCCACCACAGGGCTCTAGGGATTAGATGGGAGCCAACGTCTCTGACTTTTATTCTTTCTTTTTTCTTCCAGATTATTCATACAGCTTAACACGCTATCATAGAAAAACACACAGAGAGCAAAAATAGTTTTGCTCTTGAAGTTCTTCACAGAGAGCCGTCAGTCAAACGCATCTTCTCTTTCACAGACATGTATTTGCACTAGACATCAGCTGTCAAAGCGTAAGTGACGGCTGTTGCTTCGCTGAAAAGACAGAAAGCGTTCCCATGGCCCCAAAGGTACACCATTTTACACGCGAGACCTCGGATATTCAGGAGCACGACATATGTGCAGAATCTCCACACTACGTGGCGATTTCATTGAACCGAGGCTTTTTGGAAATTAAGACAATGCACTTTAACAAAAGCCCCTCAAGTGCTGCCATAAAGGCTCTTTTGTCTCTGTATGAATTAGCATAAGCTAGAAGACTCTTTCTAAATGCTAAAAAATTAGTAACCTAAAAGCAAATGGTTTGGAGATTCCGGTCCGGCAGCTGAAGTGCTCTTGCGGGTCTTTAGGAGAAAAGCAGTTTTTGTCCACAGCGGAGGTCCTGGAGCAGAGGTCTCCAAGTCATTAATCACGGCCATCTTTTCAGCTGCCAGTCCATACAAAAGGTGACCCCGACTCCACAATGGGCTTGGCAATAAAGAGGCTGTTTAAGGGGGGGTTAGATATAGTTTACTGTGGATTATTAAAGGAGCGCCACACATTTATATTACAGTGGTCTTAAAGAGCTTATCTGCTGGGAAATGCTGAGAGTGAGTCCGCCATATTGTCCCACTCGTACTGTTGTTGTTGTTTTTTTGCTTTAAGAGGATCTAGAACCAAATTCCATTATGATTAAGCCTTCTATTTTTGATGCGTTGGTTGACTTGTGATTATTTTATGTTTTTTTTTTTTTATCAGTTTAGACTGAGACTGAGACTCGGATCAATCTCACAAAGCAATATCCAGGCTCATATTTAACCTAAAAAAACATATTTTACATAAGAAGATTTAGCCTGCATAACTCTTATGATATATATTTGTTTTTGTTTCTTTAGAAATTTAGCAATTAATTTTTATCTTTTCCCTCAATAAGTTAATTAATGAGAAATAGTTTTTTTTACGTTACATTAATGAAACTCATCCTGTCAAGACATAAAATATATTTTTAAATGAAAATTACAATGAATAATTTTACAAATGCAATTATCTTTTTCATAAATAATTCAGTTAGTGTTATAGCATTATCTGGGATATCTTATGAATAATTCACTGATATTATCTATACTTGTAATAATTAACTGAAATAATATATACTATTTGTAAAAAAAACTTCAGTACCACATTACTTGAATGCCAATTACTGTAATGCGAAAAATAATTTTAATTCTATAGTACATATAGCCCAGCATTTTAAAATAATTTAATTGTTTTTATTTATATTAAAAATAATTAAATCAAGTACATCAAAATACATTGGAGAGTACGTGCATTTCTACTTAAGAATGATATTTTGCCATAAAAAAATCAACCTGTTTTTTTTAACTATTAAGTTTAATTTTGTTTGTTTGTTTAATTGTTAAATGATTTTCATTACTATTACGCATTATCTTCTATAGTTGTCATTGCTGTAATCTCAATGTCATTACTGTATTGCATATAAAAAATTATAATATTCTCAGAATTTTTAAAAACAAAATTGAAGTATTTGAGTCAAATTATCATTATAACATGACCTATACTCGTACTATAAGTTTAATACAATAAACTACCATGGTAAGTACTTAGAGTTATATTATTCAAATCCATTTTACAATTTAAGCCATATATTGTTTTTCTTCATACTTAAAAATGAGTTACTTGTCAAGACAATAGTCATAACAATAATGTCACAATACAGAAAATAGGCTGCATTTTATTCGTTCAAAGTATATATATTGTTTTCATTTTGAGGTGAAATGTGACCCGTGACATGACAATTTCTGAAAGATTCATTTTTTATAGTTTATTCTGTTTTAACACAACATTGCACACTCCATCAGCAGATGCGGTGGATGAATGAAAAGCTGGACTAAAAGGTCTGAAGACTGCACGGCCTGCGGTTTAATCCATTACAGATAATAAACCTTGTATTGTCAGAAACACTTGATGTGGATCTGAGCTGAAGTCCAGGAAATGAAATGAATCAAGCAGAGGAACCTCACTATCTTAAGTGGGCCTGAGAGGAAACAATGACTCAACCTCTAATCAACTTCATAAATCCATGTCGACGTGTTTAAGACCTCCTCCGCCGCTCCAGTTCTGTGCGATATCCTCTCTGTGGAAAATCAGGGGACCTATAAATTGATGTTAGGTTGCGTGATCCTTCAGTGGCACGGTGCGCCTACACCGATATATTTCTCTCCACGCGGCCATTTTGTTTTTACACTGTGCTATAAAGTGTAATTTAGTCACAGAGATGCATGCATTATTGCGTACAAGCTTGCATTGCGACGGTCTAATGTTTCTCACAATGCTGTTTGCTTTGTAATGAGGATTTTAGGATGAGGCTGGAATATTAATGAGGCAGACGATGATGTAGATTAATTTTCTTTGTGTGTTAAATGACTAAGGCAACGAAAAATGAAAATTGACTCACCTTTAATTCCATGTGAATTTCTTCGTTCCATAAAATGCAAAAGGAGATATTTTGCAGAATGTCCAAGCTGCTCTTTTCCATACAACTGAACTAGATGATGATTATTATTGTTTAGCTACTAAAAACACACAATGAAAAAAATATAATCGTGCACTGTATTCCAAGTTTTCTGAAGTCATATACAGAGCTTTAGATTTAAGGAAAAAATACTAAAGCAGACTATAAAAATGGAAAAGAGCCGCTTGAACATTCTGCCAAACATCTTCTGTTGTGCTCCAAGAAAGTCATGCAGGTCTGGAACATAATGATGACCGAGTTTAAATTTTTAGTAACACATTTATCAGAGTCTTGGCTGCTGCAGTTTGGTAGTATTGTAATAAGTCATAAGGGTGTATTGCTGCATTGGGTGTATAAACCGCAGAACAAACAGAAGGACACCTGCCACTTAAAAAATCTGCTGTAAGTGCAACGTTTATCTCAGAGGCATGTTAAAAACAGAGGGAGGGGATTTGAGTCATAAAGTTTACTGCCACAAGATTTGTTGTGCTGTATTTTATCAAAATGGATCCTGTTTTTGGAGATGCTGCAGTGCTAACGCCGGGTGGGAGAACTGTTTTAGAGGATTGTCCAGAAATCTTATTTTTTTAAAACTACAGTCCTTTAGGGTCTTGTCACAAAAAATAATTAAATAAAAGCTTTCAGCTGCATGTCGTACTGAGTGGCACACAACAATATCTGGGGCATCGAATGCTATAAAGAGATACAATTAAATGTGAATATCAAGTGCTGTTTTGTATTTTTATGTTGCAATTATTTTATTATTGTTTTATTCAATGAGTTATATTATTTAAGAAAATATTCTGGATGCGCTGTCATTCAACAAGGTTACATTAAATTGATCAAAAGTGACAGCAAGAGTTTTTTAATTATCAAAGATTATTGAAAAAGGTTTTCTTAAAATTATTATTTCTTAAATATTTCTTAAAAAATATTATGCAGTACAACTCTTTTCAAAAATATCTAAATAAATATATAATTAAATTCTTGAGTATCAAATCAGCATATTTGAATAATTTCTGAAGGATCATGTGACACTGAAGACTGGAGTAATGATGGTGAACATTTTGGCAAATACAGATGCCAAACCTTTTAAGTTTTAATTGTAGGGTAAGCTTAAAAAACAGACTACAAAAGGCAGAATTGATGCTAACCATGTCTTTTTTGTCTGTAATCTGTGTCTTCTTGCAGAATCATACTGACTGAACCGACTTCTTTCCTCCCTTTGATGTTGAGAAAAGAGACAAGGTTGCCATGGAAGTGAAAGAACGCAGACCCTACCGCTCCCTGACCTCCAGGCGGGACACGGAGCGCCGCTACACCAGCTCCTCAGCTGACAGCGAGGATGGCAAGCTCAACCCCAAGTCCTACAGCTCCAGCGAGACCCTCAAAGCTTTTGACCAGGACCCCAGATTGGCCTACAGCAGCCGGGTCAAAGACGTGGTGCACCATGAAGCTGATGAGTTCAGCAGGCAAGGTGAGCGGGACAAGATTTCACATGTCAGATCTTATTGATAAAACCACAGGCGCATTTCAAAACCTTAATGTGTCATTTCTGTGCAACTAGTGCCACCGAATGCAATTCGAATTGGATAATGTACTGATTTTAGTTGGTGTTGTTTCAGACTTGGGTAGAATTGCACTCAAGTCTGTGTGGGTTATGGTTTTGCATAGACTTCAGTATGGTTTGCATTTGCCGTGAAAGCAATCTGGCCTAATTTGCAGAAGTGAACTGTTATTGATGACATTATAATTTGCCTATTAAAATATAATGCATTTCTGATTGCTGCATGTCTCCACAGAATTTACCTTCGGCCAAAAGCCTGCATTTTTCATATCCGTTATACAGCAGACAGACACAAAATCCATTCTGTGCATGAGCAGACTAACCCTTGTGTCATTCCAAACTAAATGCTGTTATGTTTTTCTGAGGAACACTAATGTATAATTATGTCTATGCTACTCTTTTACATACAACAATTATTGGCAACCAGGGGCTTTCAAACTCCCAAATAAGTACCAAAAAATAATAATAATTATTATTATTATCATTATAAGTGGTGGTAAAAGTACTATAACTCAATATTAATTTGATAATATATTTTAAACAATTATATTTCTAATGTTATGTGGTATAATATAAAATATTTAAATGCATTATTATTATTATTATTAAATAATACTAATTAATTTGATTATTTATTTGTAATTTTACCAGATTTTACTATACAATAGTATTATTACTATATATTACGACATTTCTTTGATTTGTTCAATTTTTATTATATAGTAAAATATTATTATTATTGTTCTTGTTGTTATTAAATAGTATGAATTAATTTATTTTTTATAATTTTTCAGATTTTACAGTATAACAGTGTTACTATAGTATATAGAATTATTTAATATATTTAATATTTCTTCATTGATTTGTATTTTTTTTAATTACAATCAAAATATTTTGATACACAATCAGTTGTAATAATAATTTACAATATTTTTTTCTTTACTCTGTTAAAGCAAACTTAAACACAACTTGTTCTAAAATTGACTATAAATTGACATTAAAGTTGATATTTTTTATTTTGTCTCCGGACCCCCTAGGGGACTCGAATCACATTTTTCCACCCCTGATGAGTTTGCTTCCCTTGAGTAAAAAGTGAAGCGAACAGCACTCTTTTGTTTGGATTTAAGATTCATGTCTTGACAAACAGATATTTGGCATTAGAGCTTAAATTTGGGTCGTGCGTGCCTAAACTTGCACATTAAGTGTCAAAAGTGAGATTATAAAACAAACCAAGAAAATATGAAAAACATCAGCATGATGATTATCCTAAATGAAGTGTATTAAAACTTTTGATGGAAAGAATGCAATTAAATCGTAATCATCCCTGATACATGACCTGTGTGCTTATTAGTTTCTTTTGAAGTGTGGAATGCTGCACCCTTGATCATTAAACTTGCCTACTTCATATTAAAGCACATATCTATTACATGTACTTGTTAACATGAGACAAACTATCATACGCTTTGGGGGGAGCTCATCTCGCAGACTCGAGATCCGCTGCACATCTTTCAGATACACTCAAGAGACTGATTGCATTCGAGCAATTAAGAGAGACTGCCAGTGACGATGTGATCCGTCGCTAATATATTCCAGACGTTCTGAAAAAGCTGTATCTAAAACCGGAGAGATAAAAAGGAAAGCTGAATGCGGTGTCGTAGCTTTGCCATTAGCGTGCTGGGACTTTAACGAGAGGGGGGTGCCTTGAATGCTGATTCGCTGATGTCTTTATGACCTTCTAATGTGTCCAGTTGATGGTGACCTGAAAAAATATCCACTTCCCCTCCATGAATACTAAATGCATTGTTGCTCTCAGCAACACTAACTATTATTGCGCTCGCTCTCAGGCATAAATCTATAATTTGCCGTTAGCTTCATCTAAACAGCTTCCTCTTTCTCGTACCTTTGGCCTTCACCAGACACGAGCACATTCTGAATGTGATGTTTACTGAGGTTTTGCACACTCATGTGGGTTTGAGTGCTCCATTTTGAATATAAAGTTCTCGTTAGGCTTTCCAAGTCGATTAAATGTTGGCTAGTTTTATATATTGCATATTCTTTGTCAATTTAGAGTCATATACTGTATGAGAGCAGGTGCTCTGTTAAATATGTTCTGTTCTAATAGTCATGTGTTTCAAAACCTAGTGAGCTGCCTACCTAGACAGTATTTTAAGGTGCCATATGTTCACATTTAAGCACAAAGGCTGTTCTTAATGATAAAAAGTTAGTTCACCCAAAAATTCAAATTATGTCATTAATTACTCACCCTCAAGTCATTACAAACTCGTAAGACCTTTATTCGTCTTCAGAACACAAATTAAGATATTTTTGATACAATCTGAGAGCTCTCTGACCCTGTGTAGACAGCAACACATCTACAATGCTCCCAGGTCCAGAAACGTAGCAAGGAAAAATAGTAATAATCAGTAAAATAATCCATATGACATTAGGGGTTCAACTGTAATTTTACGAAGCTACGAGAATACGTTTTGTGTGCAAAGAAAACAATAATAGCATAATTTATTCAACAATTCTTCTCCCCGAGTTACTGTCTTCTGCCATATTGGAGAGTGCACCAGAACGCAATCACGCGCATGCTGAACGTGAACAATGCTGATTACGTTGTTTACGTTCTAATGTCACATGGACTATTTTACCGATTTCCTTGCTACGTTTCTGGACCTGGGAACGTTGCAGTTGCGTTACTGTCTACAAAAGGTCAGAGAGTTCTCAGATTTGATCAAAAATATCTTAATTTGTGTTCTGAAGATGAATGAAGTGTCTTACGGGTTTGGAACGACATGAGGGTGAGCAATTAATGACTGAATTTTCATTATACTTTATTATATACTTTATTTGTATGCAATCTTAGCGTAAAATGCCTTTTAAAGTGTGAAACAATGGCCTTGCCCAATGTCGCCACCTTGTGGACCAACTGATTAGTGCAAAAAAAAGGTTTTACGCACAACCTAGCATACACTTGCCCTCCACTTTAACGATGAGGGGGGTGCCTTGAATGCATTGATTCGCTGATGTCTCATGCAACACTAACTATTCATTGCGCTAATGTGTCTCAGGCATAAATCTATGAATTTGGCCGTTAGCTGAAAAAATATCTCTAAACAGCTTCCCTTTCATCCATGAATACTAAATGCATTGTTGCTTCACCAGACACGAGCATTCACTAACTATGTATTGCGCTGAGGTTTTGCTCTCAGGCACTCATCTGTAATTTGCCGTTAGAGTCTAAACAGCTTCCTTTATCTCGTACCTTTGGTTCACCAGACACGTTAGGCACATTCTGAATGTGATTTACTGATTTTGGCACTACTTTATATATTGTTTGAGTCTCCAATTTTAGAATAGTAATAGTTCTCTGTATGAGAGCAGTGCTCTTTGTCAAGTGATCTGTTCTTGGCTAGTTTCTATATATTGCATATTCTTTGTCAATTCAGACATATACTAGTATGCCTAGCTAGAGGTGCTCTGTTAAATTTTAGGTGCCATATGTTCACATCTGTTCTTAGCACAAAGGCTGTTCAAAACCTAGTGAGCTGCCTACCTAGACAGTTAGTTAAGACCCAAAATTCAAATTATGTCATTAATTACTCACCACATTTTAGCACAAATTACAAACTCTTAATGTAAATAAAAAGTTAGTTCTTTAAATTCAAATTATGTCATTAATCAGAACTCACCCTCATAGTAAGATATTACAAACTGTAAGACCTTTATTCGTCTTCAGAACAAAGATATTTTTGAGAGCTCTGAGAGCACCCTGTGTAGACAGCAACACATCTACAATGCTCCCAGGTCCAGAAACGTAGCAAGGAAAAATAGTCATAATCAGTAAAATAATCCATATGACATCAGGGGTTCAACCGTAATTGTATGAAGCTACAAGAATACGTTTTGTGTGCAAAGAAAACAATAATAGCATAATTTATTCAACAATTCTTCTCCCCGAGTTACTGTCTTCTGCCATATTGGAGAGTGCACCAGAACGCAATCACGCGCATGCTGAACATGAACAATGCTGATTACGTTGTTTACGTTCTAATGTCACATGGACTATTTTACCGATTTCCTTGCTACGTTTCTGGACCTGGGAACGTCGCAGTTGCGTTACTGTCTACAAAAGGTCAGAGAGTCATCAGATTTGATCAGATTTGATCAAAAATCTTAATCTTAATTTGTGTTCTGAAGATGAATGAAGTGTCTTACGGGTTTGGAACGAACATGGCAAGCAATTGACTGAATGAATTTCATTATACTTTATTATATACTTTATTTGTATGCCAATGCTTAGCGTAAAATGCCTTTTAAAGTGTGAAACAATGGCCTTGCCCAATGTCGCCACCTTGTGGACCAACTGATTAGTGCAAAAAAAAAGTTTTACGCACAACCTAGCATACACCTATATAATCGAAACATTTATATTTTCAGCTTTTTGCTGCCCTCAAAAAATACTCTAAAGGTTACAGCGCAGAAAAGTCGCATAACCAACTTGAACCTGTTAAGTAATGTGTGCGTGGAATTTTTCACCCTTACCTGAAATTCCTGTTTGAGTGGATTTCTATATATATAATCTATTAATATATATATATATATATATATATATCTCTCTCTCTCTCTCTCTCTCTCTCTCTCTCTCTCTCTCTCTCTCTCTCTCTCTCTCTCTCTCTCTCTCTCTCTCTCTCTCTCTCTCCTCTCTCTCTATCTCTCTCACAATATATATATATATATATATATATTTAATTAATTTACAAAAATCGATCACTAAGATATTTGTTTGTTTCATAACTGTGTGTATCAAGATGCTAACATTAGACTTCAGACTAAAGATTCAAAGTAAAAATCACAAGTTGATTCCCTATAAATACATACATAAATAAATAAATGTGTGTTTACAATAATGTAAGCAATAATTATTAGTTAATAGTCCATATTTTACATACTCTTTATATTGTCGTTTTAATATTATAAATAATAATCATAACTAATAACAATAATTGTTTATTATTATTATTATTAATAATTTATATCGGCGCTTAACAATCTTGGAGCTTACGTTAGGTTTTTTTCTATAAAGGTTTTTGCGTTATTGTTTAAAAAATAAATAAACAAATAAATAAATTAAATGAGATGGAGAAAATGAATTTAATTTTTCTTCCAGACCCTTACTGTTAAAGTCTGTTCTTGTATGCATTACGCAGATTGTATTTTCTCTCATTGTGTCCTTGTGTGTTGTATCAGGGACGGACTTCTCTCTCAGAGACATGGCTTTTGGAGATCCCGTGCCGCCCCATATGGCAGCATATAGGACAGAAATGGGCCTTCCCCACCGCGACTACTCTGTGAGTGTGGGATCAGACGCTGACACAGAAACGGACGGCATCATGTCCCCTGAGCACGCCGTCCGACTCTGGGGCCGTAGCAACACCAAATCCGGCCGCAGCTCCTGCCTTTCCAGCAGAGCCAACTCCAACCTCACTCTTACTGACACCGAGCATGAAAACACAGAAAACGGTGAGTTCAAATGTCTGTACGCTCTCTTCACAGCTCGGCTGAGAGCAGTTTTACGGCATCAGGCATAAAGGGACGTCTCCAGTTTAGCACCACGTCAGTTCAGATTGATTGTGTGATGCCCCTTTTATATGGAAATCAAGTGTGGTTTGGAGAGGTGGATTTTGTGACTTTCTAGTTCGGTTGTTGAAAAAAGAAATCTCATGAATGCCGATTTATGGAAATAAGCTATGTAATACTATGATAATTCGAGTTCTGTGTTTTCTGTTTATCACTAACCTCCAGTGATGGTATTTTTCCATCCCGTCATATTCAGCTCAAAACAATGTCAGTATTAAAAGCAGAGTCATTGTTATAAATTATTTTTCTTTCTTTCTTTCTTTTTCTTTCTTTTTCTTTCTTTCATTTAAATGCTTTCAGACTTGTTTTTTTTTAGATTAAATGACTCTTGAAGATACATTGCCAGATTCAAATTCAAATAATAAATACATAAATGAAAGAAACCTTCATATTGAAGCATATGCACTTTCTGTTAGGCCATGTCTTTGACACTTCTAATATTTTTCTTTTCATTATCTGGCGACCTTTCTTATACAAATTTGGGTTTGATTCAATACGCCATTATATTTACAGATAGATTAAGCACAATATTTCTGCTGTGAATAGAGATGAATTTATTATTAATACAGTGTTTATAGTATGATGCATGAAAGTCCTTGCTTCATTTTGATTGGCCAGTGCCAAACTATGATCCTGTCTCTTATAGTAAGCAATAGGCTACGAGAAGCCATGTTTTACAGTATTTTTACCACATTCTTCAGCATAGAGTCCGATTATTAAAAAAACACATAAACATAGCAAATTGTAACTCATTTATTTTTATTTATGTATTTTATATTTTCATAAATAGTTTATTATGATAAACATAATAACCAATTATTCCCTAAAGTAATGTAGTTCAGCAATGAATTATCCATATGAAACTGCAAGAAAATTCATGTATTTTGCATTTTTCAGTAATAATCTCCAAGGCATGTCTATACGGCGGAGCTAGTAGAGGTCGGATGCTTTCTGATGAGATTAGTGGCCCAAACAGAGCAGGCAGCCATCCTGGATCCATCCTCCTCAAGCTCGGTGCTTCCAAATGGTCCCCAAGGGCCCAATGAGTGTCTTTGCTTGCATAGAAGGTCACATTGTACTGAGACAGTGTCACAGTAAAACTTGTCAAGAGCAGGGCCTGATTACGCTAGAGGAACCGCTCCGAGAACTGCAAGAATATATGGGAAATTTCAGCATGAAATATTGCGTCTGTTATAAAGTAAGAGCTTCCTATTGGGAATGCAAATGTTAGTTGTTTATTTCATGTGCTAAGGGTTTAAACATTGATTAAACCAGGATACACATCTCTTAAAATTGAATAATACAATTCACCTTTTGAAAAACTACAGTTAAGTGATATTTCATGAATGGCCTTTGAGTTCAGTCAAATTCAGCAGAATTTGAAGAAAATAAAAAATACAACACATCAGTATTTCGCCACTGGTTTAATATAATGTCAGTATATTTGTAGCAAATGTCTTTTTTTTGGTGTATTTTAAATAGTTGTGTATTTTCAACTATTTTATATATATTTACAGCAATCCCTGTTGCTATTACTCATAGTCAGTATTACATTTGGTCACATACAGAGCCAATCCTCCCTATACGCAGACTACGCAAGCTGCGTAGGTCCACCGAAGCACCCTTGCTCTCAAATATGTTTTAATTTTAGTTTAGTTTTGAAAGCATAGCGAGCCGCAGAAAAGATACTGTTTCTCAAGTGCTTTCTGTGAGCGCGATTCGGGGCGGAGTGAAACCCGGAAAATGCATTTCATTCATCCGTTTATAACCACTCAAACACTACCCCTGGTCGACACATTTTTGCATAGGGCCCCCAGAAGTCTAGGATCGGCTCTGGTCACATAGCTTTTCCCGTTCAAAAAATATATCTCAAATAATGTGGTTTGAGGAGATGCTTGCTTTTACTTTTCGATGCAATTTGATATTCATTGTTTTGCTTTGAAGATGATTAAGTGGTCAAAAAAATAAATAAGTCGCATATCTAGAGACCAGAGTATCATTGACAATTGGGCTCTTTTGACCACCTGGCAACGTTTTTTTTGGTTTTCTGGACCTAAAACATTTTGTGTATATCCTCCTCTGTATCTATATCACAAGCCTTGACTTTTGAGAGCGAAATGTGATCTTTCTTCAAGGTTTCTTAGTATTAAAAGGCTTGAGTTTGGCACTCTTTATATCTGCAGCCTAAGCCTTAATCATGCTCTCGTTTATAATGTACCTTATGCATATTCACTGCCAAACTCTGATAGTGCCTCTAACAGCCTTTAGAAATCACACATCAAGGACCCAGCAGCAAAACACTAATTGCCTTTTGCTCCACAGTCTCCCTGAAAGCCTACAAATAGTCTGTTTTGCACTGACGGCTGCATCATTTTAGCTATTAGATTCTTATTTAAAATGACAGAGGTGTTCTTCTGTGCTGCATCACATTTTATGCATAGACATCAGTGATTGACTTAAAAAGAAAATGGAATATGTCTGTCTGAACGTCGTAAAACGCTGAGGTGAGGCTAACCCAAATGCGCGTTAAACTGGATTTGATGACTGTGAAAAAGAAAATGCCCTCCGTGTATATCTTTATTCCGCAGCTTTAGGCATCTGTTTGGCTTGTAAAGCAGACATAATTCAAAATTGCTTTATTTTGTTCATTCAAGCAGAAACTCCAGTTGTGTTCACTGTTTTTGAGCTCATGTTTAATAATGTGCACAAGCTAACTGAAACCTATTGAGTTATCCAACCTACTTGTGTTTTATATCTTTATAGTTAGACTAACACAAATTTAAATGTACATTTTTAGTGATGTAATAGTTATTTTTGTATTATTTTGTATTATTTTTTTAATTGTTATATATATATATATATATATATATATATAGTTTTCTTTTTAATTTATTGTACTTTTTTATTTTATTAGTTTTAATTGATTTTAAATATTTCTATTTAGCTTTAGTTTATTTTTATTTAAGTTTTAGTGTTGCAGTTGTAGTACTTTGAAAAAAAGTTGTATCTGATGTTTATATTTTATTTCAGCATTATTTTAATGAAGAAAAAACATTTTCAATAGTTTAATAACCACACTGGTAATATTATGGTATTTTAATATTGTAATTATTCACAATCAAAGTACGCTCTTAAAACTCATTTATTCTGTTTTCTACTGATCCTTGCACCAACTGGGAAAGCAAAGCCGTTGTAATGCATTAGATCACATTGAGATTAAAGTAAATAAATAAATAATGCTCTCTTAATGTTTAATTTATTTCACGTTGCCGTTGCTTTTAGAGCTCATTGGATTAAAAATATCAGAGGAGCGTCTTGGTACATAAAGAGAATTTCAGAATTACTCCGATTCATTTAGCAATTAGCTTTCATTTTCCGCTGTTAACATTCAAACTGGTGTTGTTTATCTCGCCAACGGTTCATTCATTTAGATATAGCATAATCTATTATCGTGTAGCATGGATCTTAGGCAAATAAATTGTGTGTGTGTGTGTTTGTGCAACCTGCTTATCCTGACCCTCATGTCTAAGCAGATTTCCTCAGGCGCTAACGGTCAAACCTATTGCTGAGTCATTTTAATCGGGCATAGGCTGATCTGTTTGCAGCAAGCTGAACCTATTCTAGACATAAGGGCTGCTCGGGGCAACGTGCAAACTGTGTCAGAGCCCACATACCCTTCACTGGCTGAGCTTTATGGGTATTTGCGAGTGCTACAAGCAATGGACCTCACTGTAAATTTCAAGTGCTGTAATTTTTATCGAGTTAGTTCAGCCAAAACATGCCCTTACGTCACACCAAACCTGTATTGCTTACTTTTTAGCATAGAACACAAAAAGAGATGTTTTGAAGAATGCGCTAGTCGCCCTTTTCCGCACAATTACAATGAATGCGCCTAGAGCTTTTAAGATTTAAAAAAGGCTACACAAACACCATTAAGCAGTCTCACTTTTGTCTATCTGTGAACAATTCATGTTCAGTGATTCGGTTCAGGATGGGCGACAGGGAAAGCTGAGTTTGCATTGATCAGCAGGATATTTTCAGCTACAGCCACATCACATGGTAACATAATACGCGCTATTCAAAGTTCGGGTCATTAGTGTAAATCGAATGCAAATAAATGGATGCTCACCAGCTCGAAATGGCTGTGATAGTCATATCTAAATTTGTTTACAATCTAGGGCTCATCTTCATGACATACTTAATCGATTTCTTCATTGGTGTGTTTTTGTAGGTGATGGGGTGGCATAGTGGTTAAATATCTGATAGAAATCTGAAAGTTAAGGGTTCAACTGCTGGAACGGGTGGTTCGATTAAAGGGGACACTTGCAGTCTTTTTTATTTTGTTCTATTTATTGATAATTTTTTGTTTGAATCTCTCAACATTTTACAACAGTAGCCAGGTGGTGAAGACATGAAAAAAGAAACTAAAATACAATGTCACTTGCAATCGCTGCTTGCACTTTCTGCTACTATGACGTCACTTGCATTCGACACGAATCGTGTACGTTGCCAACGGAGACAAGACGCTGTGGTGGTTAAACGATTAAAACTAATTTAATATCATAACATACAAAGTCCTGCAAGTCATCTTTAGGAGAAAAATACAAGACCCGCAAATCCGTGGCTACAGAACAGCAGAATATGAACGCAACGCGCTTTTAAAATTCCCGTAGAAAATCATAAACACTTAATATGGCTTAATGTATTAAGATTAAAAGATCAAATTCAATATACAGTTTATTAATATAATGAATATGTATATAGTATTTTCCTCCCATACTGTAAAACGTGGGATAATGTGGCATAATGGACTAAGATGATGAAGAGCAAACTCAATATGCTCCTCTTCATTATTAAAATAAAACGTTACATAAGTAATGTCCAGGCAGGTGTCAGGGATCCATTACAGTCACTATTTTCCAAATAGAATAAACGGTCTACATCTCTTTTATATCATTGTCTTTGTCAATTAAACTCTATTACGTGTTTTATTAAAAAAATATTTTCCATGGGAGGAAAATGTTTAGCGTGCAATTCAACGCATTGCGTCCTTTTAATATCACTTATGTATTTTAAAATGCCCGTTCATATATCTGCTGGACTGTATCTTTGTGTCAACAACAAGACTTATAGGCTAATTAATTGTCTTTATCGTCTTTGTCAAAGAATATAGAATACTCTTAATTCCCTTATTATTAGTATTATTACATTTAGTCTATTATGACACATTAAGCGTTTTGCTGTATGGGAGGATGTCACATAAAACGTCTGGGATAATGATCTTCAATGGCACCTCATCATCCTAATGCTACTTAAGACAGTAAGATGACTGAAGAGCAAACTCAATATGACCTCACATCTTCATTATTATTAACCAACGGAAAACGTTACATAAGTATCATGTCCAGGCAGGTGTCAGGGATCCATTACAGTCGAGCCTATTTTCCAGAAATGTAGAATAAACGGTCTACATCTGCTTTTATATTCATTGTCTTTGTCAATTAAACGTCCAGTTATTTTCACTATTTATCACGCTAAATATTTTCCATGGCGAGGAAAATGTTCTAGCTGATGCAATTCCAAGCTCTCCCGCAGTGAGTGCGTCCTTTCCGGCTAATCCATCACTCCGTATCCATATTTCTAAAATGCCCGTTCAAGGAAATATATCTGCCTGGACTCCGTATCTTTGATGTCAACAATGGCCAAGACATTATATGGCTAATTAATTACAGTCTTTGATCGTCTTTGTTATCAAAGTAATCACATAGATTACTGTCTTCAATTGTTCCCTTATCAATATGCACCTCATCTGTCATTACTTACATTTAGTCTATTATGACTCCACGTCATTAAGCGCGTTTAAACCCTGCTTGTCTCTAACCTGTCTGGTAGGACAAGTGAACGTTTGCGTATTCTGTTCATGGCCGTCTTCTTTCCTTGTAGTACATTTAAGAAGTATACATCGAATTGTATCTTTTAATTGCACTTCATGTATCTTGATGCATTAAGTCGTATTAAGTGTTCGTTTTTCTACGGGAGGAAAACACTTAACGAGAAACTGCGCGTTGCGTTCATATTCTGCTGTTCTGTGGCCACGGATTTGCGGGTCTTGTATTTTTCTCCTACAGATGACTTGCAGGACCTTGTATGTTATGATATTAAATTAGTTTTAATCGTTTAACCACCACAGCGTCTTGTCTCCGTTGGCAACGTACACGATTCGTGTCGAATGCAAGTGACATCATAGTAGCAGAAAGTGCGAGCAGCGATTGAAAGTGACATTGTATTTTAGTTTATTTTTTCTTGTCTTCACCACCTGTCTACTGTTGTAAAATGTTGAGAGATTCAATCAAAAAATTATCAATAAATAGAGCAAGTGACATCACTCGCGGAAGTGCAAGTGTCTGAGCGTGCAAGTGTGTGAGCATGCAAGTCTGCAGCCAGACCCTTCTCCTTGATACCTCTCCGTTAACCTAATCTTTCTCTGTGTACTTTGAATATACCATATTCTGTTTTGGGTAAGAAAAAACTCCTAAAAGACCACAACAATTAGGACAGGATGGTATCTTTAAAGTTATTATTATAATAAATGAATTATTATTATTGTTGTTAATAGTAGTAGTAGTCACCTTTCATAATTGTAATGATAAAAATTTGTATTAAAAAAATGTGGTTATACTTTACTTGAAGGGGTGTGCATAAGACTGACATGACACATTCATAATCATAACATGAAACATGTGATGAATATGAAGGTTTTTATACATGTTTATGACAACTGTCATTAAGTGTCATTAAGTGTCATTCACACTTTTAAGACCCCTTACCATTATTTAAAAAAAATGTCATGATAATGAAGGAGGTGAAAAATGAATGACGGCACAATTTTCTTAGAGGCAGTAACATTTTCTTTTTAAATGCATGATTAAGCTGGTGCCATCCATCAGAATGTTTCCCTTGGAGCTATATAACTGATAATGTTCCCATGTGATCACGAGTTAATGCCTGTTATGGGGGCTCAGCATGCACGTTGAGCAATTGGAAAATAGAAGCTGAACCCTGGGAGCGGTGGATTAGCGTTTCCACCTTTGTTTCTTGCATTACGTGACTTTTTGCAGTTGTTTGTATTGGCTAAATTGACAGTTTCCTGCTGAATTAGGCGTGTAGAGACCGTCTCTGTTGTGCTTTGAAAACGGCAGTGTGAACTTGAAGAGCGAGAAGGATCAGAAGAGCCGAAAAGAAGTTTGATGTACGCACATGGCGTAATCTACAATTGCTCTCCCGTATTTTTGTTTGAAGCGAGGAAGCTATAATTGGTTAATTTGACTGAAACTGCCTCTGTGTTGGTTCTTTGTAGAGCCTGTATAAGATGTCGCATCTGAGGTTTGCTACTCGCTGGAAACTTTGAACTGCTTTTGAACTGCTGAAAGATTGAGGTTAAGAGGGGCTCATGGGGAGTGATCAGTGTTGCTGTAATTGGGGATGTTGACAATGAGACAAATGTGCTACTATAGAGACTCACTGTAACTTTAAGCTCAGCAGACAAGCAGTTAGACAACGTTACTTCTGTGTCCTCATAGCATATGTGTTTTGGACTTTAGTTTTGGGCGTTTAATGATAAACTCTGTCTCATTTTGAAAAAATATGCTCAGCTTCAATCTGGCTAATAGTGTGTATGCTGCTCCATTGGGCATCTGTCACAGACTTGATAATTACGGTTTGCACAGTGGGGCTGGTTGGCAGAAAGGGGGGTATATTGTTTATCTTGGGTGTATTTTTTTATCTTTTGTTCTAAATTAGACTTGGATGTCATGGTGATATTGAGGTAGGAAAAATATGACTGGGCACACCAAGAAAATTATATTGTGTTACCATATTGTAATAATAATTAAATACTACGGTATTCTTTAATGTATTTTGGAGTACTGAGCAAATTATCTTTTTTTGTGAAAATACTGTTGTATTACCAATGAATGTACAGAACAATGGTATTTCAAAGTAGACTATTTACCTCATGAAAGTAATAAGTAGTCAAGTAGTAGTCATCCTAAAATCCTCTTCAAAACCAGCAAAACAGGCAAGGTGATCTCCTTAGGCTGGTTTAAGCTGTGTTTTTACCAGGTCTGGTTTATATCAGACAATCCGATATACATGAAATGAGTACAATACATAACTCATGTTTTGCAAAACTTCCAAAGTGAAATTCAAAATCCATTGAGTGGCGCTAGACACATTTTTAGTTTTATTCAAAATATATGAATGTTAATCTGGCAACATTGTTGTAAGTATCATTAAATGAAATGTCTGTAGAGTGGCGCTAAAAGGTTAATGCTTGATTGTGTTTGAAAATAACATTTACATTTACATTTTACATTTACATTTACATTAACATATTGTAGTTAAGCGTAATCAGCTGTGTTAACAAGAGCAACCGTGCGATTAAAACACATTTGCTGAAGAAACAATGCTATTTTAGCTTGCTTTTATAAGTTAAGCTATTGAGTGTTGTGACTCATATTTCAAGGTGTAATGCTTTACCAGGCGAGCTACCAAGCAAGTTTACTATGTAAGAAAAGCAATACATATAGTGCTGGGTATGTGATGTAAACATCAAAATGTGTTAGTTTACAAATCATACATAATTGCACAAATCATACATTATAGTGTTTTGAGGTCATACTGTTATACAAGGAACATTCTTTTATTAAACAATAATATGCATATAGTTTGTATGTATAGTAGGTATGTTTTAGAAATTGTAACAAAAATGTAGGTTAAGGCTTTTTTTTCAGTGAGCCTACTGTATGTTAGACGTTTTAGACATGTTAGCGTACTAACAGTTAGCTTACAGTTCATTATCCTATCAATGTGACAAACGGACAGGCTAATAACTGAGTAAATTACTTTAAATGGCTTTCACATGCATCTGAACTGAACTTGAAATAATGATCTGCGAGTCAGTTTTTTTAGTGACCACTCAGTTCGGTTAAATTAAAGGTGCATCACCATTCCTGCGACCCCAAGGGAAGCACAAGCAGGCTTCATGTTTGATATCTCCCTCACCTCACTTGTCTTTTGAACCATTTCCCCGGAGCACTGCCGCCATATTATCAACCCACAAAGTGAAGTTAAATCAGACTGCTATTAGATGAGATATTTCAGAAAGGCATATGGTGTACAATGGTGTGAGATGGCAGCCAAAGAGAGATGAGGTTACAGCACCTGACCTTGAGCAGTGAGGAGACAAAAACAGACTTTAAATGCTAAGAAAAACCTATTACAAGATCTTGAATTATTGTATTATCCTTATTTAAAATATCATGCAACTATGTCAGTGTTATGACATATCGTTAACTAAAACTGTTTTGTTAATTTAAATAAAACTAATAAAAATTACAAAAGCATAGAACAAAATTACTTAACCTAAAATTACAATAAAAATGTAATATAAAAAAAGAAAAGCTAAATACAAATATGAATAAATAATGATAAAATAACACTGGCCATGTTATCCCTGCTGAGGTTGAACATGAAATTGTTTTGTGCAATACTGAGATCACCGCTTATGCTGTATAAATAGTCTAATATTTTTTTTTGCACTAAAGCAATTAGCATGCTAACACTTTTATGTATTGTAGTGCGAAAAACAGACAACGACAGTGAGAATATTTATTGGAACCCAAACAAAATAAGGTGTTTGTAAACTTTTGGCCGTGACTTCTTGAGCGTTATGTCAGGTGTGAAAGTGACTCGTAACAAATTGCATGTTATTTTTTGCACTTAAGAACTGATTTTTTGTTGCAGCTGAAATATTAATGTGTATTTCATGTTAGTGTTGGTATGGCAAAGAGTTTGCACTCTTACTTGATGTCATGCTTATTTTAGTCCTGATCTTTTCTTTTAAAAACAGGTAAGGATCTTCTGTGGAAATGCAAACTTATTTTATTCTTTCTCTTTCGATATGTATTACTTAGTAGTTAATATCATTGATCATACCAAGATAGGAGATTTGAACAAGGCGTTTAATCTAGTGTTTTCAGACTTTTTTTATTTGAAGGCCCGTAGCATTCCAACACAATTTTCAAAGCCCCCTTTATAGGATTAACAGAAGTGTAATATCAATTAAAATATATTATTAACAGAAACTGGGAGTGCTAATATAGCTAAATTAAATACACAATTTGTGATTCCATAACTTTCAAGCACCGCATGTTCTTATAAACATATGCATTGAAGTACCATGGTATTACTAAACGACGTACAAAACAACACATTTTCCAAGTTGACAATTCTTCATGAAAGGCCAGAGAAGAAAAATACAACCTGTGGTGGTTTGCTGATTTTAGTTTGTTTAGTTGGTTGGTTTGTCAAATAGTATCCCAGCATAGCCAACAGATAAGTTTCCAAAACTCCCTCAAAAACAGTAAAACACACAAGCTAACCTCTTTAGGCTGGTTTAAGCTGTGTTTTTATTAGGTCTGGTTTAGATAAGACAATCTCCCAAGCCAAAACTCCATAGTAGTTGCACAGCAACATGCAAAAAATAATAATAAAAGAAAGCATTTATTTATTAAATAATTTTTTTCTATTATTATAATTTTTTTGCCCATTTATGATGGTTTATGCCATCTTAGTTTTTCATCCATCTTGGCCAAGCTGTTATTCAGTTGGTTAAGCTTCAGGTCCAGCTGGCCTCTGAAGGTCATTGCACATGGAGTCCGAATTTTTGTCCGTCATAAAAAAATTAGGATCAGGTTCGATTTTCTCTATTTTCACATCCATGGCCTGCATTTTGATAGGAGAGGATGAGAAATACGAAAAAACGCACAAGAAAATTCCGGACTCAGTGTGCTATTGCCTTTAGCCTGACCAGCTGAAAGGTTCTCGAAACCACTTTAAAACCAGCAAACAGACCAGTCTGGCAACATTGGGAGTCCAGCAAACATTTTTTTTCACTAAGGACTTACAACTCCTTACACTCATTAGCAGGAGGCTATTTTTGCACAACAAGCACCACTCCACCAATTTCTTCAGAAAATATAACAATCTAGTTTATTTTTAGACATTAGGACTGCAGTTGCATTTTGCTTTGAGCAATATGTTATCAACATCTTTCTAGTTTGAGGTGCTTGTTTTGTATGCTTTGAATTAAATGGCTTCGCAGCTATCACATCAAAGCACACTGTTATAAATGCATCTCTTTGTAGTAATCGTTGTTATAATTAACTGCAAAATATGTAATCTTTCATGTAGCCATTGACATCTTTAAAAATAAAAAAGGTTGTTTGTATGCATAAAAAGTTATGCATGATGCTAGAATTCTGCGTTTTTGTTTTCCGCTGATTCCCGAGTTGGCTGTTGACAAGTGCTAAAAAGTGGTCATGCTTGCGTGAGAGTGCAAACATTACTTCAAAGCAGACACCAGTGCCGGCGACTTTCGACTCGATTAATCACACTCTTGGTTCTTTTTTAACGTTTCTATTTATTTGTTTACTCCTTTTGGCTGTGGCTTTTCCTCAGATGGTGGATTAGCAGAGTTAGTGCTGCCTCATTTGACAGCTCATTCTGAGACTCTAAAGACCCTGGTGGACAATGCAGGCCTGTTATCTGCTGTGCTCCATAAGCGTTAGGTTTTGACGGCACAGACGTCTCTCACTAACATTCGATCAGAGCCCCGAGAGCTTCCTGAATACTGGGACACGCTACTGCCTCTGCCACTAATCACAAACCACAGCAGTTTGCTGAATCATAAAGCCGAAATGCCACATTATCTTACATTAGTCTAATGCTTTTTTTATTGCTAGTTGGTACATAATCCATTGGGATGTGTGCATATGTCTTTATATACAGCTGTTAGTCTTGCAGCATGTTAGATTTTCTCAGAATTTGGTCCGTGCGGACAGATCCACATATCTTGGATTGATATTAGATGGCATGTCATTGAAGAATCGTGTGAATATGAAGCAATTTTCCACCACCCCCCCATCTTCAGCTGAAAATCTGTGTAATGGGTTTCTGCATATCACAATGACAGACATTTCTTATTTATTATGCATGCTCAAATTACTGTAATTAACGCTTATCTGACTGACATCGAAATGTGTGTCATCGACCCTCGTACATGAAGCGTTGCGCAAAAATATGATATGAAGTATGAGTCAGACCCAAGAGTTAAATAACAGATATGGAACAATGCATAAAAGCCATGAGTAATAACATGTAATGGGGTTTATTGTATTATGCTACATCACATTTTGGTTTCCCAGCTTAGCTAGAGTTATTAAACAGGCTTTGCCTTAAGCATCACTGTGGCTTTAACTAGAGACAATAGTGTTTCATTACTGCACACAATTGAAAACAAGCCAGAAATTGCATTACATGACACTCTAATTTCAATCAAATGAATTGCATTTATTCTATGATATTAGGCTTGGCATTTTGTTTTGGCTTGTTTGGCTGACAGAGCACATTATACATATATATATATTCTGCAGTTCAATCTAGTAAAATGTATGCTCTACCACTTATTGTACATGCACACCATCCCAAAAGCCCAGTGAGCAAGTTAATTATGACAGAGGCGATGCAAAAGTCCTTAAGATGGCAAGCGGAGAAGGAGGATTAAACCTTGGGAGGAACTAAAAGGAAATCCATCCTCTTGTTAAGCAATTTTTTGGAAATATTTATGGATTAATTCTAGCCATATTATAATTAACAAAATCTATAAGAAGGGTATAAAATCTATAGTAGGCTAACCCTCATCTTTGTTTTGATTTAGATTATTATAGTTTTAAATATTTAATTATTTATATTAATTAATTCATATACAACGAATAAATTATTTGAAAAATTAAAAAAAAATAATATAATAAAGAAATCTGAAACTTTTTCTCCCGATACTTAAAGTTTTAAATTTAATCTTCATATAACAAAAAAAAAACAACAACTTGAAATTACCATAAATGTCAAAACAATTGTTCAAATGTCCAGACTTAAAACTTAAGAAGTACTAATGCTTCAAACTATCTTCTGCCATTAAGTTTAGATTCTAGAAGGAAAATATAGCAATTACCTACTCCAGGAATAAGTAACTGTTTTTTTTTTAAGTAAACAAAGGAAAATGAACATAAGCTTTATTAGATTTGCTTCCCAGTCTCCCAGAATGAATGTTAATGATGAAGTTGCCTTTCAGTAACAATAATAATGAAAACAAATGTATTACTTTCTTCCTCTGTGCTGTTAGAGAGAAATGATTGTCAGAGCTAATATGATTAGCATGCAACCTCATGCATAATCAGAAGATAGCATTGTCAGCAATGACTGGCAAATATCTTTTGCTAAATTGCAATGTTTTAGTAGTAATTTTATAGACCGTGACATGACAGTTGATGGTTGTATGTTCTATTGATCTAGCAGCTAATGACTGTGCATGTAATATTCAACAGTTACACCCATAATGAGATAGAATAAGGAGACAAGCCACTCATAGGAAAAATAATGTTTGAAATGTAGAAAATAACTTTCAGTTACAAGAACCAGTTGCCTTGTTGACAGTTGATTATTTTGTTCTAGAATGCACAGAAAACTGGACCAACTCTTTTAAGATTAAGATATTTTTTTTAAAAGCATTAATTGGCTAAAAAAAACATCTGGCCATCCAGATTCCATGAGGCTGAAACTGTTGAAATGTGAGCCTGACAAAGAGTTTTGGGACATTTATGCCTTTCAATACTGTAGTCGACAGAAGTTCTACTTGGATTACTGAAAAATAGCTGCCGGGGCCATTACCTAGATAGCCATTGAATGGACTGAGTTGCTGTAAAAAAGAACACACTTGACGAACTATTTGAAGCTAAGCTGGTGCTCTTGAAGGTAGAAGACTGTCATAGACCGCTCTGTATAATCTTACCAGTTGCTGCATTAATGCTCATAATGAGGCTGAAAAGGAGTCATTTAGCTCAACCTTCTGGCAAGTATGTGGCTCTAAAAGTACAGAACAACCTTGAGTACGATGCCCATTAAAAAAAGAAGCTCCGAGCTTGCCTTTTTAAGGACACTGAGGTACTGAAATGCCACTGTCTACCTAGTGTCAGTCAGGAGGGTTTTGGTGTGAGTTCGGTTTTATTTTAGCCTTTTCTTTCCCTCAGAGCTGCTCACAAAGCCCTGCTGTCACCATCTCACCAGCAGCCTTATCACAACTGTATAGATGCGTTTTTACAGGTTACACAAGCACTGTTTTCTTCAGTTTGACTCCGAACAGACCAGATTCACAGAGGGCGAGAACGAAAGAGCAGGTTGACCTATAGCAAAAGAAGCCTGTGTGTTTTCACTTTTTTATTGCTAATCATAGCTTTCGGGAATTGAAACTAGAAGTGAAACTAGAAATATCAGTACTATGAGTTACAGAGATTTGTTCACCAGTGGGATACACTAAATTATTTACACTAACAACTCTTTCTAATTAAAACTTGTACGATATCATATGACTTGAAAATTTTGCAATTTTACACATTTTATAGTTGTTTATCCAACTAGAGTAGCGATTAAGATTAGGGTTTGGATTTGAGTCACATAGGCTGTACATTTAGGTTACATAATTGTACAACACAACTTACGTTTTCTTATAGATTTTTATCCTTTTGTACAAATAATCTTTTTTGATTTTTGTAACACATTGTGTTGTTGATTACTTTTAGCAAGGGCACGTCCACATGAAGGACCAAGACAAGTAAGCAGCTCTTTCAAGCTATGCTATAGATTTATGTTAGGCTTTTACATTTTGTATGACCCAACTTATACGATTTCTTATTAATTATGAATGCACCATTTCTAATAAATGATTGTGTATTCTGTATGAGGTCGTTGATACTTGAGATTTGCAAGGACATGTACAAATGAAGGGATGTGAAATCAACTCTTTCGATCTTTACGGGATTTAGGTTTTATGTTTTGCATGACCCAACGTGTGCGATTTCTCATTAATTCACAATTTCATGTGAATTATTATGTATTCTGTATGAGATAGAGTTGTTGATACTTGAGTTTTGCAAGAGCATGTCCACACGAATGACAGTGATATAGTTGTGTAAAATTCATGCCATAATAACGATGGCTTAAGTTGGGGGGCTTCGCATGTGCGCATGCAGTCAGATTTTGTGCTGACTAGAAAACAAGGCCGGACCGAACCTCATCAGTGCAAAAGTTTGTCGGTCGAAGTATCTGTAATGAGCTGTTGCTCTACTTCTCATTACTAGGTCCAGGAGAGGACCCAACAGGAACAACACATAAATCAAATACAGGCCTTTCTGTTTTAGAAAAGGGACAACAAATGAGAAAGTGGCTGTGCTTCTCCAATAAATTAGTCTGCAGAGCCTGTGTCATTATTGTAATGATATATGATATGTACTTTTTTATTTTCATTGTGATATGACTTATTGGCTCAAGTATCCATTTCCAAGCAGGTGAGGTTGGGGCTTACTGCTAAATTAAGGCTTCGCACAAGAGATATGTCACTCAGAATTTAATGGAGATATTGTTTGTTATATTATCCCTCTTTTGTGCATTTGATATTTAAACCATTAGCAACCCACGTACTGTGTAAACTAACACAGCAGGAGGGTCTTTCTCATCCCCTCACATTTCATGCTTTTATTTCACACATATTTGTTTTGTGACTGATTTGTGTTATGTTTGAGACAGAAATAGTCACAGAAATGGCTCATTACCCCATTCCATTAATGGTAAAACAATTCGTATCAATCATTTATATACAATAGTTTTCTTCGGTATAACTCTGGTAATGTACTGTTACATATGAATTCTATTATGCACGTCCTTCGCTTTCATGAAAGCAGTTCGAGAACGTTTTGGCATTTTTCTTGGATGGTGGTCTCAGCAAATGTGTGGAGAATGGATCAATACTTCATCCCTAGCTAATTATAAACCATGGCAACAGCTCGAGCTGGCAGAGATTGGTCTTGTACTGAGCTTTAGAGAGAAATGCAGTCTTAAAAAGTCAAGATATTGCAAAATTAGCATTTAGCACCGTAAGGCCTGATGCTAAAAAAATGTCTGTGGGTTTGCGCAGGGAGATTTTGAAGTGTTTACAGCTGTATGGATGATGGTAGGAGATTCTGCACACAACTGAGGTGTTGGTCTTAAGTTTGTTATTAACTGAAAATAGAAATAAACAATGCTAAATGCTAATATCAATATAATATAACTACCTATATATGCATAGTTAGGATAGTAAAACAATTCCAAGGAAGAAGAAAATGGAACGTCTTTTGTTGTCAGTGTTAATCACTACAGTATTTGGCTCAAAGTCATCTGTGACTTGGTACAAGCTAGCCAAATTAGCCAGATGCCAACATGGACAGGTTGCCTGACATCCTCAAAAATCGTGAACAAAAGTTCACTGACTGTTAAATGTGCGTCCACTTGCAGTGAGGATAAACATGGTTTGTGCCAACCGCAATTTGTTATGTGCTGCAAATTATTGGCCAAGAGCATCACAATTCAGGAGACATTTGGAGCCCGTACTTGTCAATTTTCCAATTCAGCCTATGTAAATTGCAATCATTTTGTCTATTGTTGGGTCTATGCAGTTCATGCTAATATTGATACATTTCAGGACGTTTCTGTTCACTTGTTTAATTGAACAATTAGGAATGGAGTTGGGTGTCCAAAACCAGCCGTGAATCACTGTGCTTTAAACTGTATGATTGCACACTGTATGATTTTGCTGTCTGAGACAAATTTTTCTGGCATAAAAAAATATATATATACATTTTTTCATCATATGGCAAAACTGTGAGTCTTTGAATGCCTTTGAATTCATGAAGTTAACTTTTGCCTGTATGGTGTTCACTGTTTCGGACGCTTTGTTTGGACACAAGTACAGAGTGATATCTGTGACTGGTCTTATGTCGCTTCTCGTCCGTTGTCGGCCTGCTTTGTCTATGCTGAAGTCTTGGCTACCATTTATTGTACAGTCTGGCATGAAACACTGTACATGTCGAACAGTCTGCCTAGTCTGTCTCTTTGAGATCACATCATACAATCTGTCATTACATTAGCTTAATGTTTCAAAAAACCATACAGCGTATAGCGGGCTTTAGTTAGCTTGTGAATAAATCTGTATAGTTATCAGGAAAGTTCAGCTGTCCATCTTTCATCATAACTCCCTGCTGAGAGAAAAGTTTTACATTTCCGCATGGCTTTTATATAGAAGCGGCGCATTAGAGCCACATGATCAACTGTGTGCATCTTTCTGCAGGGTGTATTTTAGCATTTTATTAGGCCAGGCCCTCAATGCACAGAGGTGCCATGGGTACGGGTTTGGTGCCATCCTCGCGCATCGACGCCGCAGGCTAGCCACATGCAGCACTAATGAGCTGCTTATATTTTCTTGCTCTCTCCACCACTAAAAGTAAACTTTTGAGTCTTTAAGAGGATTGTGAATGATTTCTTGATTATTTTTCTCCTTCGGAACAAGCCGAATGCAACCCGCAACTGTCAACCTCAACAAGGACAAAAGCTAATTATGTGTTATTAGCATTGTTGTGAATAGAGTTAGCCATGTTTTCGCTCTGGTGGCTACTGACAGAGTAACTGCTAGAGGAACATGTGTTTTAAACTGATTAACACGAACTGCCCTCTTTGATGTGGGAGTGCGTCTAGAGAGCACCGCCGAGGAGGCGTGAAGGCGATTAGTAGATGGTTTTTAGGCCATTTGCTCTGTGAGATGGGACCTCAGAGGAGATGCTCGCTCGGTTCAGGGACGAAAGAGCTCCCACGTGCTGGTGAGGGACGGGAGGACGGTGGCGGCGAGCTCGGAGGATATCGTTAACGCGAAGCGATGAAGAGATGTGAACCTGCCCTTCGTATTCCAGAACAAAGAGAGCCCCAGGGATGTTTGAATGGGCTATCTTGAAGGGGATTTGGCAGTGCCAGCCCTTGTCATGTCATGCGAGCTGAGTGTAAACATCAATAGCAGACAAGAAAAGATCAGACGGATCCAGATTTCAGTCTTAAATCCTGACAGAAAAGACTCTGAAGGCTTTATCACTGTAGGAACATTGCTGCTTGGAGCTCAGAATATCTGTCTGAGTGCAAGTTGTTGGCTGGAGAATAGTGCAAGATATTTTCATGCAAATTTATGAGTTTAAGTTTGATTGTTAGGATTAGCAAAGAATATGGTTGTCAAATGCAACCCGAAATGTTGCATAACCATTTAGTTATGCTAATTTCATGCTAGCATTTGATATTAGCACACAAATACTTTTTAAATATGATTGGTTGAGCTACAAAGCTATAGCATAAGTCTATATATGCACATTTGTGACCACACATTAGTTTAATTTTATATCAATGCATAAATTATAATCAGTGATATTTTAGTATCATTCAGATGCTATTATAATTGTATTAATATTTTGTTTCTGTATTTGTTTTTTCCATTATTTTTCCATTCTCATGTACATTTTGATGAGTTTTTGAAATATATGCGTTTTTGTCTTTTTTTAATTATACGTTTTTTTGTCATTTAAATCATGAGTTTTTTTATTTTAGCGTATTAGCATATTTAGCATTTTTATTTTGTTATTTTATTTTTATTTACACCATGTTTTATGGTTTTAGTTTCAGTTTCAGATAATCACGATTTTTAATACAACAGCAGAAGCAGCAATAATATTAACAATATTAACAATAAGTAAATTGAGAAAATGAAATAATTTCATATGAAGAACAAATAAATGACAATCAAATCAACTTTGCACAAATGCTATAATTTGTTTTCAACTACAGTTTTAAAAGTTTTAGGTATAGTTTATTTTTCGTATGTCATGCAACACATTTTTTAAACACGTTTTGCAATAATGTGTATTTTGGCCTTGCAGTTTATAGTTTATTTCCACAAAGCTAAAATATAATAGCTGCATTATAATGGTTGTAAATGCTAATATAATTTAATATAATTATAATTCACGCAAAGCAAATAGCTTTACCAGTGAACACCATTTCTCCCCTCACACAGTGCTATAATTAGGGGTCTTACATGGAGTTCTTGAAATATCATCTAGTCATTTTTTTATTATTATTGGTCAATCTCTACATTATATTGGCTATTTACAGTTGCTCTTCCAATAAGATCAGATTTTAGATTAGAAAATGTACTTTTTTTTCCTATTGTCATACTGTATATTTCAAAGTTCCAATGCCAGGATCCTCCATTAGTAAAGATGGTATACTGAGCCTTCGGGCCATGTTATGGGACATACACCTGGACAAATTCTTAACATTGTGTCAAGTATAAATCTTGTGAATTCAGCGAAAGCCTCATCGGCTGATGTGCCTCCATAGCGGCAGCTGTGTGGAACCTAAACAACAGTTGTCAGATTTGCGGCCTGGATGAAAAAAATAAAAATAAATCCCCATTCAGTGTTCTTTTGATTCCAATCTCCAGGCTTCAATCTGCTCCCTCGTGTCGTGTGCCGCCACTGAGCAGGAGAACAGATGGTGCCTTTCAGCAAGGCAGAGAATTGCGGAGAGGAGTCCCTTTCGCTTCGAAAAGGAAAAGAGACAGGGAAATAAGAGAAGGTGAATGAAGTAGGTGAGGAAAGACAGGCAGTGGAGGGTGACTGAGAAGAGAGACAGTAAAAGCCCAGTAAAATAAGTTATTCATGTCTTAAACTCACTGGATTAGAGCCTAAGATTTGTACGTCTCATCAATTACATATCTATCTTTATTTAACATCCTCAATATTATATAAATAATTACATAAGACTAACAAATCAGCTGAAAGCATCAAGATGTGCATTACCACAGCAAAACAGCTGATAACGAGCAAAAAAGGCTCATTATAAAAACCTGACAAGAAAAAAATTAAAAACACATTTACATTATGTTTTTTCTGTTTTGATGTTAAAATTGGATATTATGCATAAAATCGTATAATAAAAGCAAAATAAGCCACAAGAGGGCTGGAAAGTTGTTGAATGTTAATTCACTTATTTTCAAGAATAAATGCAACTGTGAAGTTCAAAAGAGGAAGAAAGCACAAATTGTCAACTTTCATATTGATTAGTATTTGGACTAATAGTTTGGTTGTGCATAATTACTGGTTTTTATTGCATCCTCTCGGAAAGCAGGAAGTGCTGCAGTGATGGTTTAAATGTGTTGTTTGGGTCAGTCTTAAATGGTTCTTTTGTCTCTGTGGTCGTTAAATGCTGTTTTATTAGGCAGAAATATCATTTCCATTAACGCATGGTCAATAAAAGAAAACATTTTGTGTGTATTTACAATTTGGTCTCAACTCTTATGCATTACGCTGCTCCTCAAATGCAAAAACATATTGATTGTATGCTGCTATATAGCAGAGTCTAGGAAAATTATTACTTTTCCAATCGCAATCCACCTTCCACTCATATTTGTGTGGTTTCTTGACTTGATGATACTTTTACAAGTGAAAATGGTGGTGCTACTTTGCTGACATATTTCCTTTTGAAGTTAGGTGAGGATTTACTTTTGTAGTAAAGTACTGGTATTAGGGGTGGGGCTTTTAACTCTAGAGAGCATTTGATTGGACAAATCTTTGTAGTGCAGGATGAGTCATCAATATTCTTGGTCTGTTTTCACAGAAGAGAAAGATTAACTTGTAAATGTGTGTATCTGCTAATTTTTTTCAACTTTTAGAAGTATTGTAGCATAATTGATGACCTCAAAGCTAACACACATGGTCTAAAAGCAACAACAACAACAACAAAAAAAAAACTTCATTTTGATATGGGTTTGTTTCCACATGCCACAAAGTCATTTGGCAGAATGCTTTTGAAGTTCAAGCCAACAACTCCAGCCGCTAGAGATTTCACCATCAAACGAATCATCACTGCATGAATGCTGAATGTCAAGGGACGGTTTTTAACTTTCTCGCTATATAAATGTGTGTATTTCTGCTCCATATGTATGGAGAAATGGATTAAAGGGATATTGTTGCTGTAGTTCAATGCAACTTTTACTCTTATCAGAACCAGATGTGAGAGCTCTGGTGATTTTAGCACTTACATAGCTTGACCTATTGATGAGAAATCTACACCTGAGGTGTTGATGGGAGTTTTGGCCAATGATAATCTCTGATTATCTCTGTGACTGCCAGGAATGTTGAAGTGCTTTGTCACCTACAATTTCAAAATAATATCAACAAAAGATGTTTATCCAGGAATATGTCCTACTTGACAAAATTGTGGATATTGAGGTCAATTACTTTTGAAACTGCAGGTTTTCATTGTATCATAGCATAGCGGATATTATACCGTTTTAGCGTCGGGTATCTATTTCCTCCCATTACACAGAATGACGCAAAGGTTTCTCACTTTAGTGAGTAATACTGTGATGTGCTCGACACTGCTGTGATACGTTTAGATCACTGGGCTTATTTATATGCTCTCTCGATCTCTCAGTTCCAGTAATAGAAACAGAACATGGTATTACTAACACACAAATACCAAAATGTGTGTGTGTGGGTTTGTTCATTTATTTATTTATTTGGATGTTTACCGTGGCAATACCATGATTTTATTTCAGGTACCTTGGGACAACTTACAAATAATATGTTATATGACTATTGTTATCATATACCATATCAGTATTGTGTAGTAGTATAATGAATGTGAAAGTATGCTTTAAAGGTTATGTAGGTTAAAATTACCTTCCAATACCATACAGGGTTCCTACAGTCACAAATATATTAATATCAACAAATTTTTACATTTATAAAAATCCTTTTGCTGAATTGATTGATATTGAATAAATATCATCAGCTAAATATCACTCTTGTCTAGGGCTGCCACTAACGACTAATTTTATTTCGATTAATCTATCGACTAATTTTTTGATTAATCTAAACGATTAATTTCCCACAAAAAAACTGAATATGTGGACATCAAAACGTGTACATCCTGTGTTTGCGTGGGTTTATAAATGATTTACCTTACAAATCTGATGAAATGGCACAAGTTGCGTTCCCAGATGAACGTTATAATGAACCCAAACTCACAACAACATGCAGACTTGCAGAGATGGAGTTTGAGACGCTCCACACATACTACTGTGAAAGGAGCCGCTGTGTGAAGCACGCACTTAACCTGCATCCATCTAAATAATTAAAGCGCATACTGTATTAGAACTGCATCGCATATAATTGTTTAATAAAATCATAGCGTTTGTAAATTCACAAGGATGCTTACTTATGGGTTTAATATATCATGCAGCCTTGGAAAACAGTCTAATAATATGTTTTATGGATTCTCGTCTGTGAAATACCTCTTTCTGTATTTTTCCGGTTAGTCGACGTGAGCAAAATAAAGTCGACGAGTTTTACAAATCGACTTGTCACGACGAATCGCGACAGCCCTACTCTTGTCTCTAAAAACTTGTAAGACTCAATTATGCGTTATTTGGGAGTTTGAGCTGACTCTTTTTAGTAGATTTATTGAATGGATTCACAACTGGTCTCAATGTTTCATTAGTAAGTCTTTGTGAATTTGAATGGTTTTTATTTTTTACTGAATTACTACAGATGATCTGAAAGATTAGGAAAAGACATGGAAATTCATCAAAAAGTGACATCACAGTATTTTCTTTTGAAAGCTTTACACAAAGTAGACACTTTTTATAACCTTGTGTCATTCAGTTTACACTTTTAAGCCTTTTTTTTACCTAAAGCAAGTTGAAAGACTGTGTGATGTGTAAGTCCCAGGATGGTTCTCTTAATTTTAGTTCTTGTGTGTTAGACATTCAGAGATCTTGTTACCTTGAAGGCAAGAGCCAGAGAAGTTGGGCTAACTTATTGCTCTTTAATTCTCTTGTCAGCTGCAAAATCTTTTCAGCCCTCGGCTTCCTCTTGGTAACCATAATGGTTACAGTGAACATGAAGACATGCCTCAGCTGAAGACAAAAGAACACCTCTGCATTTCTAGACATAGAACCACAAAGAAATCGGATTGTCTTAGGCTGTTATTTTATGCAGACAATGGTGAATACAAATGTAAAAATAATCTAAAAGGTACCAAACAGTGGTATAACGGTAGCCCCATGGGGTTTAAACATATACCACAGTAGTACATGTAGTGCCATATAAATACCATGAAACATGAATGAAAAAGGCAACAGTAGCATGCTTTTTGTAATAATTACTTTGTTTTTCACAGAGTGAGATATGACAAATTATCACATTCTTTGCATGTCGCATAAATAGTAATACTTCTCAGTTTGTGTGTGAGAAAATTCACAAAGGACCCTTGCAAAAAGGTAATGTGACATTACCATCCTACAGTGGTGCTATTATCTCTTCAGATGTGTTAAATGTAAGATTACAGGAAAGAACCCCAGTTTTTGTCCATAGCATTTGATGAAGTGAAGTGTCCTGGCCAAATTCCCTCCACTGGCCCTTGTCAATCATGGCCTCCTAATAATCCCCATCCACTTGATTGGCTCTATGACTCTCTCTCCTCTCCACCTGTAGCTGGTGTGTGGTGAGCGCACTGGCGCCATGTCCTGTGGCAGCTGTCGCATTATCCAAGTGGATGCTGCACACTGGTGATGATTGAGGAGAGACCCCCCCACATGATTGTAAAGCGCTTTGGGTGTACAACAATACACAATAAAGCGCTATATAAATGCATTCATTCATTCATTCATGAAGTGCACTAAAAACACAAAACTAATATAGGCTCCAACATAAAACCAACATAAGCGTATTGAAAAAAAAGGGCCTCTACCTACATGTTTGCAGTTCCTTGCCAAATACTATATTATGGTCTCAGAACACTTTTACCAAAGTGCATGATTTCTAAACTAAGACATTTTGAAAAGTGCAGAGTATACTAACACATTCTTTTTTATAGAGATTGCATAGAGAAATGTATCATTGCAAAGATATTCTTTTGTCTAATAAAATTATTAAAAATCTTTGGATTAGCATGTAGCTTAGGGCTATAACATTACATTTCCCTCTGATTTTAAGGGATGCTAATGGTTAGGGTTAAGAAAGAACACAAATGTTTCATTCAGGAACACATCATGCTTGACAAAAAAATCACAGTGGAGTCCAAAGATAGTACAAATGATAGTACCATGGAGTCCAAGATATCATGGTACGTCTCCAAAACGATTTCTACTTGAATATTTTCTTCTTATTCAATTGTACACACCTTTGGAGCACAGAAAGCACGTTGTGAGTTTCTCTGCAGAAAGCTGTGCTTAATATTTGATTCTCCAACATGCTCTTTAGGTCTTGTTGCCCACTAAGCACAGCACTGTCATAAAACCATACTACCCTATGGTCTCGTATACTTCAGCCATTTTATGGATGTGAGAACTGTGGTAGTAACTCATTTCCTGCCATTTCAGCCTTTTGTCACCATCAGCAGCTGTGCTGTTGTGCAATCGATGCCCCTTCATCCGCACTGCGATTATTTTTGTTCGCCATCAAACTGCGCTTACAAATGAAATCCAGTATCTCCAGTAGACTCTTATAGATGCTAGGCTAATCTTCCCATTTGATTCACGCAATGTTGTTATTGTTGCTAAAATAATGCATGCATTGGATAATGCATGCGACATCCGACTTCATCCATTTAATTTGGTGGAAGAGGCTGCGTAATGGTACGAACTGACTACCCATAATGCAGTCTTATTGATTATAATGACATAATTGAGAAAGCTCTTAGCTAGAGCAAATTAAGTGGTGAGACGTCCAATTTGAAAGCCTCACTGACTAAAGCATCTTTACTCAGCGGGCTTTTGATGTTCGTTTCGAAGTGCAAAGTACGTCTGAAGATGGCCCAGAGGCCAGGGCAGTGTAATTCAAGCATTGAGGCTGAGCAGAACAGAAAGCTGCCCCTGCTGTTTGTACCAATTGCCCTCGCAATTGGCTCGGCGTTCAGCCGGGTCTCCTGGGAGATGGGAAGATACAATGGGTTGCTGTGGCGACAGAAAAACCTCAGCCTACCTGTGAATCGGGGCCCGCCGGTAGTTCTCTTGCTCGTTTAATTAGGTGACTTCTGAGTAGATTAGGGCCTGTGTTAGCGTGGGTGGCCTGCTGCGCTCGTGCCCCAGGAGCGCTGCAGTCATCGGCGGTCGGGCTTGAAGGGCAGGTCACAGGGGAAAGTCTGTCAGGAACTGAAATAAGAGCAAACGGGCTGAAAGAGAACTCAGACTCAACTCACGTCTTTTGTCAGATGGAAAATACGAGGATATAAGACTACGGAAATCTGTATGAGAGAACTGCTGTGGTACTGTGACATATAGATCTACTAAAGAATTAAACGCCTTTTTGGGGTTAAAAGTCTTTCTTCTGTCCAAGAAATGCATAGGTAACTTCAAGTCAGTCATTCACTGGTTAACTTTTCTTATAAATTAATGTTATTTATAATTATTATTCAGTCTTAAATACTACTACTAATGTTTATTATTTTACCTAGGGTTGCATATAATAATAATTATTGTTAATTATAAATAATTTTTGTGTTTGGTTGATTTGCAACATAAATTAATATTAATAGAAATAATCATATTTGTATTACTAATATTGATTAGATTAATTATTGTTAAATTTATTAATTATATGTTTTATTTATTTATTTATTTATATTTGTAGTCTGAAATAATGCTAATATGTATTTATTATTTTACCCAATAATAATAATAATAACAAAGCAAAACATTTAAATATATTTGATTTATGTTATGATATATATATATATATATATATATATATGAATTAATAATTGATTTACAGTTCCGGTACTACTACTACTATTGTTGTTATTATAATAGTAAAATGATTGAAAATTATATTAATTGGTTTTAAATATATTATTTTATGTTTGAACTATAGAATAATAATAATAGCAATAATAATAATGATGATGATGATGATATTGTTGTTGTTATGCATTTAATGTTTTATTTTATGTCACATAAAAAATTATATAATTGTTTTAAATATATTATTAAATTCATATTTAGTTATAGTACTTTTAATAATTATATTAAAATTAGTGTAAATGAAATGAAAGTAAAAATATGAATAAATATGTATTAGATTATGATAATAATAATAATAATAATAATAATAATAACAATAATAACAATAATATCAGATAAACTTGTTGATGGGACTTGGACCAGTAAAAAAATAAATACAAATACATTTAAAAAAGTTGAAGAATACAATAAGCGATATATTATAAAGAGGCAAACAGACAGGAAGTGCTTGCAATACAGCAAGCAGTAGCCGAGTAACCTCCAGAACCATTGTGGTGAAAAAAAAATGTGTGAATGTTTCTAAAGTTCTGTTAGTGCCACTAGTGGCCCAAAAACAAATGATTGCTTCACCTTCAGAATTCCCATTCCTCTCTTTCGTAGCGCTTCTGGAAGTCAGAGAAATTAAAATAAATTACGCAAGGTAGAATTAATTAAAAACAGGCCGCCATCGCCTGTAAGACAAATGCACCCCTCTGTGTGCGCAGGAATGCAAAACTTGCTCATGCGCCTCTGTGACTTTCAACACTTTTAAAGGACTTTAATAAGTAGTCTTCTGTCAGAGAAGAAATTATTAATGAGAAATTAAACTCCCTGTAGGTTAAAAAGTGAAACATCTCTAAAAACATGTTCTATTCATCAATGTTTTGAGATTTAAATTCATATTTTAGTAACTCAAACATTTTTTTCAAGCAGTTCAGGGAAAATGATTTGTCCCATGATTAGGAAGGTTATTTTTCTAGCTTTTGTATCAGATTAATTGTCCCAGATTACAAATAAAGCTGTGTATTTAATTCAGACTTAATTAAAAGGAATTCAGGCTCATTAGAGTAATGAGTGAAACAAGCCTGGAAGAGTGCAGCCAGCACAGAAAATCAAAGAGAAACACCCCAAAACTGATCTTTTTGGTTATGGACACTAATAGTTATACAAACTTTGCCTTTAGGCAAGTTTAAAAAAAACAAATCCTTATTCCTTTCCCTCCTCAGTTGTACCGAAGCAGTTCTACAACTCTCTTAATAGCCTCCATTGTTACGCGGCGTGTTCCCGGCAGGAGATCAGAGATTGAACGCTGGCGGATTCACAGATTTCCACTTCAGAGACTTTCATGCTTCACCATGAAATCAATAAAGTATTCTTTTAGAACGGAATATACAGTCTCTTAACATTTAATACAGTTAAAGACCCTCTTACTGTCATTACCCTGAAGTTGATCAAACAGTCATTCGACCTCGTTCATGAAACACAAGCACAATCATTTGTTTAATTTGTTCATAAAGACTTTCTACCTAGAAATGAAAAGTACTACTTAGGAATAAATAGCACTGTATGTTTTTTGTGTTGAACACACCATTATTTGTGATGCAGTTGAACAGTGTTGCAGCCAATTACCAGGCCTATTTGACAAAGTAGCTATTTTTTTTTATTTGACTTAGCTTTGAAAGTAAAATGTAATTTGCTTTTGTTTTGCATGTTATCTTAAGTTGTCTGCTCAATTTAGGTGGACTATTATATAATGTCTTTAAGACTTGTCAAACTGAAGTGCAGAATGATGAGTTTGGAACACAAGGTTTCCATCTTTACGATTTAAGAGTTGGGAGGCTTGATTGGCATTTTAATGAATCGTATGGTAATTTCACTAATTGTTTCTTAATTCCCTTTCACTCAGTCAGCTGTACCTCATCCTTGCAGTAATTACATGAGTTTGTACTGGAAATATAAGGCAAACATTTTCTTTAACTTTGAATGATACTCCCTGTCAGCTTGTCAGCTCCTTATTTATGACAATATAAGAAAAGACTAAGACACATTGTTTTCAGTATAAACCTCATTTAACAATGGGCAAACTTTGTGAACTTGTGTGAGTACTTTTGTACTTGAAGTGTTCACTTGTGGATATTTATATCTTGCCACAGAATTGTATGTAAAAATGCTGCTATTGTTCTTGTTCTTATGCAGTCTCATATCCCACAAGGGTTTGCTCGAAAAGAAAAGATTAGCACAATTGTAGTGGGAGCAAAGTGTGTGTGTGTGTGTGTGTGAGTGTGTGTGTGTGTGTGTGTGTATATAGCTATATATTTTTCCTAGCAGGGCATTTCATTCTCATGTGCTGTGAAAGTTGTACTTATTCAAGGTACTTTAATATCATTGCTTGTGTAACTTGTGTAAATTTGATTGTGTTATGTAATTTGGGTCAATCTCACAAAACCTTTCAAGAACTAGGTCATGCTTTTTACTCCAAAAATGTAATTCTACTGTAATGAAAATGTGTAATCTTTTTATAAAAATATGATTTACATATGGAAGTATTAATATATATATACATTTGTTGTGCTTTTTTCAGAAGTTTAATTATTTATAAAAATGCAATACAACATTTTAAGTTTTACAAATAATGAATAGACAAGAAAAAAACTACAGTTTTAGAGTGAAAATAGAATTTAAAAACCTAATATAATTTATCATTTTTTTCGTCATGAAAATAGCTACAGAATCTGGCATGGTGTTAAACACAAACAAAAAGACAATTACTTTTGTAAAAAGTTTTTAATTGCTTTGGTTTTGTTTAAAAAATATATTCTTAATGTTTTTCTTACATCTGGATAAGTTTACAAAAAAAGTAATACATTTTTTTTTCATTGAAATATTTATAATGATGCCTTGAATGTTTGCAGATTTAAATAATTAAAAAATAGAATGAATTAACGTGAACTGACAACTTAAAAATCTTAACTGTCTTAAAATAGCCTTTGACTTCTTAATGCAAAATGTCATTTTTTTATGGTTTTGGGGTCACCTGAATGTTTTTGTGAGATTCACTCAATAACTAATTTATTCACTGTTGATTAATAGTTTCAATCACTGTTTATCACCAGTGATCCTTTCTGAATGTTCCATTTGTTGTTTTATTAAAGTTAGTCTGTCGATCTGTCTTTGGATAATGTAAAAATATAAAATCAAAAAACAAAAAAAAATCCTTTTTGGAGTCACAAAGCGAAAAGTTGTACCAGTTGTGTCAATCTCTCTGTCAGCTGGGCAGATCTAAAGAGCAAAGACAGATTAATCAAGACAGACAGCTTTTATCTGTGCATTCATGGCCTTTATTTATTCTCTCTGCATGTTTATGCTGTGCATTTATTAATTTGGGTTATGTGGTGTTGTCTGGAGGTGTGTTTTAAGTTCTCCCCCGTGTGTTGTTTGTGTCTGTGGTCTACAGGTCCTCCTCTTCATTGCTCATCTGCCTCCTCTTCCCCTATCGACTCCCCTTACCATCCCCCTTCCCATGCTGCCAATCAGAGCCAGGGAAGGTTGCTATGTAACAGTGGGGCTCAGGCCGGCCGGGACTCTGAGTCAGAAGATGAGTTTGGCCCCAATTCATTCTTAGTTAAAACCGGCTCAGGGAACATCGGCGCTCCAGCCACTGAAACTCCTAACGGTGAGTCCCTCTCAATATCGCTGCCTGCTAAAGGGGTCTCGACATCCCCTGCTGGACGCGCTGTGGAGCCTGTGGATGTAGCCACAGGCCAAACATTCATTTTTTCTGGATATTTTGGGTAGCAGTGGAGGTCAGATGTTAGCGGGAACTTTTTTAACTAAGGCCTGCTGAGAAGAGAAGCTTCTGGCTGGGGTTCAGGAAGTGAGGTGTGTCAGAGATGCTGAAGATTTATTGCAATCTGTTGGACTCCATTTTAGAGCTGCTAAAGTTTTCTGTTGATATTGTGTTCCATTAATCATTTACAGCTCCTAATCTTAATCTTATTTTTTTATGATTTTGATAAATAGGGTGACTTTGACTAAATTGAAATGACTAAAAATGGACCAATTTACCTGGATTCATTTTACCATTAATTCTAAAATAAATTTAAGTCACACTTTATTTTACGATCCAATTCTCGCTATTAACAAACCATTAAATGTGAATTTTGCCTCAATAAAGTCCTAATTTGCTGCTTATTAATAGGCATGCTAATAAGCAATAGTAGAATTGTCCTTTTACTAAAATTGGAAATTTTTCAAGGGGAAATTGAAAATTTGTTTTATGACTGTAGTTCACCCAAAATAACCAAATATTGGTTGATGGTGCATAGACTTGCCATGTTTTTTTCCCATACAGAGTGGCTATCAACTGTTTGGTTAACCTTTAAAAAATATATATATATAATAGAAATAGTGATATTCATGACAGAATTTTCAGTTTTGAGTGTACTATCCATTTAAGCATGGCATACTATCAGATACACAATAATAAATAAGTAGAGGTATAGATATTTGCTCTGACAAGTTGATTAAATTATGGTTTACAAAAAGGTGCAGTGTACCATGAAATCTGAAATTTAGTCTAGGGCTGTGCAATTAATCGAAAAACAGTTTCAATTTCATCCTTCAACGATTATGAAAATGCATTAATCGAGTTAAAACAATTATGGTGTGAAAACTTTTTGAATTTGAAGATCAAGGTAAATTTAACTGAATTTGTCTTCTGGAAAACATGTAAGTTATTTTCTGTAACTTCTGAAGGGCAGTATTAAATGAAAAAAAAATATGATATTTTGGCAAAACAAGAAAAATATACACATCTTCATTCTGTTCAAACGTTTTCACGCCTCTTAATGCATGGTTTTTCCTTCTGGAGCATCAGTGAGCGTTTGAACCTTCTGTAATAGTTGCAAATGAGTCCCTCAGTTGTCCTCAGTGTGAAAAGATGGATCTCAAAATCATACAGTCATTGTTGGAAAGGGTTCAAATAGACAAAAATGCTGTAAAACCAAATAATTTGTGGGACCTGAATGATATTTCTGAAGAGCAGCAGGCAGTTTAACTGTTCAGTACAAACAACTCATGAGTAGCTATCACTAAACAACAACAAAACAAAAACAAAAAAAACACAGCTGTGGATCATTCAGGTAACAACACTGTATTAAGAATCAAGTGTATGTAAACTTTTGAACGGGGTCATTTTTATAAATTAACATACTGACAAACAAACGTATAGCCTGAATTCACTGTAAGTCGCTTTGGATAAAAGAGTCTGCTAAATGCATAAATGTAATGTAAATGTAAATTCAAATATTATTTTCTCTTGTGCACTATATGTAAACATATTTTATGTGAAATGTCTTATTCAGGTCAGTACTAAATAAACAGTAACATGCATTTTGTATGATCCCTCTTACTTTGGTAAAATAATTAACATTTTGCAGATTCTGAAAGGTGTATGTACAGTTTTGACTTCAACTGTACATACATATTATCTTATATTTGAATAATTATAATTGAATAATTTGACATTTTAATTTTTAGTTTGTGATTTTTATTATTTGTGACGAGTGGGGCGGGAGTAAATGATAATGAGCGACACCTGCACCACTCACCGGTCTCGAGTCCCACGGAGGAGCTCCGGAAGGATAAAAGGAGGAGCGACGTGCAAGACCAGAGAGGACCAGGCCTGGACTTTAGTTTGTGTTTTGTGTGCGGCAGTCGTCCGTGAGGGGCTGCCGCTTTTATTTTGTGTTTGTTTATTTTATTATTAAAGTCTTTAAATGTTCACCGGTTCCCGCCTCCTTCCTGATCTACGAACTGCGTTACATTGGTGCCGAAACCTGGGAGGAAGGAGGGACACGCTGTCAGAGAGCCCTGGTTGCTGAGGGGGATCGCGGTGCTGAGAAAGTCGGGCAGCAGGAAGAAGCGGAGACCGCCAGTGGCTGCCCGAGCCGGTGGTGATGGAGCAATAGAAGAACAGGTGGGATGGAAGGCTTGCTGCCGTGCTCTTGGGTCAAGGAGGGGTGGCTGCCGTCCGAGAGGGAGCGGAGGAGTCGGCGCCGTTCGCCAGGAGGACGGATTCTGCTGCAATCTGCCATGTCTGGGGATGAGCAGGGAACGGGGGACTCGCTGCCCTCGACCGGAGGAGCCATCGCCGTCCGCCAGGAGGCGGAGGGGCATCGGGCCGTCCACCAAAGATGGCCTCTTCCATCGCATGGCACCGCGAATGAGAGCCTCTCAGCTGGTTGAGGACCAAGTGGCAGTGTGTCTGGGAACCGGACCGTATTTTTTTTCCTCTCTCCCCTTTCTCGTCTCCGTCACTCCTCATCCTTCCATCTCCTTTTCTTTCACCTCGTCTGTCCTTACCCCCAGGTATGCCACGGCCTCAAAATTTACAACACATTTCATTTTTTTTTTTTTTTTTCTTGGGAAGATCACATATATTTAATTTCAACTTTTATTCTTTCAATTGTTCTTGGTATTCTGGAATCCCAGGCTTTGTATTTCACGTTGTGTGCGCTCTCTGTTTGTTTCTTATTTGGCAGGCTAACCCTCGCTGCAGCAGTCATGACTAATTTCACCCTGCACAGTGACTTATAGTCACCTTTATTTATATAACGCTTTTAACAATACCGATTGTGTCACAGCAACTTTCCAATATCAAAATAGGTAAATAGTGTCAATAATGTAAAATTACAAGATTAAACACTCAATTTTCAGTTAAAGGCATTTCATTATTGAAGTCAATGATGTCATCATCCAACTCAGTTCAGTTTAAATAGTATCTGTGCAATCAAGTTGACGATATCGCTGGAAATTAAGTGTCCCTAACTAAGCAAGCCAGAGGCGACAGCGGCAAGGAACCAAAACTACATCGGTGACAGAACAGAGAAAAAAAATCCTTGGGAGAAACAAGGCTCAGTTGGGGGGCCAGTTCTTCTCTGGCCAGATGAACCAGTAGTTTGTTCCAACTGCAGCAAAGTTAGATTGTGTAAAGGGCTCATCTGGTTCCCGAGGTCTTGTCCCGATGGCCGTCTAGGTGACAAAGTCTTCAATGGGGATCTGTCTCTGGGGCTCATCTAGGTGTCCTGATCTCCGCTGACGTTCAGGGCTGTAGAGGTCATCTCTAGGTGCTGATCCACCATCTGATCTGGATACGGACTGGATCCGGGTGACTGCAGTGACCATCTGATCTGGATACAAACTGGATCCGGGTGACTGCAGTGACCTCGGAATAAGAAAGAAACAGACTAATATTAGCGTAGATGCCATTCTTCTTACAATGTAACAAGTACATCAGGTGTGAAGTGGTTCACGATATACGTCACTGTTTGGATGACCTGGAAACCTTAGCCATGTGAGATTGAGTTTGTTGTCCACAGGGCTGTGTTTCTTGCAGTAATTTGATTGCGACCATTTTAGATAATTGTAGAGTTGCCTTCATTAACTTTGTGTAGTGTTAGAAAGGTCAAGAAGTTTTAATGGAAGATAAAATCAATTGAAAGCCTGTAAATTATAAAAAGCTTAATGGCATGCCCTGCTGGGGTACAAGTGACCAGCACAGCAGGAACTTTAACCACAATGAATCAATTTTACAAGTTACTATGCCCTTACTAATGAGCTGCTAATGAAAAGCGCATGGATTGATGAGATGATCGCATTGTGCTGCTATTGTCGTCCAGTCATTTCAAATATGATGAAGTTGTTTGCTAGGCATTGATGTTTTTCAAAAAGTTGGACTACTTTTAACATCCTGTTACTTGTTGAAGGACATTACAAAGCTCTGCCGCTAACAGTAAAGCTAATACACGGCAAAATGTAGATATTCTAGTTGGCAACTGTGACCCATCATATAGTGTTTATGAGCTTATTGTCCTGAACTGATATCTGCGCTGCAAGATGTTTGTACGGCATCAACTAACCAAATTAGAAATTAGATTTGTAAACATGCTTTTCAGATAAGAAAGTGTCACGTCACTTTGATAATTGGAGGAGAGCAGAGAACATGCCGATTCTGAGCAGTCGATATGAAGCCTGTCATCACTAGCAGCTCTCGGCTTCTCCCTTAAGGCTTCTTTACAGAGTAGAACAAAAAAATGCTGTAAATAATTGATCAGCCTTTACAAGTTAACCACCCAAGGCTGGAATTACATCAAGCTCAAGAGGATTGCGCCTGCCTGCTTCCACGCGGTCCTCCGTAAAGCAATGAATTACCCTCCCGTGGCAAGAACTTTCCCTTCTCCGCGCAGTAGCCTGTTACCGTCCTGGTCACCTAGTGGTAGCACCCCAGTGTTAAAATGGGATTTATCTTTCCGACAAATGGCTGTGATTTGCATTTGTATATAGGTTACCCTCGGGCTGCCAGTGAGGGGTAGCACACTCACCAAAGGAATCGGTCTCTTGCCTCCGAGCTATGCAAGGCACCATAAGGCTTTATTTGACTGAGACAAAGTAACATACCACAGTGCCGTGAAAAAGGAAGTTTATGTGCTGGAGTTAAGCTTAGCATCCCCGGTAGTAAGGTAGTGGCATTTCCTGCCAGAGGCTATGCTGTGTTGCATGAGGTTGCTGTGAAGTTTGATCCTGCTTTCTTTACTTCGCATTTTAAGAGTCAGTAACTTTTCATCAGAAGTCAGGCGTCCCCTGCACTGCCAGTCATTTTGCATTAAAAGACAAAACTCGTGATGGCTATGTTCATACAGCAGCACAATGTGGTTGTCTGGAGCGTTTTGACTGCTAAATACGGTTCTGTTCACACTGTTCGGTTAATTCGGAGTGAATCCAGTTTGGTTGACATTTAGTTCCCTGTCGTGTCACCCAACTTATTCTTTGCTCTGTTTCTAATTGTATAGCTGTCATCTTCTCTCAGGTTTTGAAAACCACCAGAAAATATTGATATTGAATTCAGTTCACTTGTCTTTTTGCATATAAATGCCAATTTGAGAGTCACCTGCTAGTAAATACGCTTGTGAATCCAAACACTGGCTGTGTCAAAGTAGCCATTGTGATTGTAGGTAAACAAGTGGTAAATTATGGAAATTAGCCTGCTCTTTTGAAGAGCACCCTCATTGTCATTTCTGATTGTTTAGCAACTGTATTTGCTGAGCCTTAAAACAGAACAAGGACACAATTATAATAAGAAAAGAGAAGCGCTGCTGTTTATTCACTTAAACCACCCAATGAGTCTATTTTAACCCTTTTCCCTGCTTTTTGAGATTGGGATAGGCTTTTTTTAACCTGAGAATAAACAGCCAGCTGCTTTCATTTACCAAGTATTAGCATATTACTAATACGGATATGCCAGATAGCTCAAGGCTTAATAAGAGCGATGCAGTAATGACAGACTCTTGGATAGGTGGTCACGTCCTTTGTTACAGTCCTTGGTTTTTAATGAAGAGGTGCCTACACATTCACACTGAGTGGCATAAATTGCCGTCCAAAGCACACTGTGGATTAATTAGCGCAGTTAGAGCCAAATATTTCACAGTTTCTGACCCATTTTTTTTATCCTGCCCTCACGTAAACACAAGCAGATGTCTTGAAAGATATGTGTCATGTGGGTTTGAGCCTGCAATATTTTGATGTTTTTAGGGTTGACAGTGACATGCGTTAATACATCCTGTCCCCACCTCCCGCCTTGTCTGGAAATTAAGGGAGCATATTAAAGCATTTTTAACTGTGTTGTGACAGGGCCCTGTTCTGCAGCCCGACTCAGATCAGCATTACAGATTTGTCAAATTCTGGAGAGAGAAAGGGCATGGACAGGGTAAGCTTCTCGTGTAAAATGATAAGGAGTTTAAAGGCCCAGATTCATGTTGCTGGTGCCGATATGATTTTGTGTCTTTAGAAACACAGGTTATTATGTAGTTCCAGAAATGTGATCCAGTGCTGAGACTAAAGCTGAAAAGGCTTAGCTCAGGGTTTCGAGCTGTGGATTCAAACACAGAGCATGTTTTCAGAGGAATTTGGAACGCTTTTCCGGCTATTGAGGAGGAAATACATATGAGAACAGGGGTAGGCTAATAGTAATAGTATCGAATCAAGAGTACAGAGGTGGTTAGCATTTGAAATATCGAGTCCCGAGTGTTTAAGCACAACATAAATCCGAATCTGGCAACAGTGGTGGAGTTATATGCACAAATTTCACCGTCGGGAAATTTCTGCACTTCCTAAAATTCATCTCTACTTACAGCTATCAACCAGAGATGGAGTTATCAGACTGAGTCAATTTCACTTTTCCCAGAGTGATTCTACATTATCAACAAAAAATGCATCTGTAGCGTTCTATCGACCAAAAGGCTCTCTGTTGTATTGTATTTTTCCATTCATCTATCTTTGTTGCAGAAATTCTCTCAACTATAGTTCACAAACCAGATGTCTTTTGTATTTAAAGGGGCTGAGATTAAGCAAGTTGGAAAACGTTGGAAAAGAAAGAGTGAAAGATCTCTACGCCCGCTTGGTCCTGTTAGCTTCATGGGACAGACTTGTTGAAGCTTGAGGTCTTTTTATTGAGCATGTGTTGCTCCATGCCCCCTGGCTTTCTCTCAGGGTCCTGTTTCTGGAGAGATGGCTATTGGGCCACGGGCTCCCTGCTGAGCCCCTGTTCTTCACCACAGAGCCCCCCTTGTCTTAGCATCCTTTTACGCTGAGCAGCATGGGGTTTGGGGCACAGTGGGCCACTAATGGTGTATGGATCCCCTCTTTAAGGGCTTGCACAACATGCCTTTGCAGTTGACCAGACAAGAATGAACGGGTGGAAATTAACCGGCAGGGTCACTCTGCAGCTCCACATTTAGATCAGTTGGGTTTCATTAGAACTTATTTAATCATCCCCTCCTGTTGCTGTCGTGAGGGAAGCGAATGAGGTTTATGGGATCACACCAGAACATATATCCACAGGAGAGACTCCGAGAGATCACAGCAGACAGGGAAAGAGAGATTTAATAAGCAACGCATGGCGTAGCTGCCGAGTGCACCAAGGACAAGCTTTTTCCTACTATCCATTCCCGCGAGTTTCACCAGCGATTATTTTTAATGAGAACATTTGAGTTATTTATATATTGCGTTCAGCTAAGCACCAGGATGCGACCAATGTCCATACTTCTAATTGCAACCAGCCAGCTGTTTTCCTAATGCATTGTCACCTTTTGTAAATGTACACTGTATGCTCATGAATCATCGCTTTATTTAGATAATCCATTGTGAGGTTACCATGGTGATAACACAATGCCAGACAGAGCCATCTGCATGCTTCAACGTCAAATATGTCTTCATGACCCAAGGGGACACAAAAATTACACACATTTTTTAGGAAAAACAGCCCATTTGCTTTTGATTCTCCATGATTTTCGAATTAACAGGCTCTCAAATTTAGCAAGAGTTTTTTTGTGTATTTATTCCTTCAGTATATCTGTGAAGGTGTCAACGAGACCGTCAGTCACTCACACTTGATGAGTTTGAGAGCATGACTGATTCTGAGTGCCGTCAGCTATATCTGCTAGCCTTCATATGAAACCCGTGAAGACATCTTGTATTCACGCATGTATCTGTCTTTCCTAATGGTTAGGAACAACACCTTAACTGATGATTGAATGGAGGAAAATGTGTGAAAACCACAGACACACAACCTTCCATTAACACTCAGGGTGGCTGTCGGCTCTTTGTGCTGTTCAGAAAGTTGTATCCACCCCCTATAGCCAGACATCCATGATCAGAAAACAAAGCTAGCAGGATAGACGAATGTTCAGCAATCTATGGTCACTCTTCTTATTTTTAGCTGGAGTTGCAGTGGTGGACGTCGTTTAATGATCTGTCTGTCTTGCGTAGGGATTTTGATTAATTCTGCAGCCCGTCTCACACATTGCACCTTTGATCGGGTGTCTGAGGCATGTCATACGAGTTCTCACTCTCAGGTGTGACTGTCAAGAGTGAGACTCAGATTTTGTTAATATTAATGAAAATAGACTTTGCACAGCCTGTAAACTTTCTACAAGTTATCTGCACTTTCCAAATGGAATAGGTGAATCTCATGCGACCTATCTATCTATCTATCTATCTATCTATCTATCTATCTATCTATCTATCTATCTATCTATCTATCTATCTATCTATCTATCTATCTATCTATCTATCTATCTATCTATCTATCTATCTATCTATCTCTATCTATCTATCTATCTATCTATCTAATCTGTCTGTCGCTCTCGCTCTCTCTGTCTGTCTGTCTGTCTGTCTCTCTGTCTGTCTGTCTATCTATCATCTGTCTATCTATCGTTCTATCCTTCTATTTTTCTACCCTCCCTTCTAGCTATCATTTTACCCTCCATTCTAGCTATAATTCTGTCACCATTCAGTTAATTTTAAAGACAATTATGGTAATATATTAACTTTAATTGTCTTTATTTCTTGTCAGACAAATCCATTCTAGCTCCATTGTAGCTAAACGGAGTCATAGATACAGAGGTTTTATTTTGAGTACAATTATGCTGAAACTCTAAAGACGTCTTGTTGTCATTTCTTATCAATTATTCATAAACAAATCAATTCTGCTCCAGGGTTTGATGTTTTAGTGTCACTCATTGGTTAACTAACACTGCTGACTGGAGCAACCCAATTTCCCTTGGAGATTGACTTCAGACAACTTTAATGGGCTTTTGACGCCTGTAAATATTGAGCTTGAGAGAAATTGAGCTGGAGCTTCTGGACTGTGATCAGTAGCTAAACGGAGTCAAACTCATCAAGAACATCCTCACAGATCAAATTAGCTTTTTAACACATTTTAGTAAAGTTCTTGCACCTCTTTTGAGTACATCCCTCCCTCATTTAAAACATGCTGCTAATCTACATAAATATGCCATGGGATTTCCACAGAGAACTGCTTGCTCTTGTACATTCCCTCAATTGCATTTCTTGTGCTAATCTACAAACATGCAAAGTTCACTAGAAATAATTAGGTGCCTATTGCTATTATCTCCTCAGGGTGAATTCTCAATTTTAAAAAGTTTAAAGATATAATTTTGTATTAAAGAAAATTAAAATTTCTTAAAAAAATCTCCGTGTTTATTGTTTGTCCCCCCTCCTGAAAGAATGCCCCCCCAAATTAAAGAAATATATATATATATATATATATATATATATATATATATATATATATATATATATATATATATGAATAATTCTGGATGCTTCTGACTAGATTCTCATTATAGCCATACAGAATAAAAGAAAGAATAAGATAATTGTAAAAAGTCTTAAGGTAGGCTTAATTTTCTGTAAAATTTTGTACTCAGAAGTGTGTTACAAATTGTCAAATATGATGAGTAAAACAATACTTTGCTTCTTTTTTGGAGACCATTGGAGACCTAAGAACTTTTCCTGATTTGTCTGTTCTTTAATGGAACAACAAACTTCTTTGCTGGCGAAAGGAATTGTGCAAACTAGATCGATCAAAGACTTTCCACTCTTACAGGTCCTTCTGGACTGCGCTGAATTGTTCCTGCTGAATCATTGCTTCTCCTCTTATTATGTTCATTGTCTTAAGGACCTGAATGAGCATTACCTTCTGTGCTTTTCAATGGAAATAAAGCTCCAACCCTTCAATGCCACATCAGCACTTCTGTTTACTGGCTGCTTAGGGAATAAAAACTCTGCGTTAAGACAAACTTGTTCCAAAAACACAACAAAAAAGTTTAGATGTTTAGTGAAGTGTTTAGAAACGGGGTGTTGCATCGCCTAACGTTGTTGTAAGTCTATTACTATTTGTAGCATTCATAACATATATAATGGGGTTTTATACATTTACATTTATGCATTTAGCAGACTCTTTTATCCAAAGCGACTTACAGTACATTCAGGTTATACATTTTTTGTCAGTATGTGTGTTCCCTGGGAATTGAACCCACAACCTTTGCGCTGCTAACGCAATGCTTTACCACTGAGCCACAGGAACACTATGCTGTTTATGCTGTTGTTGTTGTTACCTGTACTTCTATAATTGATTTTCCCTGGCAAAATTTTTGTTTTGAGTTCAATGCTACATTCTTAAGAGCCACAGTTTTTATATTCATTAGGAAATCAACATATGAATGACTTATTGCACACTGCATTTTAAATTGCAATAGCAGAGAAAAAATAAAAGCATAACAAAATACAAATTCAGACAGTCAAACAAACCAATTAATCAAGTTCTGTTGACATTAACCTTCTTTGAATGTCATCACTTTTATAGTAGTAATACGCCCGCATGTTGCGTACTTTTATAGTGCAGGGGAAATGGTTTACCTCTCTTCCAGCTCTCCGTCTGTTTTGATCCGGTTTCATCAGGGCCATCATCAGCTTGGCTCAGAGACGCAACAGAGCTCTGAGTAATTGGTAGCGTAGGATTGTGGGAATGCGGCTTGGTACGGGCCCATCTGTCACTGGCTCTGACAAATGATCTGGCCCTGTGCCCAAAATGAAAGGGAATAAAAAAAGTAACGGGGTCCCTGTCAGTGACGCATCCCATAATGATCTTCAGTAAAAATGCGCACTCACCACATGGTGCATAGCACTCATTTAGTCATATGAGAGATGTGAGAACTAGCATTCTTTCACCCCGGTGACATGCCTCCAACGGAGAACATACTGTGTCGCTTGGTGTGTGAAACCGCGGTAAGACCTTCGAAGCACGCAACTTTTTGCAGTATTCAAAAGAAAGGAATGATTCAGGATTTGTATTAGTTGAAGCTCAATGCCATGCATTGTTGTCCATGTTTTTGCTATAAAAGTTAGAAAAGTTAGTGGTTATGAAGGTCAGTTTAGTCAAGCAACCATAAAAGCATTTTGCAACTGCAAGACCTATTGGTTTGTGTATAAGATGTGTATACTCACACGTATGGTGTAAGGAAAATATGTGGATAGGTCAGGATGCTCGACTAGTTGTCCAAAACCTGATGATTGACTAGTTTATTTAATATTTTCTGTTTTATATTTGCGGTGGCGGTAATTTAGAAAGAATGAATTTACAGATACAACTTCTCCAGATTGTGCTGACAGTTTCTAAGAAGGTCCGTCTCCATCTTCATTTCCTTAAAAGCATTGCAGCTACAGCCACCACACTCTGCTTTAGTAAGCAAAAGACAATTACTGTCGGACTTCAGATATACTGCTGTGAAGGATTTCCTCATTATTATGCATAATCCTTGTTTGTTTTTCTTGTGAAGACTATGATTTTTGCAACAACAGTATGCGTGGACTATTTATTTGTTTAATATCTGTCAGGTAGCCTACTAAAAGGTTGTTGTATATAGTAGTATACATATAATTTACAATTCTTTAGCATTTTCACATACCCTAGTTTGTGAAATTATGTCCTCAGAAGTGTGTTTTGGACTTTGTACTGTCTGCATTTAGGTAAGCATTTTAATGAATGAAGATAACTTGTTTTGAATTTAAATAAAACATCTTTAGTGCATTAGCTATAGTTTTAACGAATTAAAGTTGGTCAAAAATGTAAATAGAACATAGCCTTATTGCATTTAGCAAATTTAGCACATAAGCCTTACCTTAAACAAATTAAATTAATGTAAAAACAGCTTTAGCATCATAGCTGTACCTTTAAAGAAAGTTGCTCATAAACATATTTAGCACATTAGCGCTACATGGATTAAAGTTGTTCATAAATCTCAAAACATCTTTAATGCATAAGCGATATCTTCTCAACTAATGACAGCTGCTCATAAATATAAACAAAACATATTTAGCATGTTATCTTTAGCGACTGAAGGTAAAGTTGTTTATAAATGTAAATAAAACATCTTTAGGGCATTAGCCTCACCTTTAGCAACAGCCTAAGCTCTCAGTAAAGAGGCCGTAGAAGCGTGTTGTTGACAGGTGTAAAATAAAACTGCTTTGTTCTTGTTAAGTAAGGGTTCTTAGTGCAATGAGGCGCTAGTTTATTGATTGATGAATGGTTTAGCAGATATGGAAATGAATGGCTTTGGGGTGCACAAGGACACAAGGGTCTTTATCTGCGTCTGGATTGCCACAATCTGATGCTCACAATCTCGTGTCTGATCGCCCCCATCTCCCATGACGCAAAGTGGCTTTAGGAGACAAATGCTTTTGTCGGAAGCTGAAGCGGTCTTGTCGGGTCCATCCGCACAAACTGCAGTTGATCATGGTGTGAATTTCAAACAGGTTGACGAGGGTAATTCAGTCTACTTGATAATGACAGATTGTCAACAGCGTGTTTTTCCTGATGAGTGTTTGTGAGATTCCAGCTGTTAGTAGAAGCCCAAGCACTATTTGGATGTGACACAGAATAGTAGACGCTGGGTGTCTCTTTTTAAAACAACGTCTTATTTTTTACTTTTTTTCAACACGGGTCTAGTTATACTTGTTACCCAAGTAACCCTCTCACTTTAATTCTAATACCATAGACATAATCACAATTATCTACTATAAAAAACAATTTCCACATTACCCACATAATTTGCACATGTTATCATTGTACAGAGTTTACCATTTCCCTGTTCATTTGTGCATTTATCAGATGAATTTGTCCAAAGCACTTATCTATACCATTACCATTAATGGTATTTGTTAGAATTATACACAAATAAAATAACTGCAAATTGCTGTCTGTGTTGCATGTCCCTTGCCTCAATATCTAATTCACACTATGTAGATTACTTGTTTAGCCAATTCTAAATATGGACGGGGCTTTTTGGCAACAAATTCCTTTGTAATCGAAGATGTGTCAGACATATTAACACAATACATTAGGCTGTATTTATACAGAATTTTCTTAGTGTAATTTAATGAAGTATATATGTAAACAGTATACCAGACTTTCAAAAAATATGCTCCAGTCAATCTTGAGCTCATACATTTTTGTGAATTATAACTTGTTAATGAACCAGTTAAAAAATATAACCTAAAAGAATGTAAATAAAGAGTCAACGTTAGCTTACATGAGGTCATTGGTGTCAGTTTAAAGTTATTATTATACTTTTTTACAGTGTTTTGACATTTTTATATGTGACCCTGGTCTTAATTTTAAATTTTTCGAAATTTAGATTTAAACATATTCTGGAAGCTGTATAAATAAGCTTTCCATTGATGTATGGTTTGTGATGATAGGACAATATTTGGCCGAGCTCCAACTATTTGAATATCTGGAATCTGAGGGTGCAAAAAAATCTAAATATTGAGAAAATTGCCTTTAAAGTTGTTCAAATTAAGTTCTTAGCAATGCATATTACTAATCAAAAATGATGTTTTGATATATTTACAGTGGGACATTTACAAAATATCTTCATGGAACATGATCTTTACTTAATATCCTAATGATTGTTGGCATACAAGAAAAATCTATAATTTTGACCTATAAGATTTATTTTTTGGCTATTGCTACAAATATACCCCAGCGACTTAAGAATGGTTTTGTGCTCCAGGGTCACATATTATTATACTGATTTATATTATTTTATGTAACAAGATGGGATGTTTTGTATTAAGATTCATACCACTAAACATCACAGAATACTTTGAATGTTTGTGCTGTTGTTTCCTGCTAAATTGATGTCACTTCCTGGAGGATGCTATCATTAAGCACCAGGCTATTGTTAGTTACAGGGATTTTACAGATAATTCTGTTCTATGTTGCTTGAGCAGCTGCTAGCAGAAATTCCCTGCTGTATTCTGCCATTACCAACATTGTATTGTGCGCCCCTAGAGGACAATTTGGAACTGCTGCCTTAGCAATTAACTATACAATTTCCAATAAAATGTTGGATAATGAAAATTGACTTGTTTACTTGTGCAGTATCAGAAATACGTTAGAGAAAAAAATGTATGTACAGCACATGCTAATGAACACTGCAGTAATTGTATTTATTTAGTTGCTGATAAGGCTCTTTCTCTCATTTCAGAGGGCTCGTTCCAGAACCACTCTCGATTGCGGACGCCACCGCTGCCCCTGTCGCACTCCCACTCCCCTAGTCAGCATCACGCCTCCTCCATTGGCTCTCTGAGCCGCAGCAACTACACCCAGCGCAGTAACCCAAGCCCGGCGCCCACCGATAGCTCAGCTCCCAATGAAGGTCCTACAAGTGCCCAGGACTCAGGCAGTGCCCAGGACAACTGGCTTCTCAACAGCAACGTTCCTCTAGAGACCAGGTACGTTTGGGGAATTATGATGAGGTAAAATGGCTAATGAAACAGTCAAACAGAATTGAGTGACTCTAAATAAGACGTTTATAATGCATCGTAAGGCATGCATATGCTGGCTGCATGAAGTGTTTATCGCTGTTTCTATCTGCTTAAAAGATCAACTACACTGTTCATACTTCATGAGTCTTTCTGTAGCCTTTTAGCTCTATTTGATGCACAGTATAGTTTAATGGGTCTTTCCTCTTATGCAGTACGTTTTGATGTCTCAGACTTTTAAATAAATTGAAAATGCATGTGTTGTAATTTAATTAAGTATATATGTAAAACAATATTCCAGACTTTCAAAATGCTCTTAATTAATTAATAATTTAATAGTGAATGGAACCCAAGATGGAAATAAAGAGGCAAAGTTAGCCAGTTAGCTTACTTGAGCTTGAAGTTTATATATATATATATATATATATATATATATATATATATATATATTTGTTCTACACTTTTCTAATATCTTATATAATAGGATGCATTTTTTATATATTATTTAATAGGTATTACAATAATAGTTTCACCTCCTGACATTGATGTCATTAAGCATCAGACTTTTGTTAAAGGCATTTTACGACTAAAAGGTTGGAAAGCAATATTGGAAAGATTAATTGACAATTAAAACAATATTTTCAATAAAAAAGTGTTTTGTTTGAAACATTCCAATTAGATCAGGTAAATGAATTAATTATAAATTAATGACTTTATATTAATCAATTAATTAATTTGTAAATTGCCCGTTTTTTATTTATTTCCTCATATTTATGTATTAATACAAATGCATTATGATTGGACATAAAATGTGCTGATAGTAGGAATGACCTTAAAAATGTTTAGCTGAATTGAAAATTAAATGAAGCTTTACGGTCTGTCACACCAAGTTTAATGCGGCTCCGTTTTTTACATAAATTCCTGTATCAGGCCAGAATGCATTTAAAACATGACTAAATATACAACAAGAGAAAAGCATTGTTTATTTCTGGGTTTTTCGGGGCAGTCTAATATCTCAAGCCCAAATGCATTAGATGGGCGAATTCTCTCAAGGTTCTGAAGGGGGTCTTTGCTACAAACTCAGCTCCTTATTTTTCTCCCATCAGCCCTCTGTTTGCTTCTATCTGAGGCACTTGTGCGGAGGAGATCAGTCAAGAACCTCTCAGATGTCTGTTTGCATTGCACAGGCTGCTCCTCATGCATAGCGGAGGCAAATCAGGGCTGTCAGACCAGCCTGAAGAGAAATGATACTTACTGATACTCACATTACCTCCACCTCCTGCACTGCTCAACCCAGCGAACCCAAGTGGCTCATATTTATTTCAGCTGCTGTGAAAGTTTTGGGCTTTTCAGACTTTGTGCTAAAGAGTATCTGTATAACACGGGTCTCAAAACTCAAAACTGCAATGGTTGGGATTGCAGAGTTAAAGCTACATTTTTTTATTTTCATTTTTGTGGAGCCTCTTACCAAGTTTTTTACAGGTGAATCTCAAGAAAACTATCAAAAAAAAACTCAGTGTGTTATATCATTACAAAATCAAAAATGCTGATTTTTCTTTTTACTAAAATAAATATTTCCCCGATACAATACATGTAATGTTTCCCCAAATAATCCTAAAGCAGAACCTGATTTTACCAAATGCGACATGTTCCTGGATCAACATCTGTGTTGATCCTGTAACAACATTGTTATTAACCAATCAGATTTGAAGAACAAGTTTATATTTTTGTGAAGTTTAGGCTTACAATCAGTGTTTGTAACTTGTACATCAGTGTCATTCATCTATCATTTCCTCTGATTTTAGGGATTACTCGTGGATAAGGTTAAGTTTAGGTGTAGTGAAATGGTCAATATTTAGTTTTTGGATTAAAATGTTGTTCCAGGGTCAACAATATATGTTGACCCAGGAACACATCAAACTCAGCAAAATCAGGACATGCGATCCTAAACTGAGCTTCATTTGTGTTCATACTTCACAAAATATATTTTTTCATTAATTTTGTAGTAAAATACTATATAACCCATACCTTTTGCTTCATTTGGATAGAGAGCAGTAGGAAATTATGGTGGAGGTAAGATTAAAAATGAACAAATACATTGCAGGCCAAACTTAAACCCACATGACTGACATGGTCCCTTATCTTCCCATAGACCCTAAAAACCACTGCTTCAAATCAAAATTAAAGTATCCTAACATTTATGTTTAATAATAAGCATATGCACTAAGGCACTTGCTCAGAAACTCGCTGTTTCTTTGTCATCTTGATGCGTTTGTGACCAGCATGGGTGTGAACGGTCCACTCAACAGGAAAATGAATGTTAATTTGAATTTGCGGAGGGACAGTTAGAAACTTAATGACTGATTAAACATCATGGATTTCCCCAAACTTTAATCTGGACCAGGTATTCCCATGGGAGAGGGAAACAGATGGCCATGCCAGCCGATTTGCGGCAAGAGAAGAGTGGCGGAAACCGAGCAAATCAGTGACATCACACCCCACCCTCCACAACTCCCTCCTATCTAAAAAAAGGAGCGATCAATTATCCGAATCCCTCTGATGAAATTGGAACCATTAGTAATATCCACAAGGGCAGTGAAAGATGGCCTGTCATTTAGGCTTTAGCTAATGGCTTTGTAATGGTACCCTCTCACGACTTTTGTACAGCGGGCTGGAATGGGTTGGATGAGTCCCTGGATATGTAGGCTTACTGAACCCTTCCATTGGATGAGAGCCAGGCAGTGCCATTCTTTTATTGGCTGCTTTTATGCATTCTTTTCTGACTCCTTCAAACCGGCCTCTGGGCCCTTCTCCTCTTCGTTTAAAACTTTAATTTGCCTCCCAATGCCCAAGCAAACCAACAAATGTAAGTAAGCCGGCCAAAGACAATCAGCCGAGCAGGCAGGCAGTCTGGAACAGCACTGAAGAAAAGAAAACAAACAATTTTCTCTTGTTGAATTGAAGGTGTTGTGCCTGCCCAATGCATGTTGACGGTTCATTTCTCCATTGCATTATCTCAGTCTCCCCTTATGGAACAGCCGTCTCAGGGGGCACGGAGCTACAGCAGACATGCTTCATTGAATGCACACTGAGTTCCTCTCTGAATGTTAATAAACCTCTGCTTTATGAGACCATTTATTATTTAAAAACTGCAAAAAAAGCAGGATTTAGAGTAACCACTTGAGAATTATGTCAGTGTCATGTGTGATTCTTTCTGAAAAGTGTTGTGTCAGCCCCTTAAACACAAAGAACGTGAAGAAGTGATTAGAAAAGTAATGCCTTGTTTTCTTCTAACCATAATCATAAAGGAGCCAGAATACTCTAATGTTTATCAGAGAAGAACAGGACGCTTGCAGAGAGGGGCATGGGTCGTACAACACAAGGTACATGTGTGGTAAAAGAGCGCGAGCACTCTCGGGTGGGGCGTGCCGGGTTTCACGGGGATAAAACCCCCAACACAGCACTTTAGTTCCATAAGGATGTCTCTGCTTCCCCACTTCCACCGAAATAGTGCTGGTGCCGAACTGTGGAACCTGCGGACTTCTTTCCGAACCGACCCACATTTCAACTGACTGGAGAGACGAGCGTTTTCATAACTGGCTATGTTATTTAAACCACAGTGCATCACTTTCTTGTACCTTTCCAAAACAATTGAACATTTAAAACTGCTTTCCCAAAAGCTGGCAGAGCGAGTGCTGTTATGCAAAACATCAGCACCCTTGCAACTAGATAAGAGGTTGGGAACAAACTGTTGTTTAATTAAATACTCATTGCAATGGGTGTTTCCGATTTAAACCGCTTTGTAAAAGATAATGGTAAAGATCTACTTTTGCTTGATCTAGTTTTGTTTAATATCAGTCTTATCAGACTGAGGAGTTGTTTTTAAAAATATATTATTTGATGTGGAGATTCTCCCGCTGTCTGTTCTCTGATGTTTTTCGGTTAATGGTTTAACAACAGTAGGTTTAGATTAGAGAGTTTTTGTTTGTTTTTTTTTTTTTGCTCCTGAAGACTGCTTTTACTGCAGTTGAAATAAATTGGAATGGTTCCAAATTGGGCTCCGGATCCGGCACCAGCACCCTGTCATTGGAAACTGGGGTTTGTTTGTCCTCGTCGGCCTCTCCACTCTGTGCGTTTACAGAATTTCGCCGGGTGATCGCATTTTTGTGTTTGCACATCTGTCTCCCTCTTGCACGCATGTCTCACTCTCGTTCCATCTGTCCATCTCTCCACCTGTGTGTAGAAACATAGCAAAGCAGACATTCCTAGAGACTTTACAGGACAACTTTATAGAGATGGACATACTGGCCACAGCTCGCCGCGACGGCGCTTACACTGATGGGTATGTTGCATGATCTGACCGCGGCTGCCGGAATCTGCTTTGCCATGCTGCATAGTGGTACCTGTGCATACTCGTTTCTCATTGCATAGTGACATTTGTAACAGAATCTAACATGTTTCATCACTTACTGTATAAATTGCATGTTTTTTTGTTTTTTTGCATAAATTATTTCTTAACACACAACTAACTAACAACTTTTCTAATTAACCCTGAATGCATTAGCATTCTTCTCGAAGGAACTGTTCATAAGTCCTTTAGTGCACACTACAAGACTGAACCCAGTTACCTTGAAATTATACAGATTTGAGAAAGCATGAAAATGGGTAAATGGTAACACAAATAAACTTTTTGGGTAAACTATCCTTTTATTAGAGCTATGGCAGATGCAATTCTAAGTAAGTCGCCCGATAGTGTTTTATTTTTTGTGCCACATTTTTGACATTTCAGGTACAAACTCAATGCTTGTAATCAGCAAAAGGCTTTTAAAAATGTTAGGGATGGGATCAAGAAAAAAAGGACATTGAGACAAGAATCCATCTCCGGAGCACTGCCCATGAGGCTTTGGCTCAGACAGAAATAGGCAATTTGCAAGATCATTTTTATTTGTATTGCTAGCTACAATCCCTAAACCAATTCATGGACCTGGTACAAATTTTGGCTCATAGCAATGTGTCAACATGACAAGCTTCTGTCTTGTAGTGTGTGCTAGGCTTAGGAGTTTTTGCAATTCTGTTGTTCCTTTTTCTTGTACCACATTAGCATAACGTGTTTTGTTTCTGAGTTTCCCCTCGTCTAGTCAGTACAGCTTGACAGTGCTTTCAAAGTCAATGACTTCATCAAAGATTACGCCATCCACAGAGAATAAACAGTCTTGATAATGTACATCCTGCAATATTCCACAGCTTCTTGAAACACGCACCTTAAGGTAAATTAGAAGTCACTACGAGGGCTTGTATTAACAAGAATCCACTGTGGTCACTCGCGCTGTAAATTCAATTTGATATCGATTCAGAATTCCGATAAAACGCACCCCACGGGGCACAGTGTGTCTTGCTGCCAGTGCTCAGATGTGGCTATGGCAACAGCTTGGAAAAGTGCTTAGCGACAGCAGTACTGACCAGTGCGGGGAATCAAGCCTACACACTCTAGAGATACTGTTTACCATGATGAGAAAACACTTACCACACAGTACTCTTTAATGTCCCATTTTTGTGAACATAAGCAATAGCGTTTTCGGTGTTTTGGCAGACACTTTCTGTTCAAGCCTGGCGGGACTTCGCCCTTGTACTGCACGACTTCACCTGGCTACCCTTTGACGTCCAGCACTGTCTACTCTCCCCCTCCCCGGCCCCTGCCGCGGAACACCTTCTCACGGCCTGCCTTTAGCCTGAAGAAACCCTATAAGCACTGCAACTGGAAATGTGCTGCCCTCAGTGCCATCCTCATCTCCGTCACCCTGGTGTTCCTGTTGGCTTACTTTATTGGTAAGTTACCCCTCTACGTTCTCACACATCCTTAAAATTACATCAGAGGTGTGACAGATATCAGAAATTACATGTTTGTTTTTTGGTTCTTAAAAAGAAAAAGCTGAAGGTGATTTGCAGCTCTTAGTTGATTTCTGATTGTTTTGCTGATCTGAAAGGAGACCAAAACTCTTCTAAAGCCAGACAAGTGTAAACCAACTTGATGGTCAACAAACAACCTTCGATTGGTTTAAAAGGTTTATTTGTACATGTTATACATTCTACTCTTATTGTAATACTAAAGATAATTGTGAAAAAATGAAGTAATGTTTTGTCATTTAAACACCTCTGCTCTGAATCCAAGCTGCTGATGATTATCTGTACGCTGCCTCACTGAAAGGCACTGATATGACTTTTGTGTTAAATTTAATCTGTTTCCACATTGTGCCAAAGTAGCGACACATAAAGATGCTATATGTGATTTACTTTTCAATCATTTGAAAGCTCAGCTCCTGCAGATTACAGTTAACATTATTGATTTCTCACATTGTCAGGAAATTTCAGTGTCCCATAACTGTATTCAGCTTGGTCAGTGAACCAAATCAATAATGAACAGCGGATAAAGTGAGATATGATTGAACCATAGCAACAATTCATGCTGGGATCGTGGTTTGATTTTATTTTTTTATTTTTTTGTGTGTGTGGTTAATATTTCTGTAGTTAAACAGTGACTACATAGAATTATTAACTGTCCGTGATTTATTACAGCTGTATTAGTTATGCGCCATATTAGAATGAACACTGATTACTGTGGTGCTGAATGTTTCTAGGCGTCTGCTAGTAATTTTGTTATGCGTTTCATATAATCCCATGAAAGAAGTAGAAAATGCAATGTACATGTGAGAAGATACGAGCTATTCTAGCAGTTCCAAATAAAGTGTGTCCATACCTTGAAGAGTAAATCCATAATAACAATAATGTTTTTATAACCCAATATATTTTATAGGACAGCTTGAAATGGCTATGCATAATGTGGGCCTGCTTAGAATGTAAATTGTTACGTGCAATCTCACGTAGAGCCCACAGAATGAAATAATATTTTTTTAAGTTGAAAATATGAGGAAAAAATTGAGTGCAAAGTAATTTGCACAAGGTGCATCCAAATGGAGATCGCACAGATGTGTCTTCATTATTAGAGATAAACAGCTTTTCACAGCTTAGGCACTGAGGGTATAAAAATACAGCATAGAACTGAAATGAACTCTAACCATCCATCCATACATCTATTTTTGACCAAAAAATACAAGACAACAAAAAACAAACATAATTGCTACTCTCTGTGATTCTGTACAGTGATGTGGAACCTAAATTAAATGTATTTTAGCTGAAAATTGCTCAGCTTTGTTTAAAACTGTATTTTAAGGTACTCTTGTGCACTTTGTATGAGGTACCCTATTTGTTTGGTGCATGTGACTTACTTTAAAGAGATAGTTCACCTTCAATATAGTGTTTTTCCCCCATACTATGGAAGTCAATGGTGACCAACAACTGAATGTGAACTATCCCTTTAATAGCTGCCTTGCTATAGTGGCTTTCTATTTTTTGTTTGTTTGTTTTTGTTTTAGATCTGTGTGTTCAAAAAACTAGTAGTATGCCTACCTTGAGGTTTAAGGCATCGTAGATGCTTTAACCTGTCTTTGTGCTGTCTTAAAAGGTGAATCATTGTGCTCAATTATGAGGTAGAAGAAATTGCAATATTTTTTTCTCCCATAATAATTATGTACAGTATGCAATGTATTCTCTCCACATTAACTTATTGCAGCAATCAATGGTGAGGGATGCCTCCTGTGTGTTTCCTGCAAGATGCTCTATGTGTGTTCCATGCAGAATTGCTGCCTATATAGAGCATCCATTTTCTGTCTTGAAAATACATTTAAGTGGCGTCTGCTTACTAAGCAGCAGCTCACAAAATTTGGAACAAAACTAGATACTGTTGTCTACATTTAATGCCTAAGCACTGTGCTTAATGAAGTTATTCTCTGAGTTAGCTAGAGGGCTAGTTAAGCTTTTGACCTTGTTAGGAGCTCTGCGAAGCCCACCAAGCCGATGTATCTTAATCACTCCATGTAATTACAGTCACCCCACCCCATCCTAACCCTCTTCCAAAATCAAGCTCATCTCCCTGAGCACCTCAGGTAAACACACATGAAACTGTAGCTCACCCTGAGAATCTGGGATTCAATCAACAACAAGGGGTCACGTTTAATTAAAAGCTGATGAGAAAATATATTTAATTTCAAGTGCAATTAATTATGTAGGCCTGTAATTGGAAACTCTAGCTGTGTTGTCTAATGAACCCAATTAAACCTCCTGACAGATGTTTTTGACTTGCTGCATAGTTTTTGCCATTTTCCCCCTATTATTTTTACTGTAGAGTTTGCAAGAACTGCTTCCTTGAAAGGAGTGAGATCGCAGAATTGGGAGTGGTGTGCCATTTTCTCAGTGGTGGCATGCTCATTAAGAAGTTCATTATGTCCTCGGCATCTGAAGGTCATCAGCTTCCCTCTGTGTTCATTTCTAAGCGTGCTGGGCCCTCATTGTACCGCCCAACATGCAACCTCAGTCATAGACACTCTCTCTAACTGTCGATTGACTTTGAAGCGCCAGTCTTTTGTTTTCGGTCTCTTTGTTTCTTCATTATTACAATCAGACTAATGCATTTTCAGTTTTACCTTCAGCCAAATGGATTTTTGTCAATCCACAGCGTTGGATTGTCAAGGGATTGATGTTCTGGGGTTGAAAGGACTAGTAGTGGTTATAGGACTTGTGTAGGTTGTGGGTTTGTGTCACAGAACATTTTTGGCTTGTGGTAGCCTAAATTATAATGAGGAGACTTGCTTTAACCTAAATGTGGAAGACTTTGCAAATGGGAAGTTAGGTCATAGTCCTGCTCAGTCACCATGTTACCCTTGAGCACCTTGACCACTTAGCACCAGGTCGCCCCAGGGGAACTTTCTTTGCAATTAGCGTTGAATCAATGGTGGACAGAAACAGCCTTGTAAATTGGTAAGTTCCCGGACGAAGCTGTTTTATCAAGACATTCTGGAAAAGTGCATTCTCTTTGGCCCGACTTTATACGCACTCTTACCAGTGTAGAGATATTATTCACTCCTGACATATTCCTCTATGTTTCAGTGTGAAAGTGAAAAATGGCTTAAGACTTTTTGATCTACTAACTTGCTGATGATGTGCATTTCACTGCCTCTCATTTATAGCCAACAGTCTGAACTTGAAGTTAGACCAGAGGAAGGCACATAGAAAAGAGGAAGCTCCACTGGGAGTTTTGGTGAAAAGGCACTCATGACTGGGGAAACTTAACACTCAAGAGTGCTTTCCAAGGTCTCACTGGTTTGTCTGCAGATTGATTTGACACCTACTTGTGTTTTTAAGGGCTTAAAATCCATGTGTGCTCAAAGAAAGTAAGCAAGTGAGTAACCTTAAAGATAAGCTATAAAAAGACACATTTTCTTCAGTCAAGAACAAACTCTTCAATAAATGAAGTAGTATCCCTCAACCACCTTTCGTTATAATAAATGTAAACCCTCCGAATACCTACTTTAACCGTGTAAAGCAAGGGCACTGCTCAAACCTGTCATCGTGTTTGTCTCGCTTCAACTTGCCAAAGTGGTGACTGGCATCTTCACATCGGCCTTTCTGTCTCCAGATAAGTTTCTTGGTAAAGATTCCATAGTCGAAAATGAGATAGCTGCCCAAAAAGTGCCAAAGATCTTGCGCACCAGGATCCTTGCAGGAGGGGTGTCAGAGTAATTAGACTGCTAATGAGAGGACTGAGAGCTGCCGTGTTCAACGCTCATCCATTCAAGTGTCTAAGGGGAATTAATTAACCATATGCTTACTAATGTGCCCTGTCCATTCTATGATGGATGAGCAAGAAATGGCATTTCTCAGCCCGTGACTACTCTGAACCCAGATCCCAGCATTGTCCTCTTTTTTTTTTGTCCTGGGATAAAGCGTTTTTTTGTTAGAGGGAAATGTGGGACCAGTTGGTGTCTTTTGTTATTGTCTGTTTCTCAGGAGGTGTTGCAAAGGTTTGAAACACAGAAGTGGAACGAGCTTGTGTTCCTCTCAGACTGAAGCAGTAGTTTGTTCAAGCTTTCTGCTTTCTAATTGGCTTGCACGGATCTGCCAAAGTGGCCTGCCAAAGTAGAGATTGCAGGGACGTTGTGTGCATCCAGACTTGCATTTCAGCATGGCTGCCATTTTATTCTCAACAGGTCGTGGGGTCTTTCCACTTGCCGTTCCAGCGGGACCCTCATTAAAAAACAGGCAGCTTAGTCTGCTTCCACCTGTCCGTGCTTTGCTCCTTGCTCAGGGAGCCTGACTAACAGCTGAGAGAGAGAGAGAAAGAGAGTGAGTTTAGATGATGGAAGAGTGTGGGCTAGCCGGAGAAACATATTTCATAAGCTGGACTCTTCCCAACGCACTCTGGAAATCATAGATACTGGGACAGCTCGGACATAAATCATAATGAGGTTTGGTAGCGGGGGGTAACCGGGTAGTGTGTGAGGTATTTTACATCAGAGCTAGACAGGAGAAGTTGCAAAGGGGTCCAGATGGAAGATGGGCCCTTGAAGGAGCAATTACTTGGACATTTGGAACGACACCTAGACCCATGATGCCTTTGATTCGATTGTCCAACCCCCACTGCCCATGCGCACAGTCTGTATTCTCTGCTTCCTCCCACAGAGTCACAAATCAACCAATGTGCAGCAGAAAAAGAGAGCAAGCTAAAGGAATGCCTTACTCGATCTTGGGTGATGACAAACCAAGCCATCTGTCTCGTAGCATGTCTGTCCGCCTTTGACATAGTCAATTCCAGCGGTACTGACGGGGGCGGAGGTGCCCGGTCGTTTGCATTTATACTGTCTCTCAAGAAAGCCACAAGTTTTTATCGCCTCCACAAATGCTCTCTTGCAAAAGTAACGGCAACATTCAGACCTTTCTTCAGGAATGCCCGAATATGTCGGAATGCAATCAACAAAATGCGCGGCCTGCAATTTTCCAAATGGCTATTGATTGAGTAAGCCAGAGGATGGCCACTCTCATCCGTCGTGGCAATGCCTATCAAAGGCTTCATCGTTTTTCAGGCCACATTTTCACCATTTAGTAAATGTGGTGTGGTTACCACATAATATGGCTTTAATTAATGGCCAAACATGGATGGGATGCGAAGCAGAACTCTCCATTTGTCACGATTAGTTTGATCCGCAGTCTGTGAGCTGTGCACTGGGCTTTTAAAACTGCCAATTTGATGCTTCTGGTTAAGCTAGGGCAAGCACATCTTTGCAGAATCTTAAGGATCATTGATTTTACAACATGTAAAGCAGGACAAAAGATATCCAACCAAAGGCCCAATGAAGCAATTAGACAAAGCTCTTTGTTTTTCTTTGAAAATGAATTCAGGCACATCTTTCCCTCCATAAACACCACTTCAACCAATCAGCTGGTGTTGGTAATGAATACATGAATTGTTTTGTGCCAGTCTGGAGTCCAGTGCCAGACATTTCCTGATTCATCTGGTTGGACTTTGATTTTTAAGTTGTTTAAATCATCACTTTATATACCTACAATGAGCATGAAGGTCATTGCTACTTAACAATTTGTGTAGGTTATGAGCGTTGTCTTTGTGTCTTGTAAACACCAACAAGTTTATTCCTTGTTTTGTTTTTGTTTTATTTAATCTACAAATCTGCTGAACAGTTTTTGTGTTCTGTCACACAAAAATCAAGATTGAGTGAGGGTCTGGTAATTATTCCAGCTATAGGTTTCTTTCACAAATATTTTGACAGAAGAATAAATCATTCATTTAGACCTTTTCTCACCCTGATTGAGACAAGATATTTGCCGCTACACAAAACAAATACATTGTCACCTCTCTGAGATATTGAGTGGAGCGGAAAAGTAATTTTAGCCCTGAATTGTCACTACAGGTTGTCAAGACTGTGTGGCAGAGAAAGCCACTTGTGCAATTTGAAACCAGCTCTGTACTTACGAAGGAGAAACGGCAACTCACGTAGGGAGAGAAATAGAGCATGGAAAAGAGACAAGGCTCAGGATCATTTGTTTTATCTACTCCGACATCGCCATAGTCCACCATAGTTTGTGTCTACAGCCGTTGTCTTACTTACTGTTGCTGCATCCCAATATGCACACTATCAGTACTATAGTAAGAATATATCATCTCTAATCGTGGTGTTTTGATATTAGTATGCCAGAAGTGCCTGGATGCTGTGCTATTTGTTATTTATTTTTTCTCCACTTTTTAACTTTAAATTTGAACTGATTAGTCAAGCCAATAGTAGAGCAAATGTTGCTATATCAGGCTGCTCTGAATCTTTTGATAGCACAAGCGAACCGCAGCATTAAGTAATAATGAATTTTGCTACATGCTAACACTTAACATGTAAACACAAACAGTGCACAATGCATTTTATGATATGTTAGTGAATCTCAATAATGCTGTCTTACTGCATACTCAAAAGTGTGTACTTTCCAATTGCTGGTAAAGTAAATACTTTTTTGAATTGATATGCAGCCTATATTCTAGCTTCATAATCTTAATTACATTTTTGGTTATTTACATCCTGTGCTTAGAACTTCCATTCCGTGCAAGAAAGCACTCCAAGGCCTTTTGTTGGCATTTTATCTGCTGACTGAAGACTTTCAGGACAAGGTTTTGCCTGGCTAAGCTGGTCCTGACCATTCTCGTCCTGGTGATCCATCATGCCTGGCCCCTCCTTCCATGTTCACTGCACCACCAGAGTTCATTCCAATGGTTGCTTCTTTTGTTGACCTTGTGAAATATCGCCTTGTCTTCTGGTGCTTCTCATGCATTCATCCATACCTCTTGTTGTGTTCTTGCTGACTTGATAATTTCCTTGTCTCTTTAGCCATGGGGGTGTTAGTAAGCTAATGGGGATGAAAAGAAAAGTTGCCCTGTGGGCTCTGGCTTTTCTCTGGGGGATGTACAACATTTTTTCTCCAAGGGTGGGGGGTACCATTGTTGTTTTCAGAGTGACTTAAATAAATGTGCATACTCTACTGGTCAAAAGTTTGTAATAATTAAAATTTTACACATTACATGACACATTAGATTAGGGCAGTGTTTCCCAACCTTTTTTCTGCCACGGCACACTTTTGATAAGTAAAAAAATCCCACGGCACACCACTAAAGTTAAGCACACAAAAAAAGAAAGAAGGGAATGTTTTTTTCCCAGTAATTAAACAATGCATCGTCAGAGTTGATATTTTGGCTTTATAAATGATTAGACACTTGACATTTTTTGGAAATCATGCTCAAATGGAGTTAATGAGGTTTTTGACAAGCGAAAGACAGAAATCTGTGTTTTGTCTGCATCTGAGGCAGTAAATTAATCGCATTATGTTTTCATCAATTTTCAGGTTATAAAGTTTATTGTAGCTATATGGGCACTCAGCTTTACTTATTGTTTAATACATTTGGCCAACATCTCATGATATAAAAGATAAACCGCTATGCACAGGATATTTAAAACATACAAAATTGCAATTGGCTACAATAGATGGCAAATGCTTCTTCTCCACTCTTCAAACACAAAACATTAGCCTTTATAGACATTGTTTTTCTTGAGTAAAGAAAACGCTGTACTTATTCAAACATCAGTTCTTTATTACCCTTACATTGCGAAGAAGTAACGTTAGACGTCTGTCTTCAAACTGCGTGTCACGGCACTTCATTCTGAATGGAGGCGGGACGGAGTTATGAGTTTGACTGACAGTTTGAGGATCTAATGGCATTACAAGGTTTAGTCACAAGCTCTTTTGAATGCTTTTCATTGGTTAAATATTTGTAAAACCCACAAACAGACATAACGACGACCAATAGCACTGATTTAAAATAATAATACTGAAATTTAAAAGAGACAGGAAGTTTTTGATAATTTTCCATGGCACACCCAACTTGTGGTTGGGAAACACTGGATTAGGGAAAACTGTTCAATATAAAAATGAATGCACAACCATTTTCTAGATCCCTTAACCCCACCCAATACCTAACATAACTACAATTGAGGTTTATTGATGGAAAAGTCTTAGTCAATAGTGAATTTGTGTTTTTGTGTTTCATAATCTAAAGTCAGCATAATCATAAGCAAAAGCAGCAAAAAACAGTTTTCACTATTGATGATAATAATAAAAAAGTTTATTGATCACCAAATCAGGATATTAGAATGACTGGAGTGATGATGCTGAAAGTTCAGCTTAGCCATCACAGGAATAAATCAAAATGTAAAAATATGGTAATAGAAAAAAAAGAAAGCCATTATTTTAATTTGTAATAATATATCACTACTGTATTTGACCAAATAAATGCAGCCTTGGTGAACATAACTTGAAAGGCCTGGCAACATTTCTTTCAACAACACTAAATTAAACAACATTTATGTTTGAAAATGTAATTGATAGGAGAGAATTTCCATTGGAAAATCCAACAGCCGTGACGTCATATTTCCATATTAAGCTGCAATGGGTTGTGGTTCTCTTGGTGCTTTTAAACTGCCAAAGATTAATCAAGTCAAAACACATTTGTTTTCATACAGCCTTGGTTTAATTACCCCACAGCCTTCAGGATGTTAATTTCCTGATGCAGTGTCTATATTATTCCTTTGTGAATCTAATTTAATTACAATAATGTACACCAAGGCACATGATCAGTAATCACTGCTCCAACACATGTAAATTGACCATCTGCCGCTGCTCTTTCTCCATAGTCATGCACCTCTTCGGACTCAACTGGCATCTGCAGCCAATGCAGAAGCAGATATATCAGCTGATGGAGGACAACACAAGTGGCCTACATCTGCCCACAGATCTGGGCTTGCCGCCTTTGGGCAACACAGGTCTAGTGTTTCCGGATCGAGGAAGCAAAGATGAAGGTATGTCCAAGCCTGATATTTTAAAGTCAACGCAAATGTTCAATTGCATTCAATTCCTTGTTCCCGGTGGTATTGTGTATGTTATTCACACTCAGATTTGGCTTTATTCTAGTATGAAATGTCTAGTTTAAATGGTCCAGTCAGTTCACAATGGATAAAATCAAGTTCTGCTCTACATCTTCATTCTCTTTTGCTTGGATAAATGGATTTGGAATGCCATTTCATGTGTTTTTTTTATTTTATTTTTTTAAAGAGTGGTCCTTATTAGGGTGCAGATAAATAGAAGTCTTGATGTGAAAAGGCAGCAGCTCGACAATTTTGGTTCTTCCAGTCTTGATTAACCTTAAACCTTTTTTTTTTGGCCAAGCATTTGAACTCATGCCCTTCAGTCATCTCGTATCCGACAACACATTCCAATATTTCAAGCTAATTTCCTGCCAGATTCGCATGAACTCATCTCCCGCTAATTTCGCTCCACGCTGGCCAGTATTAGAACGTCTTATTTTTGATTTTCAAAGACTTCAAGATCCAGGATTATTTGTCAGCCAGCTCCATGCTGTGACCAGTCTCAGTTGCTTGCCATGAGATCTGCATTACAATCCAGTGAAAGTTGCGGGGGAAATGGGAAGGATATTAATTGTTCCTGGAAGAACGAATGGCATAGCTTTAGGGATTGAGTATCCAGGGGCTCAAGGCAGATTAGAACTCGCCCCATCCAGAAAGCCATGCATTCCTTTCATCTCCAAGACTGGACAAGAGTTTTCCTGGCAGTGGAAGAAAGCAGAAGCTAACCCCCACGGTCATGGAGACGGAAGTTCGTACAGTAGGAAAAGTTCACTTTTTCCATGAGCACAACCCATATTTAGTCATTTGATTTGCTACAGGCCTCGGACAAAAGGTGGGAGATCAGACCATTACCATATAGATGAGTCGCTGAGACGTCTTTTTTCATTTAGCAGCTGGCAGAGAGGGAGCGAACGAAACCACAAACACGAAGTCTGCGATGGTGCCTCCGCTTGAGTGACATCTGCGGCTGAGGGGAAATCGATAGGCCGGGCTTTTTAATTCTGACTGTCAGAGTAACATTGTCATCAGGAACTCAGCAAATCAATCCGGTGACACTGTGCTGTACATCCCAGGCATTTACTTAAATAAACACTGTACCGGATGGTTTTCTGACCATCTTGCACCTTCTAGTAATCAGTTCAATTACCCATAAACATGTTATCTGGAAGGTGTCAGTAAGACCTTGTTGAAATTCATGCATTTTCCAATTCAACTGGACGTTTCTGTTTTGCCATGTGCTGTGGAAATCGTAATTTACTCAGCAAAAATTGAAAAAAAATAAAATATAAATCATTATTTTATCCCCAATTTCTCATTAACTTAATTTAGATGTTTATAATTGCACTTTCTAAAAATCAAATCATTCATCATTCTCAATGATTCTCATGCCTTTGCTGTCATGCAATATGTATTATTATCTAAATTGACTTTACATTAAATCATCATAAATTAAAAGCAATGCAATAAATACTGCGTAATATATATAAAACTTTAATATTTATTTCATTGCGTTAAATTTTGCATTATAGTAATGGGCATATTTTTTTATGGTAATAATAGTTGGTCCTAATACTTAAAAAAAATCATATTCAAGCTTAATTTTTTTTTATGGAAAATAGAATTTTGTTGCTTTTTTTTTTTTTTTGTCCAGTCATGTTTTTGACAGATTTAGTAAAGTTCGGCCAATGACAAAATATGCGGCATAACTGAATTTTCACAACATGTGTAATTGCGACTGATGTGGTAATGCGTTATGTGGAGGCGGTAAATTGGAAGGCGGGAAAGTGTGTCCTGTCTCTCCAGATATATCACGCTGCAAATGATTGACTTTCGAGGAGACTGCCATCTGCTGTAGCGCATGTAGCCCGACGCGAAAGCTGCCTGAGAGTCCTTTGGGCTCTCTTTGCAAGGATGTCTGCTTTTGTCGCCATCACTGCGGAAATTGGCCAATCCACCTGAGCAAGCAGATGTTGCCATTTCCTCAGGGTCCAATGAGGAGGGTACATTAGCATTAGGTGCAGGGGCGTTTTCTCTGAGGACGCAAGGAGGCACTACCTCGGAAACATTCTGATGAGTAAATAATTGATGGTACAAAAAATAAAACAAATATATAAACAACTGATTTTATATAAAGTGAGGCTGAATCAACTTCCAAATCAAAACAATCTTGGAAACACAAACTGATCCGTAACCATGAATAGACTTTCTGTGTTTAATGAAGGTTTGAGGATGAACAAGAATTTAACCATATAAAAAGTACTATTGCAGTTGTTTACAAAGTAATGTAAAATAAAAGAAACATACTACATACATCTCCCACACACAATGTTGGGTTTTTGTACCTCTAAAGTTTCAGCTTTGGAAAGCTCTTTATGTTCAGTGGTCAGTGTGGCTATTTTTTCCTGATGTGATGGAAAATCAGCAGGAGGGTTATTCACCCAGTACACTGACCCTCTGCTCGCACCATATGGTAGATTTATGAGGCGTCGAGCTGACTGATAGATCTCATTTTCCACAGGTAAACTAGATGGCTTTTTCCCGGAGGACAGCTTCATAGACATGGGCGAGATTGACGTGGGCCGCAAAGTCGCCCAGCTGATCCCGCCTGGAATCTTCTGGAGGTCGCAGGTCTTTATCGACCACCCCATGTACCTCAAATTCAATGTGTCTCTCAGTAAAGATGCCTTGGTGGGGATCTACGGGAGGAGAGGCCTACCTCCGTCACATACACAGGTGGGTCAGATAAGTCCATTCAGATAAATATTTAAACAATGTTTGTTTTGTATTTTAATCCATAGGTTGATATTTATTGTTTTTGAATGAGAATGAACGTAGAAAGAGATGAAAAAAAATAATGAGACTATTCAGGCCACAATTAATACTTTTTTTTCCGACATGCTAAATGCTAAGCGCTAATTGTTCATGTTTTTGCATTTTTAAAGCTAAATTACATAATTTCTGTGGAACTAGATGGACTTATATGACAAACATGTTTCCCAAACATTAGTCCCTCTGCCATTAGTCAGACAAAGTTCTCAACTCACGTCACTGGTTAAACTAGCATATTAGACTGGGAAAGAAAGTATTTTATATCATTGAAATTTCCACACATCAAAAACAGCCTTATGAAAAAGTTTATTCCTCTTCCGTCACAAGGGGTCAGGTCTTTTTTAATAAAATCAAAAATGGAGGATCCACTTTTGTTTGTTTGTCCCTACCATTCATTTGTCAATGGGTTATAGACATAGCATATTCCCCAAAGATTTCATTTCATTTTGTGGCGTATTATCGTCTCAAAGACTCATCTCAAAGGCTTTGACATAAACAGACACTTAATTTCAGTATCGAACACAGAGCATCTCAGCCTCCCTGTATTGATTTGGTTCATATGTGCAGTGGTATTGTGTCTCTGGAAATTACTCCAAGACCTTGGCTGATAGACTCTTTCAATTGAGCCACGCTAACAAATAAGAGAGAATTGTACTTTTTTTTTTTAAGTTTGTGCGAACAGATTTATTTTGTAAGTGTGTTTCTTAATAACACATGTGGACATGGTAAGGTTAATTGTGTATGATTGGATTTCAGCTTTCAGTGGTCCATTATGTTCAGTGATATTGCTTGATTTGTCATTTGGCTCATGCACAAATGTCAAATAAGAATGTCATGGTCATACAGTATGTCATCCCACAATTAAAGGAAATTATAAATTATATTTTATGTACACAACCTTTTAAAGTTTGGGGTCAAGATTATTAATTAATTTATTAATTCATATTTATTTATTCGTTGATTTTTTTAATAATAAATGAATACTTTAATTGAGCAAGTGTGCATTACATTTGTTTAAAAGTGACAGCAAAGGCATTTGTACTTGTTGCTAAATATTTATTTCAAATAAATGTTGTTCTCTTGAGCTTTCTGTTCATCAACACATCATGAAAAAAAAATGTGATTTCAACAAAAATATTAAGCAGTACAACTGTTTTTAACATTGATAATAATAATATTTCTTGAGCAGCAAATCAGCATATTATAGAATGCTTTCTGAAGGATCACGTGACTCTGAAGACTGGTGTAATGGCAGCTGAAAATTGAGCTTTACCATCACAAAAATAAACAGCATATTAAGAAAACATATTAAAATAGAATAGTTATTTTTTGCACAATTTTACTTTTTTATCGAATAAATATGTCCTTATTGAGCATAAGAGACTTCTTTCAACAGTATTGAGAAACATCCATGAGATCTCATGATTCTCATTACTACTTTAAATGCTTGTAATATTTTGTAAATTGAAATGCCATAATATTTACTCCTAAGTATAAATAATGAAAATCAGCATAAATGAAATGCAGTAATAAAAATTAAGAGGTGACATATAACCCATATATAGGTTTGAGGTGTGAGATTCAAAATTGTGCATATATTAGCATAAATTGGTACAGTGTTAGCAGCTGTCCTTTCACACCTTGCATTAGTCCTCTTTTCAATCTGCCCTTAGAGACCAGCTCATGTTGGCTCCAACGTGCAGGACTTATCAGCTCCTGGAGGCTCATGTGTCATTCATAATGCTTGTTTGTGGTCTGTCTGTCTATCCTTGTCTCCAGTTTGACTTTGTGGAGCTGTTGGATGGCCGTCGACTCCTGTCGAAAGGGTTGCCAGGCCTTGAGGGTCCGCCTTTTCCAGCCCAGCAGCGAAGCCTGATGCCACTCACCAGTCACGATACAGGCTTTATACAGTACATGGACTCGGGCATCTGGCACTTGGCTGTGTACAATGATGGGAAGGAGACAGAGCAGGTGTCCTTTCTCACAACTGCGATCGGTTAGTACAGTATTAAATGAAAACTTTGCTTTAAACAGGTGTAACTTTAAATGTGCAAATAGTAGTTGATTCTCAGATGACATATGTAAAATTAGCCATATTTTCTGATAAACATGGAAGTGTGATTCACACGTGGTCGGGTACATGACACATTCCAACTTGGCTGCTGAAATCCAAAGTTATGCACAACCTGCCATTATAATGGCAAATTTAGCTCTTTCTAATCTCTTGAAGTTTTCTTTTTCTTCCAATTCCCATTCATGGTGACAGTGTAATTTGTGGTTCTATGGTTCTCTTAAGCATAGATCTTTCTTATTACCATGCAAGCTTTTAAATAGTAATCCTCTGGAAAATATATTCAAAATAATTTCCTTGGAGATATTGATTCAGACAAAAATGAAATTGCCACACAACCCTTTTGTTTGTCAAAAAAACAGAAGGTAATTCATATGGGGATTTTTTTTTTCTTGGGTGGTGGAAAAAAAACGATCTTCATCATCAGATGGCAATAAACTTAAATCCCTGAAAATGTTGAAATTGCCTCATTTTCCTATTTATATCGGTTTACATCAAAATAGGGCCTGAGTCTCCATAATATGGACGAGATAAAGAAAGGTAATCATTTACATTGCAGCCAAAATAACTGTTGCAAAGACATTTTCGTGCTACTTCATTGACATGCCTATTTTCAAATTGAAACATACACAATTCATATAGTCATCGCAAGCATAAACAATCTTATCCAATCTTTGAATCAAACAGCGAAATCAGCAAAATCACTGACTTGTGCCAGAAAATGTTGAAATTAAATTACATGCAAGTTACTATTTAAATCAGTTATTGTCCAAATAGGGCCCAAGTCACTGTGATATACTGTAGATAAAATAAGGAAAGGTTGTCATTTAGACTGCAGCCAAAATAAATATTGCTTAAATGCTTTGGCACCCCTTCATTGACATGCCAATTTGTGAAATGAAATAACGTTCGTAATCCATGCAAGCCTAAACAATCTTAAACCTAAAATGGCTTTGACAGACAATCCCAGCCAAAATTATCCAACATTTTTTCCCCCAAATCAAATATGAATTAGGCATCTGAGAAAATGTTCTACTTGTCAGAGCCTGCCATCACTGATATTACCCTTTTTGCATCGCCATCTCAGCCAGCCTAGACCTCTACAGAGTAATCAAGGTGGATTTGAATAAGAAAGATTGCGGAAATGAGCAGTGCTTCACAATGCCTGCGTGTGTTCTTCACTGATGGCTCGTAAGACTCTTGTTACTTTTTGAGTGCCTCCCAGCAAATCCCGCTTCCAATTTGCTGTCTATTTGCATAGAACAAAGTGGCCTTGATTCAAAGCTTCTGATTGACGACTCTTCTGATCCCCTATGCATATTATTGGTCATTATTTGATCATATTCACATGTGTTTTTTGATGCGAAAGACTTTGCCGTTCCATCCTTTCATGGAGGTGATTTCGATTTTGTCCTTTCCCTTCAGCGTCCTGGAAGCGGCTTTGATTAGTCCGAGCCCGTCAGGAGGGAGGGCAGAGCTCGGGGCCGTCGCAAGGTTTCAGCTTTCATGGAGGTGGCAGCTGGGAGCTGTTCTCACATGCTCTTTAATTAAACGCTCCTGGGCCATGGTCCATCTGCAGTGGGAGGGGGGAGGGGTTTGCCAGCCTGTCGATCGATGCAAGTGTGTCTGCCACACATCCATTTCTGCTGTTCCAGTTCATCATGGGGAAAGACGGCACTGCGCCTTACCACCCCCGATGAGGATGGAATACAATACCGTATATACGACACATGACATGGTGGTTTAGAGTGGCGGAAGATGAGGAGAGAAGGAAACGGTCTGTTTATCCTGTGTTCGGTACTCTTGGATGCAGCCACCATTGGGAGTTTGTTGGCCACCTGCGGTTCAGGGCCACGACGGTGGGCTTTAGAGAAAGAAGGTCTGGAACAGGAGTCATGCCTGAGTTGATTTGACTCTGAGCTGTGGGGCTCAGAGGGAGGCAGAACGAGGAGGTGAAGAAAGAGGAAAAAAGAGACAGAGAGGGTGAGAAAGATCGAAAGAAAGTAGGTCAGATGGATGGCGACCTTCAGCAGGGTTTCAAACAGCACCCAGTATTTAGTACAGAAACACTAAATGTTACATTGAAGACAAAGTTTTAGCTTTTGAACCAATACTGCATTGACCAATGGCATGACCATGGCTTTCTGTTTGTCTGACCAATCATGGATGGAGAAGTATTCAGGAAACAAAAATCATCATTTGTTTTTGACTATTGGTCACTAATGGTGCACACTTGGGGGCTGTTTCATAAAAGACGCTAAGAACAGCGGGGATTAAAGTCCAAACCCTGACTTGAAATTACCTAACAAATCAATCGGGGCTAAAGCGGTTTCATAAACGACAATTTGAGTTCACACAATCTCACTAATTCGATCCAGGTTCAATGAGTCACGATAATTTGATGTGCACGCTTATTCTTAAGCTGCCCTTAATGTTGATCATTGATCAAATCGATCCACCGTGGCAAACAGTGAACATTTGTGCTGTTTAATGCATTGGAGATAATGCGTTTTTCTCAATGCATAACTGACATGTCACAGGTATATTTTTAATCTGTACATGTTAGAGAGTCTTGCAAATATATAACATTTTTCTGTCAGGAATGGATGAGGCATACGCGCGCTACACAGATTGAGCAGAATAGAATAATAGCGCAATAATTCTGAATAAAATATTAATTCTGCTAAAATATGTGTTGTTGGACATTAAATGTGACACATGTAGAATTCTAATTCTACATATAAGTGTATTTTTATGATAGCAGTAACTGTAAATCAAATGTAAGCTGGCTAATTCAGTCCTACTTGCTCAAATTAGTTAAATGTGTGTTCCTCTTATCAGTTAAAATGTAGTCCGTTTTCTATTTATTTTCATTTTTAATTCAGTGATTTTAACGTTTAATTGAGTGTTTTTAATGCTTTAAAGAGCTATTTTAGATTGTAATGCTTTAATGTTCTACGAATAGGCTAACCATAAAAGGTACAGCTGTCATAAAATCAGAGAGAAATGCTGCATGGCTAGAAACTGCTGATCAACTATGTTAAAACGTTTTCATATATCTTAAAAAAAAAAGTCATTGCATTTTGGGCACAATAAATTAAATACAGTTGGCTGTAGCCTATATTTTTATTTATTTGATTATTTAAGTTGCATTAAGTCAACTAATTGTATGTGAGAGAGTCAGTGGTAATATCGATGTGTTCCTATTGGTCAGTGTTAGAGTAGCTCAGCTTAACCTGACAGTTATCTTGCTCCTGACCAGGTTAATTGCTCAGCATAAGTTGCCACAGAGACTGAGCTTGAGCTATGGTAATTTTGCTTTCAGAAACCAAATCAAGTGACAATAAGTCAGAATAACTGAAATAACCCTGGCTTATTTGGTAAACTAGTTTTGTGAAACAGCCCCCTGCTTAATTTATGCATTTACGACGTGAATAGAACTACAGTAAACTGCCTCCTTAGCCATAGAAATAAAAATCACAAATGAGATCGTTTTAATATTTCTGTTTCTCTCTGCTAGATTGCAGTGAAATACAATAGAAAGCCAAAGGAGACTTTTAGGTCTATTTTACTCTCTTGTGGTGTCTGTAGAGTTCCAAAATGTATCCAGAGAGTTTCAAACTGTGCAGTTAAATGTCAGATTTCAGTAGTCTTTTACAACGACTTTACAAATACTATAGAATCCACATTAATTTTATAGTTCTATATTCTTGTAGAATATCAACAACTCTCTTGGTTGTGCTTATATTTGGAATTTTGACAAAGACAAAGTTTATTCTTAAATGAAACATTACTTGACATCTCTATGAAATCTCCGGAGCTATACGTGCAACCTCTGAGCAATACAAATTTCCTCTGGGTACACGTATGCCATGGTCCATACGGGACCTGAAGTGTTGAATATCTCTATTGTTCTTGCCATTTTTTCTCTCTTTGACTCTCTATTTTGTTTCCTCCTTTTTATTTCTTTATGCCTCTCTACTCTCTCTCCATAATTCTCATGACTCCTCATTACAAAACTAAGGTGTCCGTCCCATGTGCGACACAGTCTCATTTGTCCCCGCCATGTGATCTTCTGTTGTCAAAGTTATCAAGGATGCATCTCTAGCTGTGCCTTGCTGATTGCTTTGGTCCCTTGGCTTTCTGAGGAGCCGACAGGCCTTCAAGAACAATTCTAATATTAGATATTTATCACAGATTGAAGCCAAGGACAGTAGTCGTCTTGTGCTATATAAGAGCACAGAGGAGTAATTAATGTCAGATCAGCAGAAGAGATTAAACATCTTATCATTACTTTTTTTCATATTTGGGGTTACTTGGGGATTAAACATCTTATCATTACTTTTTTTGAGGGGACTTTGACTTGGGGTTTATGAGGGGACAGGGGCGTGGGAAGGACCGCAGGGGCTGGGAAGGATGGCTCGTTTGGTATGAATTAATTTTTTAAATGGCTCTTCACATATGTCAATGTTTTTTTTTTTTTTTTTGGGGGGGGGGGATTTATTTATTGGCATGGTCGACTATTTTTCATCGCACTGCAAGAAAAAAAAACTGTTACATGTTAGTACTGTTTGACTTCTTTTCTTCTCCTTGACAAACGGGCGTCAGAAATAGGCGCCACCTAATTTCAGGAAGTGATTTGCACTTTCATCGTGTCGTTTACCATCCAATTTCTACACTGAATACTTGCGTTGGTGTTAGCAGGCCTTGAATATTATTTTCACATTTATTGTTACTTTCATTCAAAATGGCTGACAAATCTAATAGACTTGGATTTGAAGGAGAAACCTGAGCCCTATGTTGAGACCAGAATATCTTGAAGACTTGAAGGTTGATACTTTTGACTTGGATCACTAAGCAACCACCTAGAACACTCTAGCAAACTCATATCAGCACTCAAAACTCTGTAACATTGTGGCAATGATTTTGCCTGCATACTGTAACATTATGGCAATCATTGTATTGCTGGATTTTATTGCCTGTATACTCTGTAACTTTATTGCAATGATTTTGCCTGATAGCGTGTATACAAGCTAGCAAGACAATTTTTATTCAGAAATGTAAAAATAGATTATTACTTAAAAAATGCAATTGTGTGCCATTAGTGGCACAGAAATTGTACACTTCACCTTTAAGGCATACATCTACAAAACTTTATAATCAATGTTGCAGATAGTTAGGTTAAAATTTTTGCCCCTACTATGTATAAAGTTCTTGTGTTCTCTGTGTGTGGCACCAATGAAAGCCTTAAAAGCATGCAGAAATATGGACTCCTTTTTCAAATTCACAGCTGGACACAGACTTCTCATTCACTGCTTAGAGATGGAATTATACGTGACAGTTCTGAAGGGAAGTGCAGGGTCTGGACTGCAGGTACTGAACTCAGATCAGTCGTAGTGTCAGAATTGCTTTATGTGAGAGAGTCATAGATGCAGCGAGAGATGGATTGTGCTCTACTGATACATGAGGAGAGCGTCTCTAAGCACTTTCAAGACAGATACGAAGCGAAAAAGCCATCTCATGTATAATTGCATCTGTGAACATAATTGCAAATGGCTTAATTTATCTTACAATACTACACATGCACAGTCACTCATAGTAGGCTTTCAAGAGACCTGTATGTGCCCTCTGCTAAGAAATGGAGGCTGGAAGCCATCAAAATCCCTACCGAAGTCTTGATAGGCTCAGGCGTACCAGGGGGATAGCCAATCCGCCAGCCTTTTCCTCTCACATCAAGAGACGTCTGCCTTTAAAATTCTTTCAAAAACATTCTCTGCAGCACAGTCTAGTTACCGCCCTCCCTTCTTCTTTTCTCCCCCCTTCCTTCGTTCAGCTTCCCGTCTGTTGCATCCTCTGCGATGATTGACTCTCTTGAGGAAGGGGAAGGCTGTGTCCGGGCTCACATTTCCAGCCCTTTGTCCGACACAAAAGCATCTTTGTCGAGAGAGCTCAGCCCCGGGCGCACCAGCGGTTCGAAGGGAGCCTTAGAGAGGGAATATTTTTTCACCGTTATTTCATGTTTAATTCAGGTTGCGTCTGATCTCAGCTGTACAGAAATGAGCGTGGATTTGCCTCTGTAAAAAAATAATAATAAGTAATATCATAAAATGTAGTAATTGCATATCGTCATTTAAGTTTTGCCATTGACGAATTTGTCCCAACCACTTTTTTTATGGAATTATATACATCAAATACAGAGGAAGCTGTTCCAATTCTCAAGCATAGATTTTTATTTTTTGTGTGTGTGTTATAACAAGTGACGATCTGGCACAGATTTGTTTGCTTTAATGTTTTTTTTGTGCCTCCGTTGTAGTTGTTATCAGTCGCAGAACGTGATTCATGCTTAGCATTTGGTGGTTGAGCCATGTATTTATCCACTGAGCTACAGAATCCCGGGACAGATAGCGACAGATGTAGGAATGAAGTTATCAAATAAAATGTCACAAGTTCATTTGAGGACTTTAATTGATCATCAAGAATGATTGCAAATCACTCCTATAATGAGTTTTATGCTGAAAAATTACGTTCAATTGAAATGTTCTAATAGCAATGTTTGCATGTCAGTTTAGACTTCCAGTACATACACTATTATAGACCTAATCACTGCATCCATATACTATATGGCCCATTTTTGCATGTTTATGAGCAAACTAATTAATATTCATAAGTGAATATTAAATTCACGATGGAACAAGATTGCTTATCTATATCTAAATGCTTCTTGAGAGCTGTCAGTGTGTGAATATATGATGTGTATACCAAGAATCAAGCACCACTTCTTCACTCCAGGAGTCTGTCTAATAGATCCGCAATCTGTAATGAACCCCTATATATATATATATATATATATATATATAGACCTGCCTGAAATCAGAAATCTTGTAATTGACATGTTGACATTCCTTGCATTTAAATTAGCACGCTTCACTGAAGAAGGGTGTTAGATGGAATTTCCATTAGCTGTGTCACTGGATGTGTCATGCACTCGCGATGGTCAATGTTAGTGCTGTTTCACAAAAACAGCTACACTAATTATGGTAAGTTCCTCATTAGGCTGAAGTAAATTCGTCAAGTGGCTGCACTTGAGTCCCACTTCACCTTAGACCTGCAAGCTAACAGAAAATGTCACACTTTATTTTCTCTTATTTATCCAAAGAGTATATATTTTCTTGTACTTGATTTGTTAAAAAAAGATCACTTTTTATAGGCTTAGCATGTGCGCATTTTTTTTTTTTTACTCTTATAATGTCTGTTGAATTGATGTGCCGATAGCATCATTAGCGTCAAATGAAATTGCAAAAATATTGATGTTCCCTGAACACAGCCCTGTCTGCGATTGGTTGGTCAAACTATTGCACCGCCTCAAATTTACCACAATGGTTGAGCCGATGTTTCTGTCAGACTGGTCAGGATCATCAAAGTGTTTATATTTCTTATCTACATAGGATGAAGTAATTTAACATGAAAAATGTCACACTTCACCCTTAAGACCTTCATGTAAGCAATATATGTCATGATGCAACTCATATGACTTTGATATCAGCTCTGTTCTGGAGCTGTTTTTCCTGCTCAGTTTCAATAAATGGCCTGGGGATAGAATTTTGAGCTCTGAAAGTTATAGTATGCTTTTCATAGTGAACTCTTTTTATTTTGAAATATCAAGGAGAATTATATTTATTTGGTATGTGACCCCTTTACAATTGAAACAAAGCACACAGTACACCCAACAAATTGAGCTTTCTTACACCAAGTTATTTAGGGAAAGAGAATAAACTACATCTGGCGAGTGAAGTACTGATGAATATGCATCCTTTTGACAAATATTGTTTGATGACGTTGTTTTGCAGACTCGATCGATGACTGTCCTAGTAACTGTTTTGGAAATGGAGATTGTGTGGCCGGGAACTGCCACTGTTTTCCTGGCTTCAGAGGACCAGACTGCAGCAGGGGTGAGATTTCGGTTTGCCTACTCTTCCATTAATCCTCACACGTTTATACATACAAATCGACACACATACATACATATTTATTACTACAATCACTTATTTGATTACAGTAATGAAAACAACAGTTATATTTTTTAAGAAAATGGAAATGTTTGAGTGACAGAGAAAGTAAAACAGGGATGAAGGACTGAAAGTAATAAAGAAAGGACTTAATAAAATACAATAAAAAATATATGCATTTGGACATTTCAAAATGTATGCATTAGAGTTTACATTATATTTATGTAGTAGCTGTAGCTTGTTTTTGGCAGGCATTAAGATAACAATTTCTCTTGTGGCTTGTCACTTTAAAATCGATTTCCACATTAGAATTCAGTTGCTCTTTCCTGTTTGCATGTTTGTAGTGTATTCTGGTCTCTTGATCATTCGCGTTTCAGAAATCCCTTGTTCATACACAAAACTCCTAGATCAATATGGTCTCACTCACTTTTACCACTGTAACTTTTGCTGCAGTGATCATATTGATTTTTACACAGACATGAGATGCCATCTTCCTACAAGAGTCCAAGAGACCAGAACAAGCAGTTTTTTTTTAAGCTACATTTGGCAGACCTTTAACATGTTGTGTGTACTCTTTCCAGCATCCTGTCCAGTGCTTTGTAGTGGGAATGGTCAGTACCTCAAAGGCCGCTGCATGTGTCACAGCGGTTGGAAAGGATCCGAATGTGATGTTCCCACCAACCAGTGCATCGACATTACCTGCAGTGGACATGGCACATGCATTGTGGGAACTTGCATCTGTAATCCTGGCTACAAAGGGGAGAACTGTGAAGAAGGTACCAGAAAATATGGTTAATAACACTAAACAGATCAAAAGTTTGACATAAAATATTTTTGAAAGAAATATGCTCTTATGCTCACCAAAGCTAAAAAGTAAAACGGTATTATTATGCGATATTATTACAATTTAAAATAATTGTTTCTATTTTGATACGTAAAAAAATTAGATTTATCCCTGTAATGTTAAAGCTAATTTTTCAGCATCATTACTCCAGTTTTCAGTGTCATATTATCCTTCAGGAATCATTCTAATACGCTGATTTGCTGATGAACATTTCTTATTGTTACACAGTTTTTGCTTAATATTTTTGTGGAAACCATTATATATGTATATATAATGTATATTATATATTATAGTGTATGCTTGCTGAATAAAAGTATTACATTTTTATTTTCTTTATTTAAATCTTACTTATCCTAAACCTTTCCACGCCACATATCACAACTTCCACAAAATATTAACCTGTTTTCAACATAGATAAAACAATAATAATAGTAATTTTGAGTACCAAATCAGTCAAAATCAGCATATCTTGTAACATATCATGTAACACTGAAGACTTTCAGCTTTGTTCTCACAAGAATAAATAATATTTAAAAATATATTTAAAAAAATATAATTAAAAAAAGTTATTTTAAATTATAGTATGGCACAATGGCTTAATGGCTAAACCTTTAGCCATTAAGTGTATAGCTTCACCTGCCTCTAACCATTATACCACCACAATACTTTTGTTGTAAGGATCTGTGCTATTTCAGTGATACCCTTGCCCCCTTTATAAAGAAAACAAATCTGAATGTTTACACACTAAATTGCACAGAAATGGAGAAAGAGGCCCTTCCTGGCCTTTTTTAGTGTGCATATGTACCCTTCTGAATATTTAAGGTGGGCGTACATGACCTTCGAGTTTGTAGCGGGCCCATAAGTATCTGACGTGTCTCCTTACGCCTAGAAAGTCTCCTTGCTCCTTTACATGCATTATGGATACTTCCGAGGGTCCAAAGCAATCCATTAAGAGATGAACAATTATTTTGTGTCAAGATCCAATAAGTTGAATTTGCTCTGAGAAGTCTGAACTGAGACTTCAGCGGCCCAACGAGAGGGGCGACCGAGGCTTGAAGAGATAAGATTAAAGTAGCCATTGTGTTTGGCAGTTTTTGAAGGTTCTCATTTCAAGATGAAAAATGATCTAGCCGATTTTGACAAATGGTATGTTCTGACTCCTCTGACCCCCGGCAATTCTATTTCGGGGTCTCACCATCGGCCGTTCGAGGAAGAGAATGCCGACACTGGCGCTTTAACGGTTCTACCTTTCTTCGCCGCGACCTTCAGGCAGTGATGATTAATTGCCAGGAGAGGGGCTCTTGTCATTTAGCCTATGATCTCTGTGCCTTGTGCCCAAACCATCTGCTAAGAGACCTGAACTCCTGCGTATCTATAGGAACGGCTTCTCCACCCATTTGTGTCACGGTAAAGGGAGTCGGCAATGTAGCGACCCCATCGCTCCTTTCCCATCATGTCCCAGCTGGCCTCATGTTAGCCATCTGTGAGGGCACATTCTTGGTTCATACCTTCATTTTCTAACAGATATACACTACTGTTCAAAAGTTTTTACATGTTATAAAAAAGTAAATGTCATGTTAATGCTGTTCTTTTAGACTTAAAAAAATATATATATATATCAAATTAAAATATATATATAACGGTTTCATTATTTTATTTCTTTTTTCAACAATGATAATAATAAAAAACAATTATTGAGCAGCAAATCAGCATATTGGAATAAATTATGAAGGATCATGTGACACGTAATACTGGAGTAATTGCTGCGGAAAATTCAGTTTTGCATCACAGGAATAAATTATATCCTAGAATGTATTAAAATGGGAACCATATATTTTAAATTGTATTTTTTGTTCAGAATATTACTATTTTACTGTATTTTTATCAAATGATTGCCGCCTTTGTAAGCATAAGCAAACACATACGTGTTCCTGTGTGGCTCAGTGGTAGAGCATTGCGTTAGCAGCGCAAAAGGTTGTGGGTTCGATTCCCAGGGAACACAAATACTGATTAAAAATGTATAAACTGAATGCAATTGTAAGTCGCTTTGGATAAAAGCATCTGCTAAATGCATAAATGCAAATGTGAGCCAAAATCATCACCGACTTAAAAATCACCAAAGACTTAAACTACTTCAGTCTGTGTGCATTGAATTTATTTAATACACGAGTTTCACAATTTGAGTTGAATTACTGAAATAAATTAACTTTTCCACAACATTCTAATTTATTGAGATGCACCTGTATACTGTACCATCTTCTCCAAGTTTAGTGTTTTGAAGTTAATGAAATCAATGTATTTACTTAATATACATCCCCAATACATCAAAAATCTGACCCATGATGTTTGTGCAAAATTCAGAATTAAAGAATTGTCTCCTTTCAGTTCATCAGTTGGAATTTAAATAGGCCATATCCACATGAATTTAACTTGGAAATTTAATTGGAATTACAAGAAAGAATAATTTACCGAATTTGGGAAATCAAGTGTTTTTTCACCCTGGTTATTTAAATATGATAAACTAAATTAGATGCATCTAATCATCTTTTTTTTCATTTGTTCTTTCTATACAGCATTATAGTTATCTATCAACCATTTGTTTGTTTGGTAATTCATGAATTCTACAATTTGTCCATTCATGCATTCTATGAGAGAGATTGTTGAAATATAGTTTTTTTTGGCATTTTTGCCTTTATTAAAATTGGATAGTATAGTATATCCAACATGCATTCTATAGTATTCCATCATTACATTTATATTTAGTCATTTTGCAGAAGCTTTTATCCAAAGTGACTTACAATTGGGGAATACATAAAGCGATTCATCTTAAAGAGGCAAACAGACAGAGGAAGTGCTCGTAATACCAAGTATCAGGCATTGTTCAAATAAGTGCAAGCTAGCAAGGGGAGGAATGCATAAAGAAAAAGACAGTTGTTGTTTTTTTGTTGTTGTTTTTTATTTAGGATGAAGTCAAGTAATGTTGAAATAGCTGAGTTTTCAGTTGTTACTGGAAGGTTGACAGGGATCCAGCATTCCGGATAGGGGTGGGAAGATCATTCCACCAGCCAGGAATGGTGAACGAGAATGTTCTGGAGAGTGATTTTGAGCCTCTCTGTGATGGTACCACGAGGCGTCGCTCACTAGCAGATCTCAGACTTCTGGAGGGGATGTAGATTCGTAATAGTGAGTGGAAGTAGGTGGGTGCTGAGCCTGTGGCTGTTCTATATGCAAGCATCGATGTCTTGAACTTGATGCGAGCTGCAACCGGTAGCCAGTGCAAGGAGATAAAGAGAGGTGTAACATGGGCTCTTTTGTGCTCGTTGAAGACCAGTCGTGATGCTGCATTCTGAGTCATTTGTAGAGGTTTGATTGTGCTTGCTGGAAGTCCAGCCAGAAGAGCATTGCAGTAGTCCAGCCTAGAAATGGCAAGGGCCTGGACAAGAAGTTGTGCAGCATGCTCTGTCAGAAAGGTCCTGGTATTTCTGATATTATGTAGTGCAAACCTGCAAGATCGAGCAGTCTTTGTAATGTGGTCTTTGAAGGTCAGCTGGTCATCAAAGATTACACCAAGATTTCTGACTGAATTTGATGGGGTAATTATAGTAGAACCTAGTGAAATAATGCTGTAGAGCTGGAGTGGCAGGGAAGACAAGAAGCTGAGTCTTTGCCAGGTTGAGCTGTAGGTGATGTTCTGTCATCCATGCCGAGATGTCCGCCAGGCAGCCTGAGATGCGTACAGCTACCGTTGGATCATCTGGTTGAAATGAGAGATAGAGCTCTGTGTCATCAGCATAGCAATGTAGGAGAGGCCATGTGCTTGTATAATGGGACCCAGTGATGTTGTGTAAGTAGAGAAGAGGAGGGGTCCAAGAACTGACCCCTGAGGAACCCCAGTGACCAGTTGATGTGCTGTGGATACCTCCACTCCCCAGGCCACCTCGAAAGACCTACCAGTGAAATAGGATTCAAACCAGCGAAGTGGAATCCCTGTGATGACCAGTGATGAGAGGGTGGGCAGGAGGATCTGATGGTTGACCGTGTCAAGAGAGCATAATCTGCTCTTGGAAAGCATAATTTACTTTAACATTCTGTTTTTCATTTGTTCATTTTTGTATTCAGTCGTTCAGTCATTCGTTTTAGCATTCTGCCATTTAAGCATACTATTATTATGTCTATCTAGCATTCTGTTGTTCTACAGTATATCGGCCTATAAACCTTTAGACATTTTGACTTAAAAAATCTTGGCAAACATGGTTTTTCGAGTTGAGTTGGCAGTTATATCTATTCCATTGAATTTCAGTTTATTTCAAACTCATATCGCTGTTGTGCATTCTGTTTGCTATGTCAATTCAAGTTTAAACAGGAATTTAAAAGGAATTGTCAGTTCAGTTCTGAATGGTGCACACCCCTTGTGCCTTTTTTTTCCTGAAATATCGTTTTTCACAAAAATCACATTTGAAGTCAAATTGGTTGCAAATAAATTTTTATTTTCACTCTAATACAATTTTTTCTTTATTTTGCGAACCTCTGCTTTCAGAATGTTTGTCTGGTGTGACTGATACATAGTACATTCTTTAGCGAGGATTAGAAATATTAAAGGGGTCATATGATCAAGTTTTCCTTTCTCTTTGGAGTGTTACAAGCTGATTGTGCATATATAAGATCCCTGAAGTTGCAAAGACTGAAGTCTCAAAACCAAAGAGATATTCTTTATAAAAGTTAAGACTCTGCCACGCCCCCCTAAGACGGCTCATTCAAACACGCCCCCACGTCTACGTCACGATGTGGAAATATTTGCATAATGCCGCCCAAATGTTCACGCAAAGAAAGAAGGAGTGGTTTCAGTTACCGCTGTAGTGTTGATGCAGCCATGACAGGGAGACGCTGTGTGTTTATAGGCGAAAGCAAAAGCACTTTATTTGGCCTCCTGAAAGTAGATGCATTTAGGAATCATTAAGATTGCTTACAAGATATCAGCAACGCATTTTATGGACAACCGTTTTGTGAACCTAGGAGAGGATGTAAATCTGACTTTGCTATGACAATCTGCCGCTTCTGAATCAGCAACTGTATGTTTTGTTATTAGTTTCAGTATTTGCTATTGACTGTTCAGATGCTGAGATTTGCATGTGTGTGTGTGTGTGTGTGCGTGCGTGTGCGTGCGTGCGAGACAGGGTCACATAACAGTTGAGTCAGCTGTCTTAATCGCGGCTTGTGTGCAAATACATAAGAGCTTCATCACTGTGTCTGTCATGTGACTCTGTTCCCCTCTCGGACTTGAACTGATGGTAAAACTAAGGACATTATTTACTGTCTTTACATTTATTTTGAAAGATGAAGCTCGCGATTATGGAAAGGGGAGTTACATTTCCGACGAGTGCTTGCGGTGTTCGGCCAATCACAATGCACTGTGCCAGTTGGCCAATCAGAGCAGACTGCGCTTATCGGAAGGATGGACTTTGTAGAAAACGCCGCGTTTGAGAGAGGCGGGGCATAGAAAACGTAGAAATATAAAACATAGAAAAGTCTACATAGTTTTAAACATTAAAGCATGTCAACATATTCTGTTACACCAAATACACAAAATAATTATCTTAAAAAAAGCATCATATGACCCCTTTAAGAGTAACGGGGATACATGAAGAGGAGCTTTTCGCCCCTGGGCCATTGTAGGTGTCCTTGTTTGCATTCTGTCACGCTTGGTTTTGGGTTCACAGTAAGTGGGGGGACCACATCCAGCATCGCTTTTCAATTTAGCAGAACATGCTCCGACCGCGCCTGTCTTTTCCCTTCCCGGCGCTGGGAGGAAATCTCATTACCAGCAGCTGGAGGAGTCAGAGAGAGAGAGAACGAGCAACACTCTTCCCACCTGCCAGTTTACTGCACGACAGCGAATGCGGCTATTTCATTTGACCGTTTGTAAATCCTGTTTCTCTCAGGGTTTTTGGAAGTGTCAGGCCTCCTCAGAAACGTGGCTGGGCATGTGGCATGCTCTCCGCTACAAGAGCTAAACCTCTAGAGTCATCGTCTTTTCTTTTTTTTTTGGCCTGGGATGGATGACTAAGGCATGAGTCATACTTTGAAAGGAAGAGGAACAGCAGGGGACACCGAGTTATGGCAGTTTAATGTGAATACATGCATCTGTTCAAGTTTGATCTAGTGCGTTTGTCTTTGATGATGAGTTTGGTGTGATGGGAAATGGCTTCGCTGGTGTATTTTTACTTTGAATTCTGCTTCTGAATTATCTTTTGATGTGAAAATTAGTCAGTTAATACCTGCGTTGTGTGTTTTCTAATTTGCAGTGGACTGCCTGGACCCGACCTGCTCAGGGAGAGGTGTGTGTGTTCGTGGAGAGTGTCATTGTTTTGTAGGTTGGGGAGGTCCTGGATGTGAGAGTCCACGTGCTTCCTGTATGGAGCAGTGCTCTGGACATGGGACCTTTCTGGCTGATGCAAACACCTGTAACTGTGACCCCAACTGGACCGGTCACGACTGCTCCACAGGTCAGTACAGTGGCATTTATGTATTTATTTATTTGATTTACTTGTTTGTTTGTTTGCTGTTTTCACTAAATGAACACAAGGAAGAATTATATTTAGTTATTTTAATTTATGTGCACCAATAAGTATTTTATTTATATTCTATTTATATAGTATTGCTTTTTATTTTAATATTTTCAGTTTTCAATATGTGCTTTTGTTATTTTATGTTTGTTTTGTTTTAATATTTCTATTTAGATTTACGTTTATTTAAGTTTTATTTTGGGTAATTTTAGTATTTTAACCTAGCTATTTATTTACTTTAAGTTTTTCATCTAATGTTTTTGTTTAGTTTTTTGTTTTGCTTCATTTTGTTTAGTTGTTTTGTTCCGTTTCATTTCCTTTCATTTCATTTACTACCCAACTACTTTTTTCACTTTTTGAATTCCTTTTTTATATCAAATTGTGTCAGTAAAATTGTTTGTAACGACCATTCAAGTTGACTTTTACCTAGATTTACAGCAGTAAGCAAAATCTTCGGACACTGAAGTAAGACAACTTTTGAACAATTTAATTAAAACAAAGCTTAACATAAATGAATTGATAATAGTTCATCATAAATACTTTTACAAATATGTCCTGATGTGAACAAAATTATTGCAAATATTTTCATTATAGCACGCAACATTTTAACTGTGCAATTTCCATATTGAAAATAAATATTGCTTATTTTTTACCTATGACAATTACTAATCATATAGGTATCTCATCCTGTACAAATACCTGCTCAATCTGATCATATTGCATATCCGTGTTTCAGAGCGCAGTGTGTGGTACAGTGTTAGCATTACACTAATCTGAAGGGCAAATCGTACACCTGTGTTTTTGAATTTCTCTTTGTGAGCGGTTCATCACATATTTATGCGTGCCTGTGCATGAACTGATTCATGTTAAAATCTCGTAAACCCTCTAAATGAAACCTGATGCAGCTGATCTTTGCTAATCTCCACGCCACCTGTTGCCATGACAGCGGTGACTACAGGTGTCAGGGTGTAATTTCATGCTCCACCTAATTTACCTCAATGTTCTCAGCTTGTGTGATTGAGAAAATTCAGCAAAAACAATGCATGCAAAGCGCTTCAGTAAACATTCAGTCTTTTGCCTATAACAGGAAGGTTAAACTCAAATTGTACATTTCTGAACACTTCAAATTATTTTTTCCTTCTGAATTAAGCAAACTTGGTTGATAAAGTCAGCACTGTGCCATTTCCTTTCTTTTTTCTCATCAAGGACAGGCAGTTTGGTCAAATTCTCCATGGTTTCAGAACAATTTAGTCCCCTCTTCTCGACCCCTCTCTCGGTCATGCTTCACCACCTTTTCACGGAGATTTTTCCACATTTGAGCTGTTTCGGTCACGCTAGTTAGACCTCCATCAGGAGGTGGGGGTGAAACAGCAGCGTTTGATGCAGCAAAAGTGTTTTGGCACTTCATGGCAGGCGACGAGAGCCCGATTCTGTTAAGTAGCAACCTGTGGATAGTGTGCTTTGATTTTCACTCAAGATGGTACACTGTTGACTTCTAACTGTAGTCAAAATATGTTATCTTCAATGCAATAATCCTTTGTCTAGATTTCGGCTCTACATTTTATCTTAACTAATTATATGAGATAATAAAAAAAATTATAATACCAATAAAAAATTATAATAACATTAAATATTAATTCAGGTGTGTCTGAAATTTGGTTATTTAGTGTACAATCAAATATATCTATATATCTATATTATTTATTCATTGGTCAGTTTCACTAAATTACCAGAAGGAATTGTAGAATTATATTTCAATATTTTCATTAAATATACATGTTTGTTTTTGTTTTTATTAAGCTTGAGAATTAGTTTATTTTATATTTTCAGTTTTAATTTTAATTGTAGTTAAATTATTATTAATTTGGTTATGTGCTTTTTTGGTTATTATTGTTGTTATTATTATATTTTATTTAAATGTAATAACTTTTTATTTTTTATTTTTTAGTTAATGATAATAATCTTGGATCAAACACTTAAATTGTATATGATGTGCTTACTAAATAAATAATAAGATATGAAAACAGGCTTTTTTTCACAAGGGAGAAAACCAAATGCTGTTATACTAAACCATTTTTGAAACAATGACATTTATTATTGATATCCCTCCAAAAGTACTCAAAGCATTTATGCAATATCGTTATTTTGGTCGCTGCTATCGTAAACACCGTAAAGCTTTAGGAGATCAGAGAACTAATGGGGATTTTGCTTCAGCTAACTTTTGAAACACAACTATCTGTAAATATGAATTTCACTTTAATGCCAAGCAGACAGACTGACCTATTAGGTAATCCGGTGGATTTGCTGGAAATAGCCATTTAAAGCCTGGCTTCTCAAGCGAAAGATGCAGCATGACTAAATTATTATGAGACTTGTACTCTCCTCTGCCTGCCTCTGCTTTAACTCACCAATCTGAATTACAACCGCACTAGAAAAACACCCAGAACATTTAATACATGTATTGTTATTGATACACTGTGAAAACAATGAAATCAAATATGTATTAAAAATATGCTTTGGAATTACTTAATTTTATCATTTTACTTTAACTTGATTTAATTTAATTTAATTTTAACATAAGGTTTAACTTACATTTAAAAATATAAAAAAAAACTAAATATAAAATAATATATTTAAGTATATTTACCTCTATTGGCAAACATCTGGCAACCATTTAACACTGACAAAAATTTAATGTATTGTTACATCCTAAACTGTGAAAAATATGAGCATTAATAAATAAAATAAAACATTTACATATTTTGGCAAATGTCTGGCAACCATTTAATGCTGACAAAAGTTTAATATATTGTTACTGATAAACTGTGAAAAATTTGGTAAAATAAGATAAACCAATTCTACAAATTTGACACAAATGAATTGCACAAGTAATGGTTCTAACAAATTTGGGGGTTAAAATAAATGTTATGCCTCAAAACTAAACGGAGATAAAGCCAAACCTTCCTCTCTCTCTCTCTGTCTCTCCCCCTTTGTTCCTTATTTTTGTCTCAGTTCTCTTGGTCTGTGTTGTAATTGAATAAGAAAGCTTTCAGCTCTAGTATGTGGGCAGCCGGGCAGCTCCACCACGTTCTGAAATGAGCTGTTGCAAACAATCTAGATCTGCATCAATTAGTCCTCCTCCTCCATTAAAGGACGCAAGCAGGAGTTACCCAATTATTGTACAACGTTAGTAGCGTCTTTGCCCTGCAGTGAAGCATTGTGGGAACGATTTGCATATGGTATCATCCTGTCATCTGGCTGCTGTGTTACCTTTATGAGAATCGCTTTAAGGAACACCGTTATGAGAAAATTATATTTGTATAATCAAGCGAGTTGTTTGTGTGTGTATTGCGAGAGAGCGAGGGGCAAAATACTAAGCAAATTGAGAGAGGGACAATAAAGGAGAGCAGGAACCAGAGGAAATGAGCAACTGTGTGTCTCCTTGACAACTTTAAGCAGCTCTGAATGAAATGCCATTAGGATGCCTCTAATTGAAATGTTGCATCTGAAATTAAGGGCATTTACATAATTTAACAAAGGCCCAGTGCTGTAATTAGCATGAGGGAAGGCTTCTTTTTTTCCTTCAAGCTTTTCAATCTGGTAATGCCATGTTGTGGTTTGTGCCTGAAAAGACTAACTTAACTCTGTTTAATGTGTAACAATGACAAAACATGAACATAAGTGACTCATTAATGGCCCATAGGCAACCTTCTTTCTGACTCCCTTCTGCATAGATTTGACAAATCAGGCACATAATCACTGTTCTGTGTTTTGAAGACGGCCTATATTGTTTTATGTTAGAGTACTTCATGCATAGCACATGTGCAAACTTTTATATTTTTTATCAAGATATTACATTGTATTCATCAACAAAAGTATACGCTGCAATACATTTGAATAGTGCTGTCAAATGATTAATTGCGATTAATCTCATCCAAAATAAATGTTTTGTTTACATAATATATGAGTGTGTACTGTGTAATGTTATTATGTATATATAAATACAAACACATGCATGTATATATTTAAGAAAAATATGTTATGTTTATATATAAAATGTATTTATATATAATATAAATGTATACATGTAAATATTTTCAAAATATATACTGAATGTGTGTGTATTTATATATACATAATAAATAGACACAGTACACAAACATATATAATGTAAACTAACACTTTTATTTTGGATGCGATTAATCGTTTGACAACACTAATTTTGATATACACTGACATCACACACACACACACACACACACACACACACACACACACACAATTTATTTTACACACACACACACATACACACACAATTGTATATATGCACATAACTAATTGTAAGGACCAAAAATTCATATTTAGCTATGTTCATTCGTTTATTCAGATCTACCAAAAATGTAAAAAAGGTAGCACTTTAGTTTGGGTCCAATTCTCACTATTAACTAACTATTAACTAAGACTTTGCCTCAACAAACTCCTAATTTGCTGTTTATTAATAGTTAGTATGTTTAGTTGTGAGGTAGGGTTAAGGGATCTAAAATATGGTCATGCAGAATAATGCATTCATATGTGCTTTATAAGTAATGATAAACGGCCAATATGCTAGTAATATGCATGCTAATAACTTATAAGCAACTAGTTAATAGTGAGAATTGGTCCCTAAACCAAAGTGTAACCAAAAATGTGTATAGGTCCTGTAACTGATGAGCCTTTTTGAAGTCTCTCACTATTAATACAATGTTTTGCCTTTTATACTGTTCTCTGGTAACTTTTTTAAAGTAATAATATTCCTTGTCATCTTATCAAAAGTTTTAGAGATCATAAAATCTGCATGGATGATAGTTTTTTTTTTTAAATGTTGTTTCAAGTAATTAAGTCTAACATCTGGTCCTTGTCAGCTTTCCAAAATTATAATTTCACTTGATGTTTTGTGCTTTATGCCACACCTTTTTCCTGTTTATGTTTCTAGAACGTTTTCATTATGTCAGAATTTCAAACTCACTTGACAACGTGTTAAGTGAATTAATTGGCACTATTTGTTCACACAGCCAAGCCTCCCCAAAGCCCATGGAGACAGAGGACATTTTATATTTGAAATCTAATGTGTTAGATTTAATTTGTGAACTAACTTTCAATTATTGTCTCACAGATCTTTCTTTTATAGAAAAGCATTTTGTGCCATGCTGCCTCAGCTTTCACCTCATTACTTATGCAGTAAAACCGACTTAAATAATCCAGCGTGTGTCTCCATCTCTATGGGAAGTCAAAATTGGATTTTGTTCTTTGACTTTACTTTCTTCTTGTTTTCCTTCCGTTTTTGCCTACTCCCCTCCACACAAAAGGAGGAATTACCCCCAAAAAGAAAGGAAGAGAGACAGCAGAAAGTCTTCCCTGTTAAACCTCCCACAATCCCCGAACCCCTGCTTTGTAATGGTCTTATTAGATTTGTATTGTCCAAAGGGGATTGCCCCCTTTATGAGGTGCAGGAATTTCTTTTCACTACCCATTAGACAAGGTAGTGGAGCGTGGCCGTCCCATCACTGACAATAACTCCTGGATTTACTTTCTCTTTACCCCCTGTCCCAACAAATATTCGGTAACACCCCTTCTCTCCCCGTGTCCCACAGAGCTGTGCGCAGCCGACTGTGGTGGACATGGCATCTGCGTGGCGGGCAGCTGTCGCTGCGACGAGGGCTGGATGGGTGCCGGGTGTGAACAACGGGCTTGTCACCCACGCTGCAGCGAGCACGGGACCTGCAAAGACGGGAAGTGTGAATGCAGCCCGGGATGGAATGGAGAACACTGCACTATAGGTAAGACGGAAGACGGATGCGCTTGTTTATGTGTGCGTGAAGTTTCAGATGAGGGTGGGGTCGTGACGGGGGAAGGGGCGGGCGAGGAGGTGTGAGAGAAGCATGCGTAATTGAATTTGTGCAACTCGGCATAGCATGAACAGGTTTGCTCAAGGATATGAGGCTTGTCTTCATGCATTTTAATGTGGGAATGTGCTAAGATGTCTTTTCATTTCTACTCATCATTTCCCTCCTTTCTTATTCTCTCTGTCGTTCCTTTCGATTAGTTCATTTTAAACACAAACATTTGCATTGCACAAGCAGAGCAGTCACTGGAAAGACATGCTTTACGTTAGGAAATTAAACTGCGAAAACATTAAAACGTTCAGTAGTTTTGCAGTTTTGTTTGGTAAGGAAATTGTTTGTTAGACATTTCAGCTTTAATGTAGTTTTATTTTAACTAAAAAGCAACGAGAAACAGTGCATTTACTAAATGTAAGGGATGATCGCACACTCTCTCTAATTATTTTAATTACATTTATTAACCCTACTTTATCATATTTGATATGCAAATGTCAAGGCCTCTAAAATTATTCTGAAAATAATGTTCTACACAATCTATTACATGCCTTCTGTTGTCTGAGAGTTTATACATGTTATTAAGTAACAGGCCTTTTAGTATAATTGTAAAAATGTCCCATTTCAGCTCTTTTTGAAGTGAAATATTTACTAATTGTATAAAGTAAACCAGTAAATTACTTTTATATTGTTAGAAATACTTCAAGATGAAGAAAGTAACTTAGGTTTACTTCAATGTGGTAACACGTCCAGTTAAAGGGTTAGTTCACCCCAAAATTTAAATGAGCCTGTGTTTTACTCACCCTCGAGGCATCCTAGGTGTATATGACTTCCTTCTTTCAGACGAATCCAATCAGAGTTATATTATAAATTGTCCTGTTTCTGTTGAACATTCCAAAACACTTTAAATAAAGCGCATGCATCCATAATAAAACGTGCCTCACATAGCTCCGGGGGGTGAATAAACGCCTCCTGTAGCGAATCCATTTGTTTTGTAAGAAAAATATCCATATTTCAAACATAATAAACACTTTTCTCTCATTTCCGCTGACTGTCGTACGCGGAAGCCATTCTGGCCGATGACGTAGGACGTGTGCATCGTGTGCGCGCCTCTGAGATTTGCTAGTCTCACGAGTTTGTTTACAGGAGCAAAGGAAGCAAAGTTTCCTTACTTTAGCAAAGGAGAACCAGTCTCCTCTTGGCTTATATCGAAATCCTCTGACATTTTTCTTTACAAATGTACTTCTAATTCGTCTGAAAGAAGGTAGTCATATACACCTAGGCTGACTTGAGGGTGAGTAAATAACAGGCTAATTTTAGTTTTTGGTTGAACTAACCCTTTAAGCCAGGTGTATTAGGTTGTGCCTTGGTCAGATTTTAAGATATTTATGTGTTAACAGAAAGCCACAAGATAGCAGATGACAAAACATCAGATGGATTCTTTCCCCGTCACCTCCAGAGCAGGAAGACTGTTGAACACAACACCTTTTTGGGTAGTTTTGTAATGGAAATGTGGGGTGGCATGGATTATTGAGCCCCTAATGACGCTAAGCCAAACATAATGTTCTTATTTAACATGCACAACAGTGACCAGCAGTTCTCCCTGCCTGTTTATCTTGTACTAACTATTTAGAGACAAAAATAGTTCACATAAATACATGCCCCTGGTGGTCCTGGAACAGCATTTGAAAAAAAATGTACATTCTTTTTTTCTGTTTACAAATATTGTAGTCAAGCGTGTTACCTTGTTAAGCTATTGTAAGTTATTTTGATTTCTTTTGATGTTTATTTAAAAAAAAAAAAATATTTAGACTAAATTTTGGTAACCGGTTGTAAAGAATACAGTCTTTTTTCTTAAGTTTAAGCACCTCCCTTCAAAGACCATTTGTAAAGTTAAATACTTTAAAGTATGTAAAAAACATTTTAAGGGTTTCAGACCCAATTGTGTACCTTATTTGTTGAAAGTGCCACCTAACCTTAACCTACCCCTTAATTCACACAGCAATAATTTGGTTGATAACAGTGTTGCACCTAATTGATTGGTTGATTAGAATGATGTTCTGGGAACATGAGTAAATCACATTAAGTGCTTGGCATTTGTTTTCCATCTCACCTAAAGAATATGAATAGGCCAATAATCAGTCTGTTCTGTGAGACTGCCTTAACCAGTGTTTCTGTCTCAACATCATTGTTCTACTCTGTCTCTCACCCTCTCTATCTTATCCCAAAATATTCATGTCACATCTGCTCTGTTAAAGGAACTTACATAGTCTAATCTGATATTGTATTTTTTTTTTAGCTGTAACAATTGATTTTGTCTCTGAGTTTATCCGTCAGTGGCCCCAAAAAGAAAATACTCCTCTGAAAACAGCTGTCTCATAAAACACCAGAGGTGAACAAAGCAAAGAAAACGGTTTATATTTTGCTCATATGAACTTTCCAGAAGTAAAACCAGAAATGCAGGAGTGCTGTTATTTATTTATTTATTTTCCTGGGGCCAGTGAACTAGCATTCCGTCTTTTAATATTTTATTGATGCATTATTGATGTTCTTCATACATGTACCATAGTGAGACATAGCATCCCAACAGCAAGGATCATATATTCTCATAAAGCGTGTGCCATTAAAGGCGGTAAGTGTGACGGTCCGTGATGTAATGTACAGAATATTCGACAGATGACGTGTTGCCTCTCAACTGCTGTCTAGATTAGAACGTGGTCGTCTCATCAGTGACATGCTCTTTCTTTATAAGCTTTTGACATTATTACAGTCTTAAACCTGAAGGATGTACTTTTATATATAAAAAATACTTATGCAATTTGTTTACAAATTATAATGGTGACATTTTCTAAAGTCTGCATTTAATACATTCTGAAAATATTTATTATGCATTATCAGCTATCCTTCATAAAGCCATATATATGCACTATGCATCCGTTTTAGAATGTATCAATTGTAATACTTAGCCTATTCAGAATTAATAATGTCCAACATAAGGCATTATGAAGAGCTTTATAATGGTTTATATATACAGGCTTCATAGAAAGTGTTGCCAAAAAATCTCCCACCTGTATTACATGTTCTGATAAACCGAGACTTCTCACTACATCTGTTTTTATCTCTCTCTTTCTCTACCCTGTCACACCATACCTTTAACTTACTCCCAGCCTGTGATGTGACGTGTTGCTTGTTGCATGTTATTGTCCTTGCTATAGCTTTTGCAGCCCCTGTGTTTCTGTAAACGTAGAAGTCTGGAGCAACCTGTCCATGCCTCTAGCTGTCTGTGTCTTGTCATGGAAGCAGTACTGTTCAAAACCTCCCTTATATGTCCTTGTCTTTTATCTTCCCCTAAAGCTCACTATCTGGATAAGGTAGTGAAAGGTATGGCACTCCTCCTGTCCTATCTTTTCTTCCTCTCTCATGTTCTGTCATCCATCATATTTCCATTAGCCCATCCTTCATAACGCTCATCTTGAAAGGGTTGCGCTTCTATTTCATTCTGCCCATGCTTCATGCCACACTAACCACAGTCCTCGCCGCATAATGCTTCTGTTGTGCCACCACATCCAATACGCTGCTCTGCCACCTCACCACTTAGCACCTTCGTGCCCGCTGAATGGGCGGTGCGAGAGCCGGAGCGTCTCCTTAGCCGCCGTGTCCCTGCTGTTGAACTCAAGGGGATGGATGGCCCACAGGATCCAAGGAGGGAGTGCTGGTGGAGGGTCACGGACCTTGCCAACCGGCGCCATGCATAATGGATGTTCAGTGCAGCTGTGTAGCACAGCAGAGGGGGTTCGGGAGAAGGAGTGGGGGTTCTGAGAGGTGCTGAAGCGGCAGCCTCTCTAATTAAAGCATGCTATGCACCGGTGATGCCAGGGCCCCGAGCCGCCCACACCCCCTACCTGCTCCTTGTTTTTTTTCCTTTCATGTCTCTGGTTTTCTTGCTTTGTTAGACCACCCCCGTTCCCTCCCTTTCTCGCCGCATAGAGAGGCTGTGCGGCTAGCGTGAACTGCAGGGGTCATGCGAGGCGGTTTGTGGCCCTCCATAGCTGTTTCAGCCTGATGTGCGGGTGCGCTCCACAGGGGCCTCTCTCTGAAAGGGCTGCCAATTAAGCTGAACTGCTGCCAGCAGAGTACAGATCTTTATTTATTTAGCTCTTTAATAAGCATTCCAAACAGACCATTCAGATGTCTCGCCACTGCAGACTGTGCAGCTGTTTGTCTGTTTGGGTTTTTAAGGAGGAACCTGCTGTCTACTGGTCAGGCTCATCCTTTGCTTATTAGCAAAGCATATAACTGTCACTGCCTGCCTTGGAGCACAAACAGATCGACCTTACACCGATATGAGGTCAGCTGGAGGCTATGAATGCAAGTACAACCTTGTGTTTTATGATCTGCTTTTTTGCTATTTCCGTTGACAGTAGAGAAAAGACAAGAAATGAGATCATCCAAAGGTCTTGTCCCTTAGTCGTCCTCAAAGTGCATAGCATTGTGTATACTTTTTAGTAGTCCTCCAATGAGAAGTCCAAAGCATCAAGGAAGCGTAGGTCCTGCAAAAGAGACACCCTACTGTGCAGAGTGAGATACAATATCTCACAGAAGTGAGTACACCCCTCATATTTTTTGTAAATATTGTATTATATCTTGTCATGTGACAACTCTGAAGAAATTACACTTTGCTACAATGTAAAGTAGTGAGTGTACAGCTTGTATAACAGTGTAAATTTGCTGTCCCCTCAAAATCACTCAACACACAGCCATTTATGTCTAAACCGCTGGCCACAAAAGTGAGTACACCCCGAAGTGAAAATGTCCACATTGGGCCCAAAGTGTCAAAATTTTGTGTGGCAACCATTATTTTCCAGCACTGCCTTAACCCTCTTGGGCATGGAGTTCACCAGAGCTTCACAGGTTGCCACTAGAGTCCTCTTCCATCCAGCTGGTGGATGTTAGAGACCTTGTGCTCCTCCACCTTCTGTTTGAGGATGCCCCACAGATGCTCAATAGGGTTTAGGTCTGGAGACATGCTTGGGCAGTCCATTACCTTTAACCTCAGCTTCTTTAGCAAGGCAGTGGTCGACTTTTGTGGCCAGCGGTTTAGACAGTAATGGCTGTGTGTTGAGTTATTATGAGGGGACTGCAAATTTACACTGTTGTACAAACTGTACACTTACTACTTTACATTGTAGCAAAGTGTCATTTCTTCAGTGTTGTCACATGAAGAGATATAATAAAATATTTACAAAAAAGTGAGGGGTGTACTCACTTCTGTGAGATACTGTATGCTTCTGCTCCTGTAGGTCCATATTTCTGAAGAGTTTAGCTTCAGCACGATCCAGTACACCTGCCTGGAACTTTCGAGCAAGCATATTGACCTTGTTTAACTGGGATTAGAACTTAAAATCTGCAGGATGGTGGTCTATTCTTTCAAGAGCATGTTTAGACCGTATCATGCAAGTCATCAAATTTGCCATTTGGGATTCTTTACCCAAGAGCAGTGGTCTCAAACTCAATTCCTGAAGGGCCACAGATCTGCAGAGTTTAGATCCAACCAGCTCCATCTCATACCTGCTTGGAAATTTCTAGTGATCCTGATTAACTGGATCAGGTGTGTTTGATTGGGGTTGGAGCTAAACTGTGCAGAGCTGTGGTCCTCCAGGAATTGAGTTGAGACCAATGCCCAAGAGTATCATAGCTCACTGTGCCAGAGCATGTGCTATAACCACTATACCACAGCTCCATTGCTCTTTCTTATATTTACATGACATTGTGCTGATCTGTGCAGCTAAATAATTATGTAAGATATATATATATATATATATATATATATATATATATATATTCTTGTGTCAGATGCTGCTAAATGTGCTAACATGTATCAGTTATTGAAGCACAGCTGTCTTGGAACGTTGAGCATAGCATCATCATGATGCACAAAGCCTAGATGTAAACATTGCATGCCATTCCCCATTGAGCCATCTTTAGAAATGATCATGCCTTTTAGAGGCATCTCGGATTTCTTTCTTATCAGGCGTCCACCAGCTTTCTTTCGCTATACAAACTCCCACTCTCTCTCTCCCTTCCTTTAGTCTCTGTGATGTTTGAGCAGTGGCTGTGCTAACTGTTGCTGACAAAATAGGTCAGCTCAGACATCTTGGAGAGCGGCTCTTGGCTTGTGAAAAGCATGTCAGGATTTTACATTCGATGGTGCAGGGTTTCTCGTCTTTTGTCTATGTTTTCATCTTAGGAAATGGAATTGGACAGGTAGCTGATAAGTGATAAGTGGCAGTGAGGGGAGGAGGAAACAGATGACAATGACAGACATTTTAGCTGTCGTATGGAGTGTACTGTGTCTGTAGGACCGTCTGCCACCTGTGCTATCTACATCCTGTCAGCATTAACCTTCCTGCTCAAGCGCAGCCCTATGAAATCCTATTTTCAAATGTGTCATGACATTCACATTATTGGAATAAAACATAATATGGTTTGTGTTGTATGTGGCGCTTATGGTTTCCACATTTAAGACTAGTCTACTATCTAAAGCTAAGGTTGTTAGTTGTATATTACCCAAGAAACACTGTTTTTATCCATATTGCTGTTTATCTAGTTGAGGTAATTGTTTTTTTTGCAGGCTAGATTTTCCCTCTACCTTCCTTGTGTCTCATTGTATTGCCTCTTTTTATTGCTCTCTCTCTTTCTCTTTAGAGCTGAGTTCTGCATCTATTGTACAACACTAATGAGAATGTATTGATCTGGAGGAGCTCTGCAGTATGAGTCTGCCTCTATAGGATATAACGGCTTAAAAAGGTGTATCAGTTAATCACCTTAAGTTATCACTGTTATTACTGAAGCACTCTTTTGACCCACAACCCTTCATTTTGACTTTTTCATCTGGGATGTAGTAACTAGGCTTTGCAATGTCTTCTCTGTTATAGTATAATGTTTGTTTAAGTGAAAAGTGCCCTATGTAATGTGTATGCTTTGCTTTTGTGTGCACAGAAGGCTGTCCTGGTCTGTGCAATGGCAACGGCAGATGCACGCTGGGTAATAATGGCTGGTACTGCGTTTGTCAGCTGGGCTGGCGGGGAGCAGGCTGCGACACATCAATGGAGACGGCCTGCAGTGACGGCAAGGACAATGATGGAGGTACAAACACAAACAACACACTGCCTTGACATTTATTATGAAGATTTAACAGTCTTTGCTTGGGTCTCTTCTGCTCTCTTTTCTTCTCTTCTCTTTCTATTGCTAACACTGGAGTTGTTTACAATGCTTGTGCTGTTGTCAGTTTATCACTAAGAGCACTAGAGATCTAGAGTTTGCCTTGAGCACCTTCATTGAGCTAAAAGCTGTCAGCTCTTTAAATAGCATTGGAAATGGTCAGACCTTCCCTGTGGGTCCACTTCTAGAAGAGTGAGTTGTTTTAGTCAAAATCGTAGGCTTCAAGTTCCACAAGCTAAAAGAGACATAAGTCCATATCACCTAGCCTTCATTTCCCAGCAAGCAACATCTAAGAACCGACCCCCTGTCAAGCCTCTAAATCAGGGCTCGGCAAGTAAGTTTGGCACCGGGCCAAAAAAATGTTTGCAGCTGGTTGGTGGGCCAGAATATAGTCAAAGGATAATTTAAGAAATGAATTATAAAAAATGCAACTAGAATTGCCTGTGACAGACTTTTACAGTGTTTTTTGTTACTGGTAGTGAGCTGTTACACTTTGCTAAATCCTGTAGGTGGACAGTCATTAAGAAAAAGCCACATTCGTGTGGCAGTGTCCGGCAGAGTATGTGAGCGGAGTGGAGCGTCAACAATTTCCCCTCCATGCTCCGAGCATTTAATAATGACTCCGCTCCACTCCTCGCTCACTGATATCAGAAACACCACGTCTAAGGTAGGCTATTTCAGTAGGTTTGAAATATCACAATTCCGTTCATAACGTATAGGCCTATTAAAAAAATAATCAAATAACAGGAGCGTTTCAAAGTGGCAAACAGTGTGCACACTTTTTTCCTACCACATGACAAGCTAATAACATGGTTGTCAGCATTAAAAGGTATAATTGCTGCTTTTTGCGGTGCAAATTTAGTTTGTGATGAAAATAACAGTACGTTTTCGTCAGTAATTTTACCTACGGATCGATTCATTTCTTACAGATTTTTGCTCATTCGAGATCAGATACAAATGAAGTAGCATTGTAAGATTACATTTTTTTGAATGTATTATTGAGAGAGCGATTGCGTGTGAATAAGTGTGGTTGTACTTGTTTGAATCATGCTTTCAGCTGAAAATATTCAAGGAACAAACAAATTCCTTGAGAACTATCATAGCCTTCACATTCTTTCTGATTTGAGTGATCCTTCTATATCAAGCTAGCTAAATATGTTTAACATATGAATTCTTGCTAAATATGCATTTATATTACGGGCTGTTGGCATGAATTGTAGGCTAACCGTGATGGAGGGCTAGCATCCATAAAAATGTAAAAAAAAAAAAATTTGTGCTTGTAAATGTTACGTATTAATACCTACGTATAAACATGAGACCAGGCTGATCGATTTGTACTTTTTAAATGTTGAAATACGTCTAAATTGTACGTTTTAGCATCCATAAAAACGTACAAAAAATTTAAGTTTTGTGCTTATAAATGTTACACATTAATACCTACGTATAAACATAAGACCAGGCTGGATGGAGCAGTGGTGGAGCGAGTGAAGACTACGCCGCTCTGACTTTTAAAAAAAATTCACTCCTCGCTCCATTCAAAATCACACCGCTCCGCTCACATACTCTGATTGTGAGTAACTTTTGCTGTCATGTCAGATCTATTTCAGAACCAGCCACTATCAAAATAATCTGTCTGTGGGCGCAGGCCAGATATTATTGCCGGTGGGCCAGTTTTGGCCTGCGGGCTGCCTGTTGCCGACCACTGCTCTAAATCAAAGGTAGTCTTGTCCTGTCACACACCATACTGAGCATAAAACATCTTTGCACTGAAGAGCACACTCTTTGGGGAGTTCATATATCATTGTTCTGCTATAATTACCAAACCCCTGGTTTTAGCACTGACTAGCATTTGATGCGTCTACAGGCTCAATGGTGCTTTTGTGATCTTCCTAAATAATCGCCTTTTAGATATTCACATGTAAACAGCAAAAAGAGGTTGTGAGGGTATCCAGATAAATGGAAAAGTTTACAGACCAAACTAAAATGATGATAACATGTAGAATATGATAAAGAAAGTGCTAGCACATATGCTAGTAGTAAAGCAGTCAATTGGTGGTACTATTGCGGCGACCGAAACAAGCAGTGTTGACGCTTCCACCAGTAGAGGTGTTATTTTTATAATTTGGCCCATCTGGTCAGAGAGGTTCCTGAAAGTAGAGAGAGAGGAAGAGATATTAGAGAATAAGGGATGACCCACTTCAGTACATTAAAGGGTTCCTCTCAGCATGGCCTGAAGTCCTGAATTATACCAGCTGAATTATAGGAGGGAGAGCCTGAGCTGCCTGTAAAGGTGTGGAAACTGTTGGAAAGGGGGAAAAAACGAAGAAAAAAAAACAAGGAAATAAGAAGCCAGACTGGCTCTAACTTACTGCAGTAACGCAGCTGTAGGGCACAGAAAGCCATCCAACAGAGGCAGTTATTTCTCAGAAGTTTTCAAGATCCTGCTAACAGTTCGCCCATGTTCGTCTTGGGATGATGAAATATTTTCCTTCTCCTTTAAAGATACTTACCTAGGGGAATGACACTAGCTTGGACAAAATAAGCATGTTGGAAGGCATCTGTGCTCCAGGTTCTGAACATTTCTGGCAACCAGGTCACACCTGATCAGGCTGGTTTCTGAAACATTCACTGGTGCATTCGCCCACAGTTTGGGTCTAATGAGGCCCTAAAACGAACCCCCTTAACCCTACCTCAATTGAATCTGAAAGTGTGGCACCTTGTCTACGGTGGTCTATGACCTCTGACCAACTGTCAGCGCAGCTTATAAGCAGATAAAAATAAGTAATTTTGTGAATAAAAACTGATTTATTTTCTAACACTACATTCCCATTATTAAAGATTAAACCTCTCTCTATCAGATGGGTTGATGGACTGCATGGACCCGGATTGCTGTTTGCAGACATCATGTCACACCACGTCTCTGTGTGTGGGCTCTTCTGATCCACTGGATATTATCCAGGAAACCCAGATCTCTTCCACTCTGAGCACCCTGCAGTCCTTCTACCAGCGTGTCCGCTTCCTGGTGGGCCGGGACAGCACCCACGTCATCCCTGGCCCCAACCCCTTCGATAGCATGTAAGTGTTTCTTGAGTAATGTTTGCAATTGTTGTACAATTTATTTCAGTTTAAGTTCTCTTTTCCATACTTTTCCCAAATCCCAATCCACCATAGTGGTAATATTTAGATCAATCAGTAACTATAAGTAGATGCTGTCAATCCATCTGCGGCTCTTGTTCCTGTAAACAAACAGGGCATGGGGCTCATCCCAAGGTGCCACAAAGATGTTTCGTATGAGAGAAAAGTGCTGTCACTGTGTGATCCCATGTGACTTTTCATATTTTGCCTCCATTTTGTGGCGTTCCCTTTTTATCTGTAAACAATACCTAGAGTGAACGCCACTTTTGCATTTGCATCCCACTCGTGCACTGGTCTCGTCCCTCTCTCCTTCTGTTCTCAATTTAAATGAGCACAAAAGACGCTACTAGAGACTTGGGGAAAAAGTTGTGCTCCTTTGAAATGTCGTAGAGTATCCCCGCATTTCCTTTCATGAAAGCAGAGCTGACATTTCAAAGGCAAAACTGAAAACGTAACAAGCAAATGAGCATCTTTTTGTACTCTCCATGGAGAATGTCTCTAATGGTGTCGGCCAGGGTGCGTTGACGTTTTGATTCGTATCTCCATAAGGCATAATGTGCCAAAGAGGTCTTCGATTCAAAGTCTTCTGTTTTTAGACCTTGTCTTGCTTTGTTCATTTGGAAACTCAAGTGGAAATTTCTTGTTTAGAGGGGTTTCGGATCAGTCAACATTCCTTCCCTGAACTATAGTAAGCAGGGTATTGTTTTTATATCTCTTAAATGGATATTTCCCACAGTTCAGCTCAGACTCTGGACCAAATGGCCTTTTGCTTTGCATGACTGAGCCTCTGGCAAGTATGGACTCCCTTTGTCTAATCTGCGCTGTCCTAATGAGACTCTGATCACTTCAAAGCTGTCCAGCGCTCTCCTTCATGCACTCATTTCAGTCCTATCTGCCAGACGTTCTTCCGTTGCATAAATCACTGCGCCCTCAATCAAGTTGTGTCAGAGTCTCCGATGCGCATAACCTCATGCAAAGATGAAACACTGGACTTTGTTTGATATTGCCTTTTGTGCACATGTCACCCGGTATTCATGAAATGCTCTTGTAATACCCTGTGACATTTTCCCAAGGTGACATTTCTGTGACGCTCGGTAGGGAGTCTCCTGATACCCTCTTCATTATTTCAAGACAGGAGTCTCGGCCTACCCTTCATCACCATCATCTCCTAAGAAAAAAAATAGACATAAATAAATAAAAGCTTTAAAAGTTGGCCAGCAGCTGCAAGATCGTAGACCTCAATTCACCTAAAAATATCAGGGCTGATTTATTATTTATTACCTCTTCGTTCCTCCGCCCACTGACAGATATGAGAGCGGCTGACACCAGCCCAGATGGACCTCTTAGACATAGCCGCAGTCGGTCTAAAGGAGCCCCTTGCCATCACCTGATCAGGCCTCTTTATTGATTGCACAACCACCTCTGCATGCTCAGAGACGTGTCAAAAATGCACATCTGACATGTCCAACCACAAGAAAGTAACACGACTGGGAATGATCAAAGTCACCCATTATCCCTGTTTTACAAGGCTCACCTCTCTGAAACTTTTCAAATGTTCTTCCAATGTTCTTTAACCTCTACAGCATGCGCTCTGTTTGTCTGAACACCATGGATCACACAAAATAATAAATCTGCTTGCCTGGAGATGCACTTGGGTCAAGTTGTTTGCTTGCTCCATCTGAGGGTGCTTAGCCCCTTTTACCATCATGTGGGGATGGCGAAGGGGGGCGGCCTGAGTTGGCCCATTATTTCTCTCCATTTAGCCTATTTAGAACATGTTGCAGTTTCCGCTAAATGGAAGAACTGCTGTACGCAGTTATAATGCAAGAGAGGGAGCATGTTTTTATGTTTAGTCCCTCTTACAAAGTTTGTATGTAATTAGCAGTGCTTGCTAAGGCTTCACGCCATGTTTGTTTACAGGAACGAAGACCGTAGATAAATTGACAGCATCTGCTTGCAAAAATTAGGAACAGTGATGTTTTTGGGTTGTTGCTAATGCTTAGCAATGCCCTGATAATAACCCTAGTTTCATAGTGACTGTTTATATTTGCAGATCTAATTAGCTTGTTAGCTTTACAGTGCTAAAGAAACTTGCTGCAACTTTTATTTGATAATTCTGCTTCAACAGAGTTAGCAAACATTAATTTTGCCCAATAACCATTTAGCCTTTTTTAGCCTTTCCCAAGCGCACAAGCATTCAGACCACTCTGTACGTACAAAAATGCTTCTTGGCGTTCCCAGAAGCTGCCTCTTGGGGCAGTTTAGCGTGCTTTCCTTCATAGTTGTTTAAGATGTCTCTTCTAATATCAAGTCAGACGCGGCCTACAATTTGCTTCTATTACGTGGTTGTCAACGCAGTGCTACACAAGGTGATATCTCTGTTGTTTATAAACTTCCTTCCGCTTTTATCTGCCTTGTTTGAGAGAGGGGTTTGTTGAGTAAATGAACTTTAGACTTTTTGACTAGACCACTTCACTGTTCTTCCTTTATCTTCTTCAGATCCATTTAATGTCAATATTTAAATAATTTGTCGTGGAGTTGTTGAATCAGCTCGGCATATTTCTCTGTGGCTCCGAGCCGACAGTTCCACTCAGTGCACCCTGTGAAAACTTGCATCGCTGCCCCTTCTGAATGGGAATACTCTAAATCAAACTGTCACCTAGAGCAATGTTGTAGATAGACAAAAGCTTTATAAATCTCTCTCTCTCTCTCTTTCCACCCTTTTATTTTGTGATCTTTCTTTGTCACTTGTTCTGTCTCTGTTTTCTATTATACTTGAGTTCGCTCGCGGTCTGATAATGGACATTGTGGTGTGGCAGTGCACTTGTGCACTATCTCTGCTAGCTTTGTTTACAGGGACGCAGAGCTGAGCCAAGGACTGCTGAAGGTGAGAGGCTGCTTAAATTAGCATAAAGTTAGCCTCTCTGGGACAGGGATATTGTTGGGTCTGTGATCTTGCCCGCAGTAAGGACAGGAAGGGGCCAGCCTCTTACACACCAGTGTTAATTGTTCCGCTACCTGGCAAATGTTTAATAGCTAATACCTTCATAGAAACAGCCCCAGTGTGTAATTTATTCCTATGAGCTTTTTTTATTTAACCTAGCTGATGTGTGTAATTTTTTGGATGTTAATATACTTTAATATCATGTTTTATTGTACAAGCCATTTCTTGTCTAATTTCGATTTCTAGCTTTCAGTTAGGCCTATATCAGATCACATGATATGCCTATTATTCAATCAAATTAATAAAAAATATTACATCATGTGGCAGGAAAAATGTATGAACTTACAAAACGTGAGGTTCTAATATTTGTATAATGGTTTAATGTCTGTTTTGTTTTTTTCTCATCCTTTGTAATCTCCAACCTGAACAGCATGAAGCCTGATTAAAAATCTCTAATGCTATGAGTCAGAAGTCGTGTCAAGCGGGGAGTTGTTTTGTACTTGTTGAGGATTTTAAGAATCTGTGTTTGACTTTTTCATATTGATCGGTAAGTCGGAGCTCCTGAGGCAGACAGATAACATCAGATAAAGGCAGTTTCAAGCCCAGATATCTGCTGTGACTGAAAGCACTCATACATCCGCATTGTTCTCTCAAACAGCAGGAATGACACAAACACTATCCCATTTTTTTGCTCTTATCTTTAGCTTCTCAGACAGGAAACCCCGCTGAGGTTTCCTCAAAGCTGTGGGATTCATTTAATTTATTATATGTGTTTACAAATAGCATCTGATGCTTTTCTACACTGTAAAACAACATGACCTGTTTTACTCAATATGATTTTCATTTTTTGAACCTCACAGTCATGCCTGTGTTATCCGGGGACAAGTAGTGACTTCAGATGGGACTCCGCTGGTCGGTGTAAATATCAGCTTCATTAACAAACCAGCCTATGGGTATACCATCACCAGACAGGATGGCAGGTAAGTTGTAGCATGGAATGAAATGGTGTTTAAAGATCTGGGTTAGCAATTAAAATGTAAATATATTGGATTTATTTCATAATTTCTTCATGTCACGATCATTATGCATGCACCTTTAACCCACATCTATGCACTCTAACTGCTTTCTGTATGGCAGAATGTTCTATAATGTGCTGGAAATTAAATTGGAGGAAAAATTTATTCCCAGCACACCATTGGACATTTTGCCTGTTTGCTTGTATGGGGCTTTTTGTAGCCATAAACAATCTTCCATCTCACTGGCTCTCTCTATTTTCCCCTCTCTTTGCTCGTAAACACATGGTCTCCCTCCCACAGCAGCCCATCAAGCACTGCAAGAACAGACTCAGTACGGCATGAAATCACCAGTGCACCTGTTTGCTTGCTTAAAAATGGGAAAGCTGTCTTATCTGATTTTGTTTGATTGTGGTCTGTTCTATACGGTTGCCTTTGCTTTTTAAATCACTTCTTTCTCTACTTCCAAAGAGGTCCCTCTGCTTCTCTGCCAACCACTAGAGTCGGATTGACCAAGTAACATGCAGTGGATATTCATGTAATACTAAATTTTGCCTAAAGTCAGACTCTGGAAATCCTAAAAGCCATCCATTATACATCTTCCTTGATGTATTTGAGTCACTTACGCAACCATGATGTCCTGAAGGAGAGAGCAAAATGCTGTGTCACGTAATCAAGAACCACTGAGCATAGACGGCAGACTTAGAAGACGTCTCATGATTATTAATGTAACGGAAGTCGTGAGAGATTCAATCCTCCATGGAACCAAAAATATAACATTATCTCAATATTGTATTCTAAATAATCAAAATAGGTTTGGGTGGTCCAGCTAACAAACTAAGAATGTTTAATTAACGTTACCACTAAGTTATGAAACATTATTTTTTAACATTATGTTCACTGAATGTCAAAAAGTTAACTTTTTTTATATTTTTTTCAATGAAATATTAAGGGAACATTCTATTTTGTCATTTTTTTATTATCATTTATTCCATTTGAATTTGACTTTTGAATGTTCTCTGAGCCATCTGAAACAAAAATCCAACTAAGATGGTCCATGAACAATGTTTAAATGATGTTTCTGTGCTAACGTGTTGAAAACATTGATAAAGACCAGATAACATTATTGGAAGAAGGTTTGTTCATAACTTTGAGAGAACATTACCAGAATGTTCTTGCCAGAAACTCCTGAGAACATTCACTGTCCTTGGGATAGTGGTAGCTACAAGTGGTCCAAATTAACAGTGAAAAAAACTGAAATATATCCTAGGCAAACAGGCTAGCCTGTCCACTTTATGCTAAGATAGCAGGCTAATTGTTAGTAGTTTGCTAAGCTAATAGGTGGATAAGTTAATAGGATGCTAAGCTAAACAGCTAGGCTAATCAACTAGTGGTATGCAAAGGCAGATGCCTAACTGATTAGCTTGTAAACTGAATAAACATAGAGCTAAAACTGTAAAAAAAATTCAGGTGAATTATCCCTTGCAAAAATGTACAATGGTTTTATGATAGAAAAAGTGTAGTAACCATGTTTTTTGGCGTATAGATTACCATTTGTGTATTCACAGTTTTACTACAAATACCATGGTTAAACTAGTGTAGCAAAACCATGGGTATTTTGTGGTTACCATGGTTTAACTATAGTAAACTTTTTCTCTTTTTTTGTAGTAAAACCATGGCTAATTTGATATAATAATACAAAATGTATTATAATATCTACATTATGTCAATATTAACAAATAACTAAAGTAAAGCTCCACTTGCTCTCAAAATGCAGTTGTCCTGAAAATTTTAAGGGAGTCAGTTATGTGCTTGTCCTCACAAATTTGTTTGTGAATTTAAACATATATAGCACTCAGACTCGCAACCAAATTCTGTCGCTGTGTGAACAGCCTAAGTTCAGTTGAGAGGACTAAAAGTGGGTGGCTTTGACATGTTTGGGGTCTAAACCATCGATCTGGCTACCCCTTTGGGTTAGCTCAGCATCCCTTCAAAGTGTGCACTGAAAGGCTGAATTCACTAATAAAGTGTGTCACCCGTGCCTGAGGCTTGTGTGATTGATAACAGGCCTGTGAATCGCTCATCGATTGGCATGGCAGCCTTTAGGGCCGTGTGCGTGCCCGTGTAATGGTTATATGTGTGTGCGTGTCTTTCATCGCATGTGACTGGCCAGCTAGCTTTTATTGCAGATTAGCGTCGACTCTATACGGCTGCATAAAAACGCACACAGGCTCTGTCTCGCAGACACTCTCCAACAAGCATGCTCTGTTCAAACTCCCACAGCGCACACAGACGAATGCTCTCATTTTAGCAAGGGCATGACAACAAGGGCAAAGCAGACCTTTGTTTATCAGCCGTGCCAATGGAAGCTCTGTGAATAGCCCTTTGGGATATGCAGTTGAATTAATGTTCAAGCAGCATGAGGTGTGACTACAGATGCAAGCCGCATCTATGCAAACCCCGAGAACAAAGACACACAGTACAGTGCATTATGCAAGTCCACATATCACGTATTGCTAATCGGCTGTTTGTGTTGTAGGCGTATTTGGCACTAAAGTGCATTTGTGCTTTCATGTCTACCAGAGTGTGTTGTAAAGGTGTGTCTCCTCGTGATGATACACAAGAAAGCAGATCAGAGTAGCATTCTGGATTTGTACACAATCAGTCATCTAGCGAGCCGTATATACGATAGCCTGCATACAGCGTCCTGTTTCATTTCTGTTTAGCGGCGTCAACAACAGAGCTCTCTGATCAGAGCGACTCTATATGCAGAGCGTGTGCCGCCATTGTAGCGTTGTTGTAAAGTTATGTTAACGCAGACAGCTTCACACGCACAGATCAATAATACTTTACCCTTCCCTTAAATGTCATTTCCCCTCTCACCTCCTTTATCAAAGCACACCGTGCCACTGCACAACAAAGACGCTCAGCGGTGTACGCACGGCTACTGCGGCGGAGAGGAATCTTGCCAGTTTATTCCCCAATAGAGAATAACGACATCGCACACCACCCATTCATGCAGATTTTATTAATGCAAATTCAAAAGCACAGTGTATTAGACTGAGCCAGTGGTTCATTGTATTCCAGTCACATTGTGGAGCTGCCAGATAAAAACCATCCCAACTGAAGCCGAGTCCTTTTCAATTGAATCCTGTCATTTAGAGAAACATAATGAATCACAGCCTTTATTAAGTCTGGTTTTGATGGTGGTACTGAGTAACGGTGAATAATGTTGATTAAAATGTTAGTAAATGGCATTATGTGATAATGAAATGCCATTGTAATTTCATTGAATAGGAAATCAAAACACCATTTTCAAGGGTGTGATGGTTGGCATACTTTAGCAAATAACGGTACTTAATGAATCAGATCCACACTCTATTAAATTCTAACACATGTATAAATAGAATAATTCAACAGATAAGTTGTAGAAAATTACGATGTGAAAAGTATAGAAACTTGTAAATTATTCATGTTTATCTTAAAATAAGTAGTTCACCCAATTATGAAAACGATTTCATTCAAACAATGAGAGGGTAACTTAGTATTGGTATTAGGATAAAAACTGGGTTAATATGACCAAAAAAACAACAACAGAAAACAGCAAACGTTAAAATGAATAATGTAAAAACATGAGAATATAAAAACTTATGTACTTGTTTTTTTATTGTTGTTGTTGTTTTTTTTGCATGTGTTTTGTTTGCTTACCTGAAGCTCAAACTGTAGAGCATGGCACTAACAACATCAATATCATGGCTTAACTCAGTGGTTCTCAACCTTTTTTTCCACCGGGCCGCACTATGGTCCAAGTGCAAGTCTCACGGGCCGCACGCATGTCATTTACATATTACGTCATCAATACAAACCAACCAGATTTATAATATTATTTATAGCCTAAATATTATGATGTCTAAACGATTACATTTATTTAAATAAATAATTATATTCACCAATAATTAAACCCCTGATGCTGTCGGGAACCAATTTTGTGAAATTCTGCTCGAAACGAGTAACAGCACAATGAAGTTGAGATTGTAAATTGCAGTCTGTAAGACGCGCACGGAAGTGTTACTTGACACGCGACATTGCAGAAAGTGTGCGTTCACAAATGTAGCCTATGTTGATCCAAATATGGAAAGCATTTTCGAATTTAATAATCTGAGGTTCTCTCCAGAGATGTTTTGCCACATTTCTGTAATAAGGATGATTGCTGCGTAGTAGTATATGGTTGTTTCTTTTTTGCCTGAACATCTTCAAGTAGGTGTCTGGGCAAACCGAAAGTAAGTCCAGCACTCTCTTCACCGCTGATGCTGAGACTATTCTTGTTTGAATGCGTTTCTTCGCTGGCATTTTCCACATTTCGTTTTCCCCCTTAACAAATTTGTCCATTCTGATGCTCAATTTTACAGACCTAATGGCTGCTGATGACTATTTGAATTTAATTCTGCCAAAGTGCGCGCTTGTAAGTGTTCGTTAAATGCGTAACATTAATTACGTGAGTACATAGGTCTGCTCATGTCTGAAAATAATATATGAAAAACTAAATTATTTTACATAACAAAAACATTAGCGTATATTTGTTTAGTACATTTTTTAATTAATGTTAAAACTAATTGTAAAACTGAAAGTTATTTTTTAATTATGTTCAACACATAAGATTGTAACATTCAGCATGGTGGGCCGCATTCAGATTCGTGACGGGCCGCATGCGGCACGTGGGCCGCGGGTTGAGAACCGCTAGGTTAACTGGTACAAATGTAAATTTTGAATGCAGTGTAGGATTCTTCAGATAAGGCATAAATGTAAATATCCTCAAAGGGTAGTTAAGAAATTTACATGCATAAAAAACAAAACAAAACAAAAACAATCATTTTGGGCCTGTGTAGATGCCATTAATGATGAAATACGCCGGTTCAAATTAACCTCCAAATATCATAATTGTATTAAATGTTGAATGCACATTCAACAACAAATCAGATTGTTAATACATCATAGGTTAACCTTTATTTGTGAGAACTCAAAATGGGTCAGTTTGCAACATAATATAAGGGGAAGATTTATTTTAGGTTTTACTTAAGGGGACAATGGTGATTATTAATGGATAGTTCCTTGTGGGGCTTAAACCAAAATTATTGTGGTTACCAACCCAGATTTTGATAACCACTACAGCAAAGCTAACATTTCTGAAAGAAGACTACTCCGTATTCTAACATTGTCGGAAATGAATGAATGATTTATCTCAGTAGCTGCTCCATGCCTAACTGTACATGTTCTCTTTTCTTCAGCTTTGACCTGGTGAGTAACGGGGGTGTGGCCGTAGCCCTGAGGTTTGAGCGCGCTCCGTTCATCACTCAGGAGCACACCTTATTGTTGCCGTGGGGACGCTTCTTTGTCATGGACACCATCGTGATGAGACACGAGGTCAATGACATCCCCAGCTGTGACCTGAGCAGCTTCACCCGTCCCATGCCCATCGTCCTGCCTGCCCCATTAACGGCGTTCGCAGGAACCTGCGTCGAGAGGGGCAAAATCGTTCCAGAGATTCAGGTGATAAGCTATAGAGAGGAAGTGAAAAATTTGTTACAATTCATATTATATACGATTGATCTGTTAATGTAACCAAAACCGTGTAGGCGGGGCAACATAATATTGACAAATAATGTCCAATTAATTTATACAATTTTAACCAATCGAATCTCAGTAAACGAAATCCCTCTCTATATAACTTCCCCCACTAAGTGTTCTGGAAAATACAAGAAGTTACGAAGTTAAAGTTGGCATGAAATGAAAATGTAAAGTTTTAAATTTATGTTATTGATCCTACTTTAGGCGATTTATACATTACATTTGTTTATTTTTTTCCCGATTTTGACTTTATGATGGTAGGACAGTTCAGAGTTGACAGGAATTGAAGTGGGAGAAGGGGGGGGGATTCAAGATGCCCATAGCGCAATGGCGTTGTATGTCAGCATGCTTCCCACAAGGCTATCGGCGCTGACATATATTTCATTTTTATTTTATCTTTTGTACTTTGAATTTCAGTTAAATGACAGACTTCTAGAATTTTCTGTTATTTTGACCTCTTAAACTCTGCATCTTTTTTTGCTATGCTTCTCACCATTCTGATCTACCACTATCCAATCAACAACCAATGGATAAAGTCCACGTCCTTTTTTTTCTAATAATCTGTTTCACACATGATGTAACAATAGATCTGTTGCTATTTCAGTTTAATCGTGACTTTCAAGGTTCAAGGTTCTTTTATTCGTCACATACTCAATTATACAGGATATAATCAGTAGTGAAATGTAAAATGATTTTTAATTACACTTTTTACATGTTCTATGCCATTTTGTGTATTTAAAAAGCTTGATTTTTGTTTGTTTGTATTTGTTTTACTATATTTTTGTCTTCATTTTAACGTTCAAGACGTAATGTTTTAAAGTCTTGAGTCTTGTTTAGTCTGACAGTTACAGACCGTTCAAAATTCTACGGCTGTCTCAGACAGATGAATAAACGTGGTAATTTGCCACAATTGATCCCAGACTAGTGCTGGTTCGTAATGATGTTCTGATAGACAGCAGGGGCAGATATTGGGAAATGTACATCAGAAGGGAATGTAGGAGGATCTGTCTCGGGTGGCAGTCCTGTGATTTTATCTCCTGTGTGTAATTGGGCAGAGATACACAGTCCAATTTACTACTCCGGACATTTTCTGAAGAACGATAATTACATTTAGACGAAAACAGCATGGAAGCTTTTTGAGTCTGACTCCTGGAGGTGCTTCGCAGTCAGTGCTGGAAAAAAATATCTGTGTTTTGGACTTGAGTGACTGTTATTCAGGTTTTATGTTTTTAAGTGTATGTTAGTTTATTTGTATCCAGCTGTGTATATAGATAGATTAATTTTAATACACACATATGTATGTGTGTCTTTTTAAGTACTGATAGCTCTACTTGTACCTGTGTGCCACCTTCCTAATTATTTTGTCTTCGTCTTTGGTTAAAAAGATAAATGATTGAGCCTCACTAACATTGTGCTTTCTGGGCTATTAATATCGGCACAAATTTGTCCCATCCCAAATCTTCAATTATTAATACACAGTTACACGTACAACTACACACACCCACACACAGAGTTTTCACAGGTTTACAAATGGAAACGTCTATGGAGGAGCTTTTCTTATCAGTGTTTATTGACGCAGTAACGATCGGCTGTGTTTATTGGTCAGCTTTGTGACCGTGATAAAGGAGCGATACGCTGAGAGTTAATGAGAGCTCTGCATTGAGCAATGAGAAACCTCTGAGCCACTAAGTCTCCGAGCTGACTTCCTGTGCGAAAACGAATGTGTTGTTAATGATGCCCGTGTGACCTAGACATATGCATTGCTTTTCACTGAGTAATTTGTTCACTTGTTATAAAAGTTGAGTAATTCGAAGGTTTCTGGGTCACATTTCAACCCAAAATCAAGGGGTGGAAATCGAAATTAAAAACATTTGGGTGGAACTGGTTGTTCTAGTGAAAATTCACAGAATCTACAAAGTGTATGGAAGGAATAATTTAACGGTAACTGCAACGCTTCTGGTCTGGAGAGGTCAAATCAGAAAGTGGAAATGTAATGAATAATACTGTATATTTCACCTTTGCATTTTTTGGACAGGCCTTCATAAGGGCTTAAAGATTGCAAGTGCAAAAAAGTCTAATTTAAATGTATACTTTTTATTTTATTTTGATTTGAATAGGATATTGGTTGCTTAAGGTTCACCTTAAGAACAGAGGCTATTGGCATGATGTGTGATCATTTATTTTGTATTTATTTATTTAGTCATTTAGCAGACGCTTTTATCCAAAGCGACTTACAAATGAGGACATTATCTAATATATGGTAGAATAAACAGCAATATTTTAAGTTTTTTGACTTATCCACATACAGGCCAAAGAAAAATAAATGTGTGTGTGTGTATATATTTATATGTATATGGGTAGTTGACATATCAATGTGTCCTATGGTGTGACAGAAAAATGTAAAAAAAAAAAAATATGTCTAAAACCTTTGAAGATAAACCTCTCTCATGCTAATTGTAACTCTAAGAATCTACATTTTTGCTCTGTCACACCATAGGACACTGTATGTATGTATGTATGTATGTATGTATGTATAATGCACATAATATATACAAATGTTAATCATATAAGCATATAATAATGATTTCTGAAGGATCGTGGAACATTGGCTTCTGAAAATTCAGCTTTGTCATCACAGGAATAATTTATATTTTAAAATATATTAACATAGAAAACAAGTCTTGTAAATTGTAACAATACTTCACAATATTAATGTTTAAGTGTATTTTTGATCAAATAAATGTGGCCTTGCTGAGCCAAGAGTCTTCTTCAAAAACTAAATATTTTCAACCCCAAACTTTTGAAATAGTGTATATTTATATATATATATATATATATATATATATATATATATAAAGCTTTTTTTAATATAACAACTTCTTTTTTTCTTTCTCTTTGAGGTGAAATATGCCCTAGATTCACCCAATAATTAGTATTTTTTGCACTGTATAATGAAACGACTGCTGTGAAAAATTAATTCATTCTCATTTGCGTATATAGCAGAGATGCTAAATAATGCAAACACTTCTCAGCAGGGTGCTTTCCCCACAAAATTAGCGAATTTGTTACTGTTTGCTCTGTTTTCTTGTGACTAATATGAACATTTTCACTCTCTCTCTCTCTCTCTCCAGACCCTCCAGGAGGAAGTGCGTATCCCAGGTACAGATGTGCGTTTGAGTTACCTGAGCAGCCGGACGTCGGGGTATAAGTCGCTCCTGCGCATCACCCTGACCCACTCCACCATCCCGTTCAGCCTGATGAAGGTGCATCTCATGGCGGCCGTCGAGGGAAGGCTCTTCAGAAAGTGGTTCTCAGCTGCACCCAACCTCTCCTACAACTTTGTCTGGGACAAGACAGATGTCTACAGCCAGAAAGTTTATGGGCTGTCTGAGGCTTTCGGTAAAGTGGGGAATGAAGTTGTCAGTGTCTCATTTCTCAGAGCTGTTGTCACTCAAGTTCAAATGTGTTTCTAATTCACTCCTGCTAGTGTCCGTGGGCTTCGAGTATGAATCCTGTCCAGATCTGATCCTCTGGGAGAAGCGAACTGCCGTCCTGCAGGGATACGAGACCACTGCGTCCAACCTGGGCGGCTGGAGCGTGGACAAACATCATGCTCTAAATATCCAAAGTGGTGAGTTACAGTAGTACATATAGAAACATGAAATATATGAATTTGCTTACAGACATACAGTTGCTTATTAATGATTAGATTTGTAGAGTTTTTCCTTTGTGGAAATTCTCAGAAATGTTCACTACTTGCTGAAGACAAACATTTGTTGCTTGAGAAGACTGAACTTTGACTGTAAGCAGATGCTATCACATTTATTTATACAGTATAGATTCAAAGCTGCTTCAAATTAATAAACAGGAAAATAAAAGTCAATTATGAAAAGTTCAATTCCGCTATAAGCAGCACTACAGAAAACAATGGTGTCAATGTTCAGCTCAAGTCAGTGGTGATATCTGTATGACAGGACCTTATTGGGGTTGAACAGGTCAATTTTCCTACTGCTGCTGAATTGTCTCTGAAATCAATGATTGCGTAAACTGCTCCATTCAGTTCCTGTCAAGTATTCTTTTTTGCCAGCACACTTATCTCAGTAAATGAGGCGTACTTGTTAGGAGCGCAGGTGGCAGCTTGGTCTGTCACTAAAACCCAGCGTTGTCAACATGAGGACTTCTAGTAAAATTTGCTCCAATTCTTCAAGTGTCAAACTCTCTCTTACCGTCTCTTTTCCCAAGTGAATTTGCTACCATTACGTTTACACTTGTTAATGTCCTCTGTTTAATTGCTTCTCCTTGGCTCCATACTCACCTGGTAATTTTCGCACTAAAAGAGCAATACAAATTTTAATCAGGCTCTACTAAAAGTGTTTTACACCTGAATGAAACTTAATCACACTTATGTGAAAATAATTGCTGCCAAATTTTTTTTAAATATCAGACCAAATAAAACTGCCAAGCTTTGTAAAAAAAAAAAATCTGTAAAACGCTATTTTTTGTTTGTACACCTGAAAGAAACTTAACTGCATTCAGGCAAAATTAATTAAACTTGTTTTTTCACCCTAAAACTATTCACACCGAACATGCAACAAAATGTTGTGTTATGCTAGAAGTTTAGGGCTTGTGAAAAGTAGGTTTTTCACATGCTTTAATGCACAATCCATTCAATTTACAAAAAGTAAAAAAAAAAACTCCACATTTATCTGGAATACTTTTGGATGCAAAAACTTATATGTTACTGATCAGTAATTTTTAGTTTACAAAACCCTTTACCAGCAGATAAATGTATTCCATAATTGCCAGATTTGCTTTTAAGCTTCAAGGAAATGCATTGTTTCAATTGAAAGCCTTTTACACAGCGAAATTTGCTGTGAATTTTCGAGCTTGATGAGAATATGCCTTTACATCAGCTCCAGTAAAACCCACTTGTATTTCCATCCAATCAGCATGGACAGACTGAAAGCGCTGTTATTTAGCATCTCTCAAAACACGGCACGATTCAACAGGTGCTCAGGGAGAAAACAGAGCACAATGAAAATCCCTGAAAAATGAGTTTCGCAACCTTTGCCACTCTGCCACTTTTGAGTGGCGTCTATGGTGAGCTGTTCAGCTCTGGAGATTCATTGAGGCATGCCGTGGAGATTCAGATTGACTGTGATACTGATAATAAGAGGAAGTTGTCTTTCATGCTGTGACTGTGGACCTTCATTTAGCTGGGTTCTGTACAGAAGCATCTGGCTGTGCGAGTGAAAAATATCTCCTTTCGATAAATGATTTCAGTTCCGTTTAGCACTTCTCGATCCTGCTGGTTATTTAGCGAAATCCTTTCTCAAGCACCAGCAGCCGTCCCGTAGCTCTGTGACAGAGAAAAGCTCCATACAAATACATTTAATGTCATTAAATTTGAGCAGAATTGAATCAGCTTTAAAACCTCCGCTTCTCATATCCGATAAAACCTGTTGATTTACTGCAGAGTGAAGGCTGTTCTGAATGGATTTGGGAAAATTACAATGAATGGACAAAATACTTATGGCGTCTCTCTTTGGCACTCAGGCATCCTGCACAAGGGTAACGGCGAGAACATCTTCATTTCCCAGCAGCCCCCTGTCATCGGAAGCATCATGGGTAATGGGCGAAGGCGCAGTATCTCCTGTCCAAGCTGCAACGGGCTGGCGGATGGAAATAAGCTGCTCGCACCTGTAGCGTTAGCCTGTGGATCGGATGGTAGTCTGTATGTGGGGGATTTCAACTACGTCCGTCGGATCTTCACAACGGGAAATGTCACGAGTGTCTTAGAGCTCAGGTTTGGCATTCTGCATTTGCATAGTCACACAAACATTCGCATACCCACAAAAATGATATGTTGCTTTGTTCATCCTGTTAGATAAGTTGCTCACAAACCAAAAGGCATCTGACTATCAGTACTTGGAGTATCTACATATAGAACATATGCCTTTTACTTTTAAATAAATAGTTTACACAAAAAGGAATATTTTATTGTTGGTTACCATCATTCCAATCATGTCTGGCTATAATTATTGCAAAGACTGGGTTGGATTTGTTCCACATAAGAGAATAAATAATAACAGAACTTTCATTTTTTAGGTAAACTACAGTATTTGTTTAAATGTAATTGCTATTGCTCAGAAATGCATATGATGAATACAAACCTTGCTAAAATTTCATTCATCTTTTCTTCTAACCCAATAAGCACATATACATCTTCAAGTTGTCTGTTAAAGAGCAAATCATTTGGAAAGCATCCCTTAATTATTGGGCATTGTCATCTGGTTAATGTTTTAAAGAGTAAATTTGCATTTTATACTTTACAAGCCACCTGGAAGCATTTTAGAGATGAATTGAGGATGAACAAACACTTTATAAATTACATTTCCAGATATAATTCAGAAAATAGACATCTTAGCCAGAGGTTCTCAACTGGTTTTGCTTCAGGACTCAGAGTTTACACTGGATTAAGTAGTGTTGCAAGACTGCACCATACAATAACAAAGTGTACAATATAACTTGCATGTTGTTTTAGCTTTGTTTTTCCACATTAGAACAGTCCCATTTCGTCTTGTGATGCACCAGTTAAGAATCACTGGCCTAGGCTATATAAGTATGTGTGCTATGAGGGAATCCTTTCTATTCTTATGAATACAGTAGCTATGCTTGTAGAACTAATGTAGTAGTATAATTTTACCACTCTAACCTTTTCACTGTACATTAATGCATGAATTAAGTACTAACTCTTTGAGCTAACCTGTTTTCCCACTTTCTTCTTTTCATGCTGCTATCGATAATTACAGAAATAAAGATTTCAGACATAGGTAAGAGCTCTTCTAAAGCATCATACCGTTTATTATGATGAATGAACTTCAGTTAAATACTCTGTTCAGTCTTTTTTTGATGTACAGTTGCTTTTATGGCCACCTGTGGAATGCACAGAATGTGTTTTTCGTAAATGAAGGCATACCAAGGAGTGCATTAAAACACTTCCTCTCTGGATAGCAATAAAACGGGCAGTGCTACGACTGAGCTTTGAAATAGTGCTGTAGATAAATGGCGACCAGTTTGATGCATTTGTAAACTCTTAAAGTGGGTTACTGCAACAGAAAAAATGCTTAAAGAATAGTGTACGTTAAGGAAACCTGAGTCAGGGCACATAATTTGAAATGTCAGACAGGAAGATGGAAAAGTGGTTACCAGCTTAGCATAAGCCCGGTATCAGCGTTTTAAATATTTCTCACCCTCAGGGGATTCGGCTTCCTTAAAGAATATAATTACCCACCCCTCCCCATTAGAAGTACCCATGCTGCATTACCCACAATACAGCGTGATATTTCTCCCGATGACAAATTACACATTCAAGTCTCCGTCGGATCTGAATACACAGTTCGTTAACATGTTTGATTTGACAAATGGCAGCGTGGTATCGAGGAAAAAAAAGCATCAGTCATCAAACTTCGATCTAAGCTTTCAAATATAACACACATCCTCCCTGTGGTGCTATGAACCCTTAATATGGGATGCGTGGCACAACCAGCTGTAGGTTTTGACAGGCAGCAGTGTGACAGCTAACAGTATGATGCTCAGCTATGACTGACAGGATATGAGCGGGTTTTTGGCGAGAGGTTGGGTAAATTCAGGACACCTGCGAACTTCAAAAATGCGCTATCCTTCATGATGAAGTCTCCGTTTAACCCTGCATTCTCAGGTCGTGACTTTCCTGTGGACGATTCCGTCAAGACAAGGGGTGGCATCGCACATCATGTTACTATTAGATATGGACACGTGGAATGCTGCGGTAAATGGCTAAATACTGTTTACTGCATATTTGCATTGATAGCTAAGCATTAACACCGTAGATTGTACACTAGGCCATAAAAGAGAATCAATGCAAGTCAGTTTATTTCGATTAAGATGCATTCCAGGGATGAAGGGGAGAAAAGCAAAGGGCAAACGAAAGTGACGTGCTTGTCATGCCACCAAAAAGTTGAACCTTCGACATGCTCTGTCATATAGGCATCTGTTGATCAATGCAAATTTTGGAGACCAGTTGTACTTCAGGACAAGGGTGTCCAACCTTGCCCAACACGCCTGCTTGGAAGTTTCTATTAAGCCTTAAGTCCTTGATTAACAGGTTCAGGTGTGTTTAACTAGGATTAGAACTAAAGTGGTATTCACGCCATGTTGTAATTACCGTAATTACTCGGGCTGTTAAATTGTTTTATGCCCTTCCTTCATTAACTTCCCTCAGTCTTGTTGACTCAGTTGTACAGTACATCATTGATTACATTGCATGAGCACCCACTACTGGTGGAATCCTTGATATGAAGTAGACTGGCTCCCTCAACCAAAAAGGAAACCAAAGTTTATATACCATAAAACGTAACATTTGCCAGCCTAATCTGTCACGTAACGTTGTAACGACTACAACAAACCAGCTGTTCTCCCGTAGTAGATGGTTACAGTAGAACATCACAAAGTAACTGTTGCAGTCCCACATGCTCAATACAACGTCAGAATGCTGTTGCCATTCCATCAGTGGCTGTTGCTTACAGTCCCTATTCCCAGATATACCCTATTCCCAGGAGTTGGAACAACTAGTAATATGTCACATGCTGTCATTGATTGGTTGATTGAAACGTTTATTTCGAACATGTAAATAAATATAGTAAAAACAAAACAATACAAAATTATCTTTACTTCTACATGTCCAAAAAGGAGTAGGAAGAAGCATAATCTTATTTAACCCTACCCCTTCTCCACTCTGCGTTAATAATAATAATCAATAACAATAATCATCAAATTAACGCCATAACTCTGTCATCTCATCCTTGTCTTAATACACTCTTTTGACTTTCCTACATATATTTACAGTATATATACAAAAAGAACCTATATAAAAACTATGACTAAATAATCTGTATGAACACCTAATCAGATCCGTTCTTCCTCCATATACATTCTGAGAACCATACGTTTATACTGCTTTTTAAACTGGGTCACACTTGGGCATTGCTTGAGCACTAGACTTAGTCTGTTCCACAATTTCACTCCACATACAGAAATACAAAAGCTTCTTAATGTTGTGCGAACATAAAGATGCATAAAATTACACTCTCTCCTAAGATTATATATCTCTTCTCCATTATGGATTTTTTTTTTAATATTGCCAGGTAGTAAGTTACTTTTTTGCATTAATTTATACATTATTTGTGCTGTTTGAAAATGAACCAAATCAATGCATTGTAATATCTTTGATTTAAAAAATAATGAATTTGTATGATCTCCATAACCACATTTATGAATCTCGGAATTACGGTAATTACAAAATGGTGTGAATGTAGCTTAAACTCTGCAGAACTGTTACCCTCCAGGAATCACTGTTTGTTTCCGTCAAACTGTCTGACAAGTAACCAAGCATTTGTGTTTCTGTCAGAGTGAGTTTCTGTCCTAAGGGCCGCTAAATGCTTTGTAGTGTTTTTGTAGGTGCTGCTTTGTATTATCAGCCTTGAACCAAGTTTGTGTTGTTCCTTTGATTGTAAAAGTTGTGCGTTGGGCTAAATCATGTTCTAATAATTAATTTTAGAAATAAACCTTTGTAAATATGACTGCTGAAAAGGCCAAAATCGTATTTGCAACCAGAACAGAACAATCATCACTGTTGTGTGAAAACAAATAAAGGCATATCAGTGTTTATGTACATGCACACAGACGAGAGAATAAGGCTAGACCATGATCTCTCTGACATACCCGCTGACCCCCTTTCCACATGAGTTGCTCACCTCCATCGTCACAGCAACATGCTGAAAAATCCAATTATCCTTCCCAGATCGGCTTTAGTTGTTGAATATAGATGGAGCCTATGAAGGTCAGGGTGTTCTCCTCGTCACAGAAAGCACAATGCTGCGTGATTCCAATAACACATTGTACAACACCGAGACTGCTGGGACTGAAAAGCATCTACCTGAAGGGTCACGCCCCCCTTGCAAAATGGGATTGAGATTTTTCTTGACAAACCCGCTTTACCTTCCTTCCAAACCGAGGACATCATTCAACATGGTCAGCAGCCACACAGTGACGTGCCAAGCCCCAGGTCAACCGAAGCAGCCTGTTTCCAGCGATCTTCTGGAAGGTCAGTTGTCGGTCTGAATAATAGATCGAAGCTGACAATGCTGCAGACCTGCCGCTTTTCCTTTCCACACTCTCGCATTGGGCCACTGGGATTTGGCACTGACTTGCCAGAGTTTCTGGAGAACATGTTTCGGATTTGATTAATCGGTTTTGAATGCTGATCCGAGGACAGGTTAGGTGTTGAAGATGATGTTATTTGGCAGATGTGTGTTAAAGCATTTGCTATGGCTAGTCATATCTAACCTAGCCCTACCGACTTAACGTTTTTGTTCTTTTGCAGCAACATTGCCAACCTTGTAAGATTTTGAATGTGGATCCTGAGACAGGTTGGTTGTTAGTAATGATGGCAGACCTCATTTTATGAAGAATGCTAAACGTTTTTGCTCTGTTGCAGTGGCCTTTAACTCTTGGGTTTTGAATGCTGATCCCTAGACTAATTGGGATTAACAAAGATAGTTTTGGCAGACGTGTATAATTCACTGCAGCTAGTCATCTCTAGAGTAGACCTACATGTCCCTTTACGAAAGTTAACCATAATTTTACTACAAATAAAACCAGAAAACCATGGTTTTGCTACACTAACCATAGTTTAACCATGGTATTTGTAGTAAAACTGTGGTTATACAAATGGTAATCAATATGCCAAAAAACCTAATTACTACACTTTTACTCCAAAAAAAACATGGTTAATTTTCATAAGGGGTGGTGTGGCTCTTTTTACAGCAAATATTTTCACTTAATACTTTTATTCTCTTGGTGTCCACTTTTTCATCTTGGTAGGTGCTTTATGCATTTAAGACAAGTTGTTTTTTTAGTGATGGTGGTATTTAGCGGCCATGTGTTGTAGTACTTGCTTAGGCTAGTCATCCTACAAAGAATGCCTGTCCCTGAATGTTTTTGTACTCTTGCAGTGACCTTTGTTACTTTGTTAGGTTTTGAATGCTAATCTTTAGACAAATTGGTTGTTAGCAATGACGGTATTTAGCAAATAAGTGTCGTAGCATTTTCTGTGGCTAGTTATCTTGAGAGTACTAGTCCTATAATATCAGGAGTTCTGCTTTTTACAAAGAATATTTTTCACTTAACATTTTCACTCAATTGTTGTGACCTTCCTCACTTTAATTTCTGAATGTTTATCCTTTGACAAGTTGGTTGTTAGCAACGATGGTTTATAGCAGACGTGTCACAGCACAAGCACGAAGAATACTTTTCACATTGCATTTTGTTCTCAATATTTTGACCTTTTTCACTTTCTCAAGTTTTAAATCTGGATCCAAGTTGGTTGTGTGTCACGTAGCATTTACTTTGGCTAGTTATCATTAGCATACTAACACAATCTTATCAACCGAGTGGCACTTTTTACAAAGAATAAGATGTTCAATTAATGTTTTTGCTGTCTTGAATGACCTTTCCCACTTAAATTTTCAGTTTCACTGTTACCAGTGATAGTTTTTGGCAGATGTGTGTCTAAGCATGTGCCCTGGCTAGTCATCTTATGAAGAATGCTTTTCACTTAACATTTTTGTTCTCATGCTGTGACCTTTCTCACTTCGTTCAGAAACGATTAACCCCTCCAGGGAGACACTATTCCAGAAAGGCGAGAACGTTTCACACTTTTTTATTTTTCTTCTGCCATGAACAACTGCTGAATATTCACACATTTTCACAAAAGCTAACATTTATCATGAGTTGAACATGATGATTTCCACATTTTCTGTGACATATTAAAGCAGCCAGTACAGTACTTCTTCGTTTTTCACTGTACTTCAGCTGATGGAAATTACTCGAGCCTGAAGTAACATTTTTAAGTGAACAAACTTTATTATCTAGCACTAACCTTTGCAAGTCATCCACATTTCACCGCAAGCAGTCTTTGACCAAAGATGTAGCCATCAGCAGAGCTATAATTAGAGCATATCACAAATCAACTTGAAAAGTGTAAAATTGCAGTCCAGATGCCAGCCTTTCTATCGTTTTCTCAGAATATGATTGGTTCACTATAGAGAGGAAACTCAGTCCGTTGCCTCCAGATTGGAGGTTTTTAGTTTTTTTCCCCACTGGTGAGACCCTCTCTAGCCTGATTGGAGCAATTTTGTTGGGCTTTCATGTTCTTTATCCCCCTGTGTGGTTGTGAGGGATGACTTTGACTGTCCAGCTTTACCATGTAATGGACTGTTTTTTCAGCCTGTGGGCCATTTTTGCTCTAGGAATACATAATGTGTTTAGATAATGGCTCTAGACCACATGCATCTCCAGAAGAAAGTTTCCCTGTAGGGGAGTTGGTGGCATACCTATTTGAATGCACACTGGCAGCACATTAGACACTGGGCCGCTTGCATTAACCACCGGCTTTACACACACTACATGCGTTTCTATATTTGGAATGAGAGTAGATGCATACAGTAAAATATTGATGTGAAGAGGACATGGCAGAGATGTCTCAAGCTATGGCAGTAGATCTGTCAACCCTTGATTCTTATTTGCAATGTACATAAACCCTCACTGCAAATTCCCATCTCTGAGGCTGTTTGTAATGCATGGATTTAAACGTGATACGCGGTTCACATGTTATGAAGTATGCTCTTTTTAATTACTTTACTGCATTATAATTACATTTGCATATCATATGAATACATTTATGAATTAAAAATCTGGGTTAAACTTTATTTTAAGGTGTCCTTGTTACAGTGTAATTATACATTTAAATACTGAGTAATATTAATTAACTACATGTACTTACTATATGGTTAGGACTAGGATTAGGGTTGCTTGCATGTAATTATGCATAATTTATTGTTGTTATAATAGTAAGTACATGTAACGTGTAACAAGGAAGGACACCTTAAAATAAAGTGTTACCGAAATCTGAAATCTCAAACAAATTTTTACAAATAAGTACTTTACACAAACTAATTGTTTTTCTTTGTTTGTTTTTCAGCAATAGTCCTGCGCACAAATATTACCTGGCTACTAGTCCCATTTCGGGGGCCCTGTACCTTTCGGACACCAGCAGCAGGAAGGTGTTTAAAGTAAAATCTCTGAACACTGTGAAGGATGTGGCAAAGAATCTAGAGCTGGTGGCTGGCACAGGCGATCAGTGTCTACCCTACGATGAGACGCGCTGCGGGGATGGAGGCAAGGCTGTGGAGGCCACACTTACCAACCCTAGAGGTAAACCTCCATATATATGAATAACAGCGTTGATTTATTTCAGAAACATACAGTTATTTTGGCATTACTGGTTCAATGTTCCCATCATTCCCACTAGGCTATGAGCAAATTCCTTTAAATTAAAGATGCTGTAAGCAAGTTCGCCTATTTTGCTTCAGCTGCAAATACTCCCTCCAAAATGAGTTTCCTCCATATATTTGTACCAGTACAAGCCCTTAGCAACAAATTCAGAGTAAACCCCAAAACCACAGCATGAAATTGATAGCAAAACCTGTGGTTTGCATACGCTTGTCAATTTTCCAATACCCATTCTCCTAGTGTAGCATATGTAGTGCTCTGAGGGGAATCTTGGGAGCCTACAATTAATGTTTCCTTCTATTTTCACCAACACAAAGCAATAATAAAATGGCATTTTCTAGTCTATTTTCCATCATTTGAGGGTAAAGAAACATTTGTCACTGAAGCTGTGATTATCGTTGCATTATAATATGCAAATGATAGATGACGTTCCCAGCATCATGCTTCCCTTTGTCATCAGCAGTGACGTTGAAATGATTCACATGCTCTTAAATAGCTTGAACAGCACCACACGCATCTCTCTTCCCCAGGCTGCTCAATGCCTGGTTGTTGTTCCTCAGATATAAATAATGAATTTAACACATGGATTTTTTATTAGGCTTCTGGCTTCCTATTGAGAATGTTGATGCTGAGGTATATCTCTCTCATGCATTCAAATACATTCAGTTCCTTCCTTACAATTATCACTATATCATTCATATATCAACTTTATTGATGATTCCAACTTTGAACATGCACTTAGCATGTGTGCAACTTCCTATTGTTCCTGTTTTGATATGTTTCATTATGTTTTGTTGTGTTTTGCTTTGCTTTTTTGTTTTGTTTTGTTTTGTTTGAATCTGAAAGTTGCACAGGTCACATTTCACATAAAAATTTAAAGAAAAATAGAATTGTTAAAATTGTATTTTAATTTATTTTTGTCAGTGACTATTCTCATTAAATGTCATTATTGTTATATAGTACATTTTTATATACTACTTTTTTAATTACACTGACATTTTTTCCACAGTTAGACATGTTACCTTCCTCCCTCTCATTTATTTATTTATTATTCCATGGTCTGTCTGAATATTGGATTCTGATTGGCTAGCAAGTAGGCAGTATCACTGTTTAATGCACAGCTAGTTCCAAGTCAATATAATCAATGCGCTGCTTTAATTGATGCACACTAACCAACACACATCACTCGCAGGCACACACACACATACAGAGAGAGAAACAGAGAGAGGTCGGAGATCGCATATTTTGCTGCACACACATAAACTTCAACGTCAACGCTTCCCCACAAGGTTTTTATTACTAAAATAAAATATAGATACTAGATTGCTACATTATATTCCCCAGCAACGAGGTGATACAAATAAATAATTTCAGCGACTTAAGGCTGCTTTTGTGGTTCAGGGTCACATTTGTAATATATTATTGTATTGTATTGTTTTATTAGACTGTTATTTACATTAGTATTTGTATTTACATTGGCATGCATTAAATGCTGTACAACAAATACTACCACTTTCAGTGATTTTTATTTTATTATTTTATCATGTTTCAAAAATTTTATTGTATTGTAAATATAAAGTATGTGGTGTTACAATTAGGCTTCATTTTCTATAGTTAACTATATTTTAAAATGTATTTAATTATTTAGATTTGTGTTATAAAAATTAATCTTCTTGATGGCTATGTAATTCAACAAATTGTTGATCATGTAGGATTATTCAGTCCTCCCTGCAGAGATCCATTCCCTTTTTCTGTCTCTTGTCTCCAGGCATTACTGTGGATAAGTATGGCGTGATCTTCTTTGTAGACGGCACCATGATCCGCCGCATCGATCAGAACGGTATCATATCCACCCTGCTGGGCTTCAACGACTTGACCTCAGCACGACCCCTGAGCTGTGACTCAGTGATGGACATCTCGCAGGTGGGTAGCCTTCTTGAATTCCCTCTGCGGCTTTCTCACCCATCATGCTTCTTTATAAAGGCCCGTTTCTGGCAGGATTTGTGAAAGGCCAGCACGACTATACTGTTCTGCCACCATGTTCGGCGTAGTCATCATGTTAGCCTTAGCGAGGGTGAAGGGTTGCAGCTGACATCTCTTCAGGGCAGGTCAGGGGTCTTTGTGTTCCCTTGGGTCCCAGTAACCCAGATGCTGCCTGCAGCTGCAGGCCTGCGAAACCCAGTTTCAAGCTGACCTACAACCTGAGCGACTGAGCTGCTCCCTCCATCCCAAAAACACGCTGGCATACACGCTCACAGAGACGTGCACTCTCTCGTCATTCTAGGCGCTGTTAACCAATCCAAATGTTACCTGTCACCCCAGGCAAGGACGCTGCGCTGACTGCCATCTCTAAAGTATCATTTTGGGATGTGACGCTGCCCTAGAGGTCCAGTCCTGGAGCTTTTCAGGCTGCTTTGGTTTTCCTTTACTTTATTTTGCCTACAACGTTCTCCCAGTGTCAAGACAATCAACAATGCCTGCGGTTATAATGATAAAGAAAATATAGTTGACTGCAATAAGCTTTTGCCTTGATTCTATTGTAAATGCATCTTCATTATGCATTTCTTTACCCAATTTAAGGTTTTGGATGAAGCAAACTGAAATGTTCAGTGACTGATTAAAATGACTAGATATAAATGCAGTGTAATCACTCAATCGTTGTAAGTCTGTTATAGCATCCTTTTTGGAAAAGTGCAATAGAACGGACTTCCAGTTTGGAAACTTTTTTTAAACCGCAATTTTCAAATCTTGACATGACAGTGTATGTATATATAGTGTTGTCAGTTGTGTTGTCAATATCTCACAGAAGTGAGTACACCCCTCACATTTTTGTAAATATTTTATTATATCTTTCAATGTGACAACACTGAAGAAATGACACTTTGCTACAATGTAAAGTAGTGAGTGTACAGCTTGTATAACAAGTGTAAAGTTATAACAGTGTACATTTGCTGTCCCCTCAAAATAGTTCAACACACAGCCATTAATGTCTAAACCGCTGGCCACAAAAGTGAGTACACCCCTAAGTGAAAATGTAGGTATATAGTAGGTATAATTTAAGTATATCTTACTGACCCTTACTTTAATGTACATTTTATCTACCTTATATTTACATTACACGTGTTATGTAATGCATAGGAAAATATCATTAAAAAAATAGGCTTCGTTTTCTTTATTTTATTTTTTATTTTATTTTGGGGCCAGCCAATTTCTTGACAATTTTTGTAAGATTCACCTTACAACCAATGGAATTTGAAACATATTTCTATGGGTCTAATCTTTAATGACTCTTCAAAACCACAGTATGAATATCATAATATTGAACAAATATAAAAAAAAACGCAATAGTCCAACACATGAATTGTATTCAAGCTTCTGATTTTGCTTACATATAACTGTCCAGCTTACGGTTTGCTCAATAATGCCTCTGCCGCCTGACTGAGAGGGTTTATTTTGCTGAGAGGACGTGGATCACTGGGGAGACGACCTCCAGCTGCAGCACAGAGAAAACCTCTCTAGCCTCAAACACACACACACACACACACACACACACAGAGAAAGACCACTGCAGTCCCAGCCTCAATGATGACAAATCACACCAGCTTCTGCCAAAGATACTCAGACAGTAAAAAGCATCCATTAAAAATTCATGTGCAGCACACGCTCACTGCATCAAACACGCCGCCGCATTACTTAAGCCTGCTGCTGCCACACTTTTGAGGGCTCATCTGAAGCCTGTTTCCTCCCTCTCATACACCGCCTACCAATTCTCACCTAGATCCAACAAAAAATATCATATGTTTTGGCGCCGGTACCGAGTTCATTAACATGTGATGCTCTTTAGGTCCCGATATCTCCGCTTCCCCTTGGAAGCTTCAATTCTGTGATGGCTTCATTCCTTTCCACTTACTATTCAGATCTTGCATTCAGAGCACACCTCGCATTATATTCCAAATTTGTTTGCCTTTCGGGCAGCGCAGGCACCCTGCACGAGTGCTATGAATTTGAGACTTGGCAAGAATATTTCTTCTCAACTCTTACATTGGTTTCTGGAATAAATATTCTCCTCATCCCCCGGTGAACGTAGAAATATGGTGATAACTGCACATTCTTGGAGGAATGGGAGTATTTAAATGTCTTTTTACTTCAGTGATGGTTATTTTTAAGATGGGGTTTACAACTGTGGTTCGGCAAAATTCAGAATAAAAAAAGAGGAGAAATATTACTGGGAGTTGATTGTATTCTCAATGTAAAATGTTTGTTTTGTTCCATTTTAATTGTCTTTCCTCAAATTAAAATAATTATGAATTTGACTGTCCCGCGCTTAGCCCTGCCTTAAAACATTACTAAGCAATCCTACCTTAGCAACTGTTGCCATCCGCCATATGTTCAGGTTTTGGGCTTGTTTAGTGTACATTAAAACTATAAGAGTATCTGTGCGTTTAGATAGTTTTCATATTATTATATATTTTATAAAATTAGTGCTGTCACACGATTAATCAAAATAAAAGTTTTTATTTACATAATGCATCTACTGTATATATTTATTATGCATATATAAACACACACACATATAGTATATATATATTACCATAATATTTACATATATACATTTATATTCATGTAATTTTCATTATATATAAATATATTTAATACATAAACATAACCTATTTTTCTTAAATATATAAATGCATGGGATGGGTGTGTATTTACATGTACATAATAAATATACACATTACATACGCATATACTATGTAAACAAAAACTTTTATTTTGGATGTGATTAATCGTGATTAACCATTTTACCGCACTAATAATAATATATAACATAATATTATAGAATATGTTATCCAAAACAAGTCTAATAATAGTGACACAGTGTATGCAGGGAGGATTTAAGTGTTTGGGTAAAAGTTTGTAAAATAAATCTCTTATGCTCACCAAGGCTGCATTTATTAGATCAAAAACACAGTAAAGCAGTAATAATGTGAAATATAAATAGGACTGTTTTCCATTTGAATATATTTTAAAATGTAATTAATTTATGTGATGGCAAAACTGATTTTTCAGCAGTTTTCAGTGTCGCATGATCCTTCAGAAATCATTCTAATATGCTGATTTGCTGCTCAACAAATATTTCTTAATATTATTCATCAAAGTTAAAAACAGTGCTATTTTTGTGTAAACCATGACATGTTTTCAATGTTTTTTTCAGGGTGCTTTGATGAAAAGAAAGTTCAAAAGAACAGCATGTGTTTGAAATAGAAATCTTATGTAAGATTATAAATGTCTTCACAGTCACTTTGATGAATGCACCCTTGCTAAGTATTCATTTCTTCAAAAACTAAATTCTTGTAGTTGAGAGCTTGAGAATGTTATTCATTTATTTATTGATTCAGGTCATTTTAGTGTCGATAGTAAGAGTTTGATGTGGGCGGAGCTTAGTGAAAGGTCTACTCTGCATCCTGTTTGCTACTTCAGGATTGGAATTTGATTGGAATTTAAATGGTGCGCAACCTTGTTATCTACAGCAACGGCTGCTCCAAAACAGCATGACTTCAAACTAAGCGAGCGATTATTTTCCTTTTCATGACGTGAATCAAAATTGATAAGAAATGTCGCAGTAATGACTGTATTTTGAAAAGGCTGTTTAAGATGCAAGCTGGCTTACATGCTTTCGGACAAGGTCAGGCCTGCGTGTTCTCATTACGCGTGCTTCAGCGTATGTTGAAGGATTTAACGGCAGCTGTTCTAGATTTACGAGGGTGTGAGGCGTTTATTCTCTCTCTCACTCTGTTAGTGTGTGAAAGTGTGAGGAGTAGATGGAGAAATAGAGATGATACATCCTGCCTATCACTCACAGAGGTATCAAATCTCATCTCCGTCCCCTCCACCCAGACACACACACACACACACACACACACACACACACACAGGAGCTGAATATTTAATCACCACTGTTCAGAAGAAAATGGATTTGATATACAAAGAATGACCCTGATAGCATGAAAACATCAAGACATCTGTTCATCGAGTGCATTTTCATCTGAAAAATGTCTTATTTGTCTATTTTTTTAATGCAATATATTGCAAAAAGCCAAGGATTCCTGAACCAACATGCTTTCTGGGATACAATTTGTAGCATTAAGTCATCTAATCATATCCTTAATGCTAAACCTACCCTGGAAATTGGATGAAAGTGATTGGTGGGTTAGAATGCTGTTGAATCCCTAACCCTGGACTTAACACTAAAGCGCATTGCATACGGAGTCCGAAATGTTCGTCAAAAAATTTTGCACGTTACAAAATAAATACGACCTGTCATAAAAAAATGCATTTTGATAGGTAAGGATGAGGAATATGAAAAAAGGGAAAAATGCATGCAAAAATTTCAGACTCTAGAGTGCAATGACCTTTACTCTGAAATATGATTGGTTGGACCCTGTACCTAACCTTAAAATCTGATTGGCAGTGTTGTTCCAAGACCAAAAGAAACGTGTCCTACTTAAGGAAATCACATTTAACATTGCAAAAATGTTATTCCCAGAGGTTTTTGCACTGCTTATTGTTTAGTTTTTTTCTTGAAGTGGTCCAAGAAAATAATAATAATAATGTTTTACAGTTATATTTTGTTAAAGGTCCCATATTGTACAAATTTCTGGAGTTTTAGTTTAGGTTTTGATGTCCTTAAGAATATATGTTTGCAGTATAAGTACCAAAAACCATCTCAATATATTTGTACAGCTCTTCTCCCAGGAGCTCTGGTAAAAAACGGTCGATTTAATATGTCTAATTAATATTCATAACATAATATTCTGGAAAAATGTAGCTGTAAAAATAGTTAACTGCTAAAATTGAAATGTATTTACATCTTCATCATGACTAGATGGACGTGGTGAGTTTGTCTTTACTATACATGTTAGACGTGATCCACCTCATAGTAACAATTCTGTCAGATCGTCCATCCTTTGAGTGAGAGTGTAACGTTACAGGCCGATCTGGTTTCATCCGTTAAAGTTAACCTTTTCTACATGCTTCCATGTTGTTGTTGCTCAGCATGGCATGGACGTGATGCTGTCTGGGGGTTGGGCAAAAGGACGGTGGGCGGGGCTCGGGATGGTGACTGAAGGCGGTGACTGAGTAGTTCTGACATCACATTTTTACGGAAGTCACAAGTGCTCATGAAAAATCACAGCTATTTTATTTTACCTGTTTTGAAACTTATATGGTAGTTACATATAAGACCCCCTAGACCTCTGTTATCATGAAAAAAGGCAGGAAATTTCAGTTTTGACAATATGGGACCATTAAATGTTGGGAAGGGAGTTCTTCCCAAATCATATTTGGGGCTACTTGACATTAATAGCTTTGAAAAGCCTTGGTTTAGACCAGGGGAGTCAAACTCGGAGGGCCGGAGCCCTGCAGAGTTTAGATACAACCCTAATTAAACACACCTGATCCAGCTAATCATGTCATTTAGGTTTATTTGAAAACTACATGGTTTGTGTTTTGGTGCAGGGTTGGAACTAAACTCTGCAGGGCTGCGGCCCTTCAGGAACTGAGTTTGACACCCCTGGTTCAGACTGAGTTTGCCCTTAAAATGTTTATTAGATTTGCACATATTGCACTTAAAACCAAATGCAATGCTTTCCAGATGATGTTCTTTCACTGACGTCTCGATAAGGTACTGGGTTACTTTTCTCGTTTTAAATTGGAATTTGGTTTCGGTTAAAGCCTGTCCATCACCAACTACACTTCTGCTCTGCCGCTCCATGATGTGTCTTATATTAATCCCTCTGCCATGATAAGAAATATCAATATCATGTCATGTGTGTGTGTGTGTGTGTGTGTGTGTGTTGTAGGTTTCAGCTCGGGGGAGATATCACTGACCGATATCGAACAGTACATGGTGACTCAGTTAGGCAGTGAGAGTCTTCTTTCTTCGGGTCTTACTGTGACTTAATCGTATCTTAAAATCAATGTGTGGTGCTACTTAAGCCATGGCAGTGGCTGTGGCCAATAGATTACTGCAAACCAGCATCCAGGAGGCAGTTTGATATAGATCAGCTCAGGGTGCGGGCATCATTTACAGGAATGAGGGCAGAATGGTGTATTGAGTGCTATGTTTTACATTGTTGAGGACTTATCAGACAGTCCAGGATCTTCAGGATACTGACATCTTTGCACTTGTGAGATCAACTATATGGCTTGTCCCTACTTTTTAACAGTTTCTAGTTCCGCAGGGCCATTGCAGCTTTGAAGATTTTATCTAATGCATTTTGTTAGCTTATGCATTCTTTTGCATTCCTAATTATCTAGTTTTTTGTTTGCATGAAATACCACAATGTATAAAAGTGCCTCCACTTTGGGCATTTTATTTAATTTTTGTTGTAATGTCAGTTTTAGTTGTTGTTTTGTAATTAATGCTAAATTACCTTTTTATTCTTTTATTCAGTTAGATTTTTCACTAGGTATTTGATCATACCAAAAGTTGACATTTACACACACTTGGGTTAAAAATAATAATAATAAAAAAAATAAATAATTTGTTTCTTTTATTTTGTTTTGTAACTTCTGTTTAGTTTTTTTTATTATTATTAATGGACAAAAAAATGAACATGCTGGATTATGATATCATATGGCATTATTATAGCAGAATTCTGTTTGAAATGCACAACGCTGTACTTATTGTTGCATTATGCATGCTGTTTCACATATGCAGCTTTTAAGAATTAGTAAGCACTTTGTATTCTGTAGCCATCTACTTCATGTAGAAATATTACCCATAACTCCTCGGAGGCTGGCAGTTTTCCAGGTATTTTGAATTATCAAGTAGTATCAAGAAGTATTAAGTATTAATTCTAAATTATGCTCTTTAATATTAAGTGACTGTCTGAGTCTGTAAAATTAAGTCTGTAGCCATTTCTTTTTTTTATTTTTTTTTTTTAAATGCCACATATGCTTGCTTGAGTCTCTGATGAAAATGTCAACATAATGTTTTTCAGTCTCTTCAATTATAAACAGTCACATTTACGAATCTATTATGAGAAAGCCGGCAAACTTTGAAGGCAGATTTTAATGCACTACATTAATCATGCTATTTACATAGCTTTTCTCACTTCTCCATAAAAAGCAACATGTCCCAGTCGATGGCTACAGATTAGTTTGCGACATTTATGTAATACTTTTAATATTAAGCTCAGCTTGGTAGCTTTTTGTCTATTCTCAGAGTGCATTAAAAGCATATTTTAATCAGCCAGCCTTGTTAGCATGCCAAGAACACTATTGAAATAAGACACTTCATACTCGGGGCCCCTAAGAGGGCGATTACGGTCCCCTAGTGAAGAGAGGGTCGGTGCAAATTCACCAGATTCAATCATTTCTATATTAAAAGCCTGCTACATTATTTTCTGAACAATAAGTCATAATTTAGGCATTCAAGCAGGAGGCAGTGGGTCTTGTTTGATACGTGTGCCACGTTTTGTTTCAAAGGTCCTGTTCCCCTGCTGCAGTCGCTTTCCATTATGAAATTAATAAGCCAAAGCTAAAAAAAAAACAAAGCTAGAAAAATACGTGTGGAGGGGTGACAGATACAGTGCAAGTATGGTGTTTTGGGAGTCCATGGTTTAATCTGATCATGTGACTCACTTTTTCTCTACTGCTTCTCTTTCTTATCAACATTTCAACTTCTCTTTTTAACTTTCATGTTGATCCGATAAAGCAGCCTCAACTCAAGAACTGTTTGTCTTCTGCGGCAATTGTCACCTAATCAAACCTTTTTTTTTTGTATTTGCTTTTCCATTATTAATGTAGCATCTGGCATTTCAGTTTTCACTTCCTCCTCTGTAGGAATAAGTGCAACACTCAAACAGAAATGTAACTATTTCTTTGAAATAAAAGTTTCTGCCATCATCAGTGTTTCTCAGTCAAACAGAGTTTTTAAAGGTAGGGTAAGTGATTTCTGGAAGCCAATGTTGACATTTGAAAATGCCAAAACAAACCTACCCCAAAAGGGTCTCGACCCTATTTTGATAGTCCCGCCCCACACATACGTACGCAACCCAGGCAATGATTATTTCTGTGAAACAAAGCAAAACCAATGTTACTGACCTATCGAGAAGAAACAGAGCAACCTCGGCGTGCAACACGGGTCCTACTTCTTGCCTTATCATAACACCATGTCTACACCGATCGTGAGCGACAAAATACTATAATTATAATCAGTGATGCTGTCAACACTGGATGCGGCGCGGTGCGGCATGACACGATAAATCCCCAAAAGTAAACTGCTGCTGCATTCTATTCAGGGGCGTAGCCATCATTTCAAAAGTGGGGGGGGGCGGAATGTCTAATGTTATACCTGGGTTTTTTTTTTCATTTAATCCTAGTCTAATCTACAGGTTTTATTTTTAATCATACCTTTTTGCTTAATATGCTTTATGATTATATTATTATATATGATTATAAAACAGAAGGAAATACAACAGCTTGTCACAGGGATAGTACCCTTAAAATGATATCTTTGTACCTTATTTACTCCCAAGAAGTTTCATAGTTGTACATATTGGTACTAATGTGCACCTTTTTGAGTATAAGTTACAAAGATGTCCTTATAAGGGTACTATTGTTTACATATTTCAAATTGTATTTTGTGTATGTTGTATGTACAGTACATGGCACACAGTAATGGATACTTGCACATTCACATACTAATTTATTCTGTTCTAATATACAGTCATTACTTAAACAACTTCTCCAACTTTTCTTAATAATATAACATATTTATAATGCATTTATGAAACTTGGTTTTTGAGTGGGTTTAACTCAAATCCATTCATAATTGATTTTTTGTGAATCTGATTACATGCTTAATAACAATAACAAATATTCACAATTTTGTGTATTATATTGATTTGTGTGTTTTTGACTCAAATCTGTTCAAAAGTAATTTCTTTGTGAATCTGATTACAAGACTTTAATTGTTAATATATAAAAAAGTAATTCAAAACAAACTATTGCAAATAAACTATGTATTAAGCTCAACTGACAAACATGTCAAGGTATGTAGACCCTACATCAATTAAACAACGAGATTAAACAAACATTTAGTGACATTTCCTTTAAGCTTTCTGGCTGGTTTGTTTAAAAGTAGTAGCTTTTTGACACAGTATTAAAGCTAACATATCTAAAATATATAAAGCTACTTAAAACTGAAGAATAAAAGTACAAATTAGTCTGATTAATCTATGTTAAAAGGTATAAGAAATATCTGATCATAGACAATGCTTTAAATAATCTGTCCTTACCTCTGAAGCCTCATTGAAACTTTCTGCCTCATTCACTCTCAACTCTGAATTCACTTCGGCCTCTGTCTAAATAAAGTAGTGTTTGAAACATGTACATACAGTACAGGGAATAGTGACATACAGAAGAACATAACCAATTAAGTACACTGCTTGACAAAAAAATTATTTAGGATACAAATGATTGGTTAAACACTTTAGTATGGGGAACACATATTCACTATTCACTATGACTTTTGCCTCAAACTCTTCATTTACAGCATGTAAGCTTGTAGTTAGGTATAGGTAGGATTATGTGATGCAAAATATGGTCATGATGAATACCACAGCAAGTTGTTTATCATACTTATGTTATATTTTTTTTCTATATTTTACTAATTGTGTTTTTTTATGATTGGTCCAAATATAATCCTACAAACACGTGTGTATTAATATATTTTATACAATGTAAAAACAGCCAGGTGTTAAAAGCCACTCTTTGTTCTCACCTGTGAAGTTTATCATCCTGATTCTGCCCTGACAAACCTAGGCTGTCTGTTTCTTGTTCATTCTTGACAACATATAAAAATGCAACATTAGTGCAATAATGAAAGAGCACCCCTAAATTAAGATCATTCCTATATCGGATCGTCAATGGATGCAACTTGACTGAAATACATTATGTAGAATTGGCAGAGTTAAACATGTCACAACGCTGTAAAATCTCAGTTCAACATGATCTTTATTCTTATTTGAAGGGTTCTGATAACATACAAACGTGTTAAAATAAAAGACGTTACAAAAGAGTGACAAAAAAATACACTGAAAATAAGTGCTTGTTTGTCCAGGCAGCTTTTTTTCTCGCCATATAATTAACATCAAAACTAGCTAATTATTCAACAAGAGCAATAGGCAGAGTCACTCAACATTGTGCAACACTATTCGGACACCACATGCCAACTTACGCTGCTTGACTTTTTCGTAAAAAAGGAGTGAAGAGTTTATTTGCCGCTTTGAACTCATTGCGACCTCTACGAATGTTGAATACAGCGCGGGACCGCGGGTGCGACGCTAGGGCGTGTCGTGACGTGACAAACTGAGTGACGGATTGCCATGGAAACGTAAACGTCATGTATAGACTATATTGTCTTTTTTAAATTTAAACTTATGCATTTATATACATTGCTCCATTAAAACATCAACATGTTGAGAACACAACTGTCCAATGAAAAAGTGCGGGGGACGAATTTACTTTTTATAAAAAGTAGGGGGACACGTCCCCCGCGTAATCTACGCCCCTGATTCTATTTATGACATATTGACACAAATGTCAAATGATTTTCAACGGTCGCTTTGTCGCGTCCGGTGTAGACACGATGTCAGCCTTCTTTTGTTCCGCAGATGTTTTCCTCTTTTCTTTTTTATCCTCTATCTTTCTGTCGTCGCTCGGCTCGGATAATGTCCATCATGTGCACTGAAGAGCGCTCTCTCCTCGCATCATGAGTAGACACGCCCCTTGCTGCTTATTGGCTACAAGTTTGTTTTGGTACTCGGCCCCAACTCGTTTTCTAAAGCGTTTTTGAAAAAATGCATACCCGACCTTTAAAAGAACCTTTACAATAGGCAACAGAGACTGTGTCTGTAATGGAGGAAGTAGCTTAAAAAAATTATCACAATTTATACATTTTTCAAAAATCTATATTTTTTAATTGAAAAATCCTATTGGTGTACAAATCGCTGCTTATTATTATTATTATTAAAACATTCCATAAAGAGGATTATTTTTACGCCAGTAGCAAATCTTGCTGAATTAAATGTTTTTTATTCAGTATTTTATGTCAAAAGTAAATGTTGGATTTATTTTAGTTTTTTAATGTTTATTTTGTTATTGTTTATTGTACAAAATAAAGTTGAATTCGTTTGTGTTTGGACTTTTTTTTACCTTCTCTGTAGTTATTTGAGAACCTGCTTTATGTCTTCTCCTGGCAACTGTTTTTTTCAAACCTAACAAAATATATTCTTAATGTTGCGTTATAACAGTGTATTTTTCCCCTGTTTCCCATAGGTGCGTCTAGAATGGCCCACTGATCTGGCCGTGAGCCCGATGGACAATTCGCTTTATGTTCTGGACAACAACGTAGTCCTGCAGATCTCAGAGAACCATCAGGTGAGGATTGTAGCGGGAAGGCCAATGCACTGCCAGGTACCTGGCCTGGATCACTTCCTAGTCAGCAAAATCGCCATCCACGCCACCTTGGAATCCGCCAACGCTCTTGCCGTCTCCCACAATGGCTTGCTTTACATCTCCGAGTCGGACGAGAAGAAGATCAACCGAGTCCGTCAGGTCTCAACCAATGGGGAGATCTCTCTGGTCGCTGGCGCCCCCAGTGGCTGCGACTGCAAGAACGACGCTAACTGCGACTGCTACTCGGGCGACGACGGCTACGCCAAAGACGCCAAGCTAAACGCGCCCTCCTCATTGGCGGTTTCGCCTGATGGAGAACTCTTCATCGCCGACCTGGGTAACATACGCATCCGATATGTCAGGAGGAACAAAGCGTTCCTCAACCCGCTCAACATGTATGAGGTTTCCTCGCCCATCGATGACGAACTCTACCTGTTTGACGTGAACGGGAGTCACATCTTCACTCAGAGCCTGACCACTGGAGACTACCTGTACAACTTCACCTACTCTGGCGAAGGTGACCTGAGCAGCATCATCGACAAGAATAAGAACAAAGTGACCATTCGTCGAGACACAACGGGATTGCCGCTCTGGCTGATGGGTCCTGATGGCCAGACGTTCTGGTTCACTATTGGAACTAATAATGCGCTGAAGAGTGTTGCTTCCCAGGGTCAAGAGCTTGCCATGATGACTTATCATGGAAGCTCAGGTCTGCTGGCCACAAAAAGCAATGAAGATGGATGGACTACTTTCTACGAGTGAGTATACTTTCTACATTCTGTTTACTGTTTTCTGTACTAAAGGTTGATCACTTTTCCATGGCACATTGAGTGTAGAATACGTCATTTAGCTCAGGCAAGATGTAACATTTGTGTGAAGCATTTATAACGCAAATGTTTTATATTAATAATAAGGTTTTTATATACAGAAATAAGATATATACCTTTGCACTATATAAGGGTATATGATGTAAAATGTTCAAATTAAACATTTTAAACATCTTAAAATTAATTATTTTATTAATATAATTCATTTATGCAATTATTACATATAATTAGCAGATAGATAGATCTGTACAACAATGTATCAACATTTACATTATAAACTATACATCAATATGTTTATAATGTAAATGTTGATAATCTTTTAAAATGTTTATTTTCTATTATGTTGTATTGTATAAATGATTTATATTTAACATTGTAACATATTTCACATTATATTAAAACTTTAGTTTTTTTTAAATTATATATATATATATATATATATATAATTTACAGTGTGTTATGTAAATATTCATAATCTTGCATAATCTTAAATTATTATAATTATTGTTATAATGTAATTATTATTATTCAATAAAAAAATATATTCTTAATATGAATGGTTTAGGGGTAATTTCTACATTTAAAACTGTGACATCCTTTTCAATGCCCATAATTGTTTCACAATATTTGTTATACTTATTCAAGCTATATCTTAAAAAGACAAATCAGTTTTTGGCTGCATGCAGAGGTTCACATTCATCACTGCATACTTCACAGTGAGCTTCACTCGACTACTGGAAGCTAAATGTACTCTTGCTGAGAGTAAATTGCAAAGGTCTTGGTTGGCTGTGGGTCATGTTACTGTAGATACAGTCACGAGTTCACAAGGTCTCTGTGGTTTATTGGACTTCAGTCATCTGCTGTAAGGTAATTGGTTTCAGGAGTATCTTCTCCGACAGCGTTGTTTTTAGACTTCCTGCTTCTGCAGTTCAGGACACTCATTTTCTCTTTCACATTTACACAATCTAACCTTTAATATTTATTTTGATTATATGAATAAAAAAAGTAAAATATTTACATGATATATAGTAGAATATAAGTTGGTCAGTGGCATCAGCCATTGTCCCATAGGGGCACAGATGTTAAGTTCCATCTGTGTTTTGACCTATGGTGAATATAAGGCTGAATTTTGCATTAGCTATGATTTGTTTTGATCAACCAGGCATTGTTATTCTGTGTAGTCACTGGTGGCACAGGCGCACTAGCTAATCTAAGACTACAGCTATTCGTCAAATTTTCTATTTTGTTCCAATTACCAATTAAAATGTTAGTTTTGCCTGTAGGCTCACATTTTCTGAATTTTTTTGGCCCTCCCAAACAGTAAATCCATCCTACGCCCCTGTAACTGATTCCATATTAACTAAACGATAAATCTTTTTCTAGAGAAAATGATTTTGACTCGGCCCTCAGTCTGTATAACAGAAAATGTGTTTGTGTTAACACTCATGTAGCATATTCATTAGCATTACATGCATGTGACCTTGACTGTAGGCAAAACTAATTTAACACTACTTCACACACATTTATTGCTTGTACTGTTTATTTTAATGTACAAATGCTGCATGTCTGATAAGGCACAGTAAATGGTTGTTGATAACCAGCCATAAGTGGCATTGCCTCAAGCGTTTGTTTTTCGTCCTTTGTTTCAGTCCCATGCTGTCATATCATTTATTTAATCCCCTGTTTTCCAAATGAACAAATAGAAGGCAAAGTACATTTACTCAATAATTGCAATTAGTGAAAGAGAAAAAACAATAATTAACATCAGGAATAGTTGCTCTGTTGTTTTTTCCTTCCTACGCAATTAGAGCCGTCCATTCCCTCTGGCAAAATGAGGTCGTCTTTTATGATAAAGAAAGCTTGGTTGTTGCCCCCCCCACCCTCCCCCCTTTTTTGTAATTTTATATTTTATTTTGCATAATTAATTTTGAAGGTCAAGCTGACGTCTGAGGGTCAAAGTCACTGTTTTCCTGCACTAGAACAGAGCAGCCTAAACAATTTATCTTCGCACTCCAAAGTGTGGCAGATGCGGTTTATCATCTCTGCCACCTGAATTAAGTCCCTGTGAAGCGTGTTTGCCTGCGGACGTTACATCGGCCAGGACTCGTGCAGAAACTGTACAGCGAGCAGCGCACAGCCACACGCATAACAAAGAGGAAACGTGTTTTTGTGTGTGCTAGCAGAGATTTATTTAAAATAATAATAATAATTAGATTCAAACTTTCAGTTCCATTTTTTATTCTGGAACATCTACATTCTTCCACCAAATTAAACATAATTTGCAGTTAACCTTAACCATATCCATAAAGGATTAATTCACCTCAAAAAATTGTATTATGCTCAAAATCTTATATGGAACATTAATTTCAGTGAATAGACAATTAGGCCTTTTAGCTTCAAAAATGACTCAAATGTATTTAAAAAAATATTTTTTTAATATTTCTGTTCTAGCTGTTAAATGCTATTATTAGAATATATGCTACAATGTTTTTTTTTTTTTTTTTTTTCGTATTGATTGTAAAGTGTCCTTTAGCTTTGGAACAGTGAATTTAAATTAAAACTAAATTAATATTATTCAATTTTCCATATTATTCCATATGAAATATTGCTGTAAATATGCTCTTGTTTTTAAAAAAAATTACACCCATTTAAAAGTTTGGGGTTTAGAAATTTTTTTTTATTCAGAAATAATAAAAACCTTTATTTAAAATAAATGCTGTTGTTTTTAATTTTTTTATAATTTAACAATCCTGAAAAATTCTGTCATGGTTTCCACAAATATATGAAGCAGCACGGCTGTTTTCAGCATTTGATAATAATAAGAAATGTTTCTTGAGCAGCAAATCAGCATATGAGAATGATTTATGAAGTATTATATGAAACTGAAACTGGACTGGAGTAATAATGCTGAAAATTCAGCTTTGCTTCATAGGAATAAATTAATTTTAAAATATATATTAGAAAATAGAAAACAGTTATTTTAAGTAGTATTAATTCTAAGTTATGATAATGCATTTTAATCACAATATTACTGTTTTTACTGTGCTGTTGATCAAATACATTCAGTCTTGGTGAGCATAAAATCTTGTTTCAAAAAATAAAATCTCACCAGTGCCAAACTTTTGAACAGTAGTCCATGCTTTTTCAAAATCTTACCAGGATTTGAAAATAAATAGTCACGTTTTCATGTCAGCCATATGACCACAAAGGGTCTCAGACAGATCTAGACATTCATACGGTTGTTTACGAATGCTTTCTTCCCCCCGCTGTATTTGTGTCCTGTAATGTGAACAGCGGCCGTGACTCAGTGGTACATCTCGACCAATACTTAAATCCCAGGGTGCTTTGAGGCGGTCAGTTCTCCATGACTACAATAGACTGCTGCTCTAAAAAGGAGATGTTTGGTCACCGAGATGAATCAGTTGGCACTTACTCCACACTCGGCCTGCTGAGAGAGCGCTTACGTGGAGGCTGGCAAAGAAAAAATATAGGGAGGAAAGGAACAAAGTAGGAGAAGAAAACAGGATAATTTAGTTTGCTTGCCAGAGAACAGAACAAAACCGTTGTAGGTCGACTGCAGTCATTCACTCCTCTATTTAGTTGCCAGCCCCTAACCTCCTTTCTCTTCTTCTTGGAAAAACGGAGCAGCTAAAATGATGCGATGAAAAGAGTTTGGGATGGGGAATAAAGAGGCTGATAAGAAATGTAACACAGAAGCTTTCCTCTTTATTACCTCTACAAATGAAAACGGAGGAGACACATTTTGTTCTTTATTCACACTGATTTTTCTTTAGCGTGTAGAGCCTGTGAAGTTGCTACTATAAATTATATGGTCCAAGCACCTGTGTGATAAGGAAATTCTGGATTCAAATCCCAAAGATATTGCATGAAAGTCATAGAAAATAAAATAAGTATCTCCACCAAATCAGATTTATTATCTTGGAAGATCTTAGTGTTTGTTGGTTTCTTTCACAGAATACTTGCTGCTGTCACATCTAGTTGGACGAAAGATCTGTCTGCAAGAGTACCGCTCTACACTCAGTTCTTTCTCCCAGTGAAGTTGTCATATTGCATTTTATTTTCAGAACCAAGCAATTTCAGATTACCCAATGAATTTGACTCTGTACAGCTGCTCTACAGTGATAGTTGGTTGAAAGCTCAAACTAGTCGTGTTCTTAAGGGATAATTCAGGCAAAAAAAATGAAATTTCTGTCATTTTCTCACCCTTTCTTTTTTCTGTGGAACACAAAAGAAGACCCTTGAAGAAAAAATTGGGACCCAAAGAGTTATTTCTCAAAATATAATATTTTGTTTTCCACAGAAGAAAGTCATGAAGGCTTGGAATGACATGAAAAAATAATGATTTTCATTTAAGTCTAAGCACTGAACTTCACAAGCCTGTTGGGAAAATTGAGCTTGTATAAGAAGTTCTTCAAGCTGTTGCTTAACAATTAAGGTCAGTTTTGTTGCAGAGATTATTAGTTATTTTAAAGAGTTATTTTTTATGCTACTTGCATAAGCATACTGAACTAGAACAATAATGCACAGTGGCAAACAGTTTCAAAAATCGAGAAAGGACCTTCAGCCCTTTTCTATTATGTTCCAAAATATTTTGTTTTGCGACACAGTTATATTTTTCTTAGGCTGTTCTCTTGCTTGTACAGCTCACTTTGACAGTCCCTTATTAAAAAGCCAGTCCTGCATTTGATTGAAATCCACAGTTGGTCTCATTAAAGACAAGTTGAGCCATTTTTTTCACATTCTGTTCTCTCCATTTCCTCAGGTATGACAACTATGGGCGGCTGACAAACGTGACTTACCCCACAGGCAGGGTGAGCAGTTACCGCACTGATTCAGACAGTACTGTGCGGGTGCAAACCGAGGGCTCCAACAAAGAGGACATCACGGTCACCACCAACCTCTCGGCCTCAGGAACCTTCTACACACTCATGCAAGGTAAGAATATCTGCAAAGCACTTATTTAACACATCCTAGGGGACAGTTCTTGAGAATTGGGTAAAGTATTAGCATCGAGGTTCTAGGCTAGGACCTAGAGACTATAATTCGCCTACTAATAACTAGTATTAGCCTAGACACTATAAATTCAGTACATTTCAAGGGTTAGTTCACAAAAATGAAATTCTGCCATCATTTACTCGCCTTCATGTCGTTCCAAACCTGTATGATGTGACCACACTTGGTAAGCTCCAAAAATGAAAAAGAAAAAAAGAAATCATAATGAAAGTAGTTAATGACTTGTACTTTATAAATCAAGGCTTCTGAAGCCATTCAGTGACTGCTGAATCATTAAGTAACTGAACTGAACTCAAGAACTGGATAAAATAATGAAATTTATTTTTAAGCTAGTTCTTTTTAATTAATCATTTGTTCGTGTTCACAAATCAGTCTGAATGATTTGTGCGTGAATCGAAGTAATTAGTTTCTCAAGCTTACTCATTCTGAATGATTCAGTCATAGTGGTACATGAGTCAACAGCTCATTAGAGGGGAAGATTATTAGTGAATAATGATTTTTTTTTTATTCAGCAAGGATCAGTTAAATGCACCAAAATTACAGACATCTGTAATGTAATATATATTTTTTTTAAATAAATGCTGCTTTAAAAAAATATATTATTATTTTTTAAGCAGCGCGATTTGCCATTTTCAACTAATATGCATAAGAAGAAATGTTTCTTGAGCACCAAAGTTTTATATTAGAATAATTTCTGAAGGATCATGTGCAATGACTGCTGAAAATTCAGCTTTGACAGTTTTAAATATTATATTTATTATAACAGTTTACAATTCACTATATTACTGTTTTAGGCTGTATTTTTGATCAAATAAATGCAGCCTTGGTGAGCCTAAGAGACTTCTATCAAAAAGTGTTTAGTTCTGTCTGTATGGCTTTAGAAGACTCATAGTGTTCAAGTGACTTGTACCAGTTTTATGGTCAAATTTGGTCACTGAGCAGATTCTTCCAAATATTACATTATACAAAATATTATATTAAGAACACTTGGAAACGACATGAGGGTGAATAAATAAAGGAAACAAAGAAACTGTTCCTGTCACCCAAAAGTAATTACTTCCTTTGTTCTCGTATACACTAGAAACCTAGTAGCTGTACATAAAGTAAAATAACTGTGAGGCAAAATTGATATATTTGTGGGAAGCAAACAAGCCTCTACTTCGTGAAATCAATAGAGGCATGAGTGTTTGTATTTTCTCTAAAATCTCAAGACCGCCCACTCATGAAGACAGAAGTCCAGATTGATTTCCTGTCCACCACTTTTGTTTGTTCCAGCCTCCCATTTTCACCAAGCTCTTGCTTTCCCTATCCGTCTTAGAAAACCAAATCTTAATCACTTTGGCCCTCGAGACAGAGGGGTGTGGTTGGGGTCAGGGGCCGCCATTCTAGCTTGTGATTTTCCTTGCATACTTTGGCATTTCGATATCCTATTTTTCACCTAACCAAGCGCTCCATCGATCCCCGATAAATAGCTTTGAACTCCCTGTGCCCTGCTCTATTTCCTCAGAAACTGTAAAGATTTTTCTGCGCTCCTGTGAGCGTTTGATTTGAAGGGCTGTCCTCCTCCCCTGGGCTTCAGTTGGTTTACCGACGACTGCTTCTGAGGGAAGAGGTAGAGGGCGTAAAGTTCTGCTGGTGTTCTTATCCTAGACTAAACTAATGGTCACCTACGCTTGGTGACCTTGTCCTGGAAATCTGCTGGAGAGAGAGAAAGAGGGCTTTCTGCCAAATGCTTTGCTGCTAATTAATTCACTATTGTCTGCTTTGTAAACGGAAACCAGTTTGGCTTTAGCTCCAACACAGAGTTTTGCGCACGCAATCTGGATATGCATTTCACGGAGGTGGTGACCTTGTGCTGTTTATTGACTTTACAAGGTTGAGTGAGTGTGTGTTCGATATCCAGGTCATTCAGTCAGAGGTTTTTTTCAGGGCACCAATATTATTTACCTGAATAAGCCATCAAAAGATAAATATGCAAGAGCTGCTTATACATTTGACATTGCTATGATCCAATTTATGCACAACTTTGTTCATCTTCAAAGACAGTATAGAGGACGAAACGGACAACTCGTGGAGATGAATCATTCAATGTGGCTTTAAGTCCTGCCTTTTAATTAAAAGCAAGCCAATTATGTTTTTTTTTTAGATAAAGACGTTAAATTTAAGATGCCATTGTTATCAGATATCTGAATTTTATGGAAGACTGTTTCTTATAAATTGTGAGATAAAGTTTAAAATAGAAATAGTAATATCGTTAGATATAAATTGTTAGTTACAAGAAATGAAGTCACACTGCAAGATATGAGATACAAGAGTTGCAGCTGCTAGAAATAGTCATAATTACAAAATTAAAATGCAACTTTATTTGTCGCAATGGGACTTTCTAAGAAATAGTAGCATTGTGAGTTATAAATTTGCAACTACGAGATATAGTCACATTGCAAAATATGAAGTTGCAACTGCTGGATACTTAATCACAATTATGAGATATAGTTAGATTTCAACAAATTAATTTTCTTTTATGAGAAATAGCTACATTGTGAGATAAATTCGCTATGAAATAGTCACATTGCCAGATATGAAGTTGCAAATGCTAGACTAAATCACAATTATGAGATGATAATCTGCTTCGAGAAATAATCTGACAGTTGCATTTCAGAGGAAGTGAGATAAATTCATAACGAAATAGTCACATTATGAGTTATGAAGTTGCAGCTGCTATAAACAAAGTTGAAATTATGAGATATAAAGTCATATTTTGACAATGAAATTTGTGTTTATGAGAAATGCAGTAGCAAAATTGTGAAATATAGTCTCAATTACTTTTAGATGTATATTTGTTATACTTGACAGATGTAACATTTTAGTTCATTTTAACGAACACGTTTGCATTTGTGTTATTCCTAATAAAGTAGATGTAGGTGCAGGTAGAAATTAGCATGATTGCTGTTGAGTGATTTGTTTAGCTGTAAAAGGTTTTCTGTCACACACTTTCACTGCATTTAATTGTAATAGAATTACTTTAAAATATGTTTCTGTTTATTTTTAACAGGGAATGAGTGTCCGCTTGCTACTTGTTAGCTTCACATGCTAGCTTGTTTGTATGGCTGCTGTCTGCACTGTTTTTGCTAAGCAGTTAATTCCCTTTGACTAGTAATGAGTTTCATCGAAGCATTCACTGACATTTTCTCATTTTGTGCATAATTCTGGTTTACAGTCTCTCTCCCCTTCGATGTCTTCACACTTTATTTCTCTCAGGTTCAGCCCCTTTTTCTCTTTCACTGTCTTCCATCTTCCATGTCCCTCCAAAGCGCTTGGCGAGACCACCTGGGGATGAGACAGACAGTTTCAGATTTAGCTGCGTCTCAGTTGCCACAGGCAGACGGCTTCAACTATGATAGCTTTCTGCCTCTCTCTCTCTCTCTCTCTCTCTCTCTCTCTCTCTCTCTCTCTCTCTCTCTCTCTCTCTCTCTCTCTCTCTCTCTCTTTCGGTCTTCTGAGGGTAACTCAAAGACTAACTAGGCTTTGAATCATCCCTTTGTTTCACTGTCTGTCTGGTCTTGTTCTGCAAACAGTGGTGTCATAAATTTGGCTGCCATTTTGAGAGAAATACAGTGTGTAACTAATGAAGGGTGGAGATTAGTCATTATCAGTAAAAGCTGACAGAATTTTACAGACTCTGTTAGATAATAATTCCACAAGATTTTTGCAATATATATATAAGACTAGTTTGTTTGTCTGTAAATCGTAGATCAAGTCAAAAACAGTTACTACATTGGTCTGGATGGCTCCTTGCGTCTGGTATTGGCCAACGGTATGGAAGTGTCTCTTCACACGGAGCCTCACCTGCTGTCAGGAACAGTCAACCCGACCATAAGCAAGAGAAATGTCACTCTGCCCATCGACAATGGACTCAACCTGGTGGAATGGAGACAACGGAAAGAACAGGCACGAGGACAGGTCACAGTCTACGGACGCAGACTCAGGGTAAGAACGTCACAGAATTTTCTTTCCACATTTAATACTGCTGCATCCGAGTTTGTTATCTTATTTGTACATGAATTTCAGAGTCTAATCATTTCTAAAAAGCTGTCAGTTCTGTGCTGTTACTGGAAAAGATGGTAAAAGCAAAGAAGGTTTTTTGAGGTTTTTTTTTTTTACAGGATCACATAGCCATTTTAGCACAAATGTTATTAGAGAGCGTGTGGAAGTATTTTAGACACATTTAAGAAAAAATTATGCGAGCCATGAAGCCCGCCAGCAACACATCCAAGGCCAAATTGTTAGAGATTAATTAAAAAGCTACTATTTATACAGTTTTTCTTCGGATCGTCTTTCGGATGAGACATTAAACCGAGGTCCTGACTCTCTGTGGTCATTAAAAATCCCAGGATGTCCTTCGAAAAAGAGTAGGGGTGTAACCCCGGCATCCTGGCCAAATTCGCTCATTGGCCTCTGACCATCATGGCCTCCTAATCATCCCCATACACTGATTGGCTTCATCACTCTGTCTCCTTTCCACCAATAAGCTAATGTGTGATGGGCGTTCTGGCGCAATATGGCTGCCGTCGCATCATCCAGGTGGATGCTGCACACTGGTGATTGTTGAGGAGATTCCTCCCTTCTATGTAAAGCGCTTTGAGTACCCAGAAAAGCACTATATAAATGTAAGGAATTACTATTAATTATTATTATTATTAATTTAGAAAATGATTTTATATCACAAGCAATTTACAAAATAAAATACATCTAATCTTGTAAATTGCGTGTCTAATTATGGTCTAATGTCACAAAATTCAGAAATAATTCAATAGAAAACAACAACTTGAATATTTAAAAATTGAAATGTATGCAGTTACATTGTCATTGTACATAGTATGGCGATGGATTGTTCATGCTTTTTATTAATAATTTATGGTTTTTGGATTAAATAATAAGTATCAGTAAAAATACATAGCATTATTTTTGTTCAAACCTAATATTTTAAAACTAAGATAAATTATAAATGATTCCTAATCTTTACATTTTGCATTTGTATTTTATTTCTATGCATCAAATAAAAATTCTCATTGTGTTTTGCGAGACTAACTGTACAACATACCTCTCTTCAGAACCTCACATAGTCAGGTAATTGTGTTCAGACCCCCACGTTACCTCAACGTTGTCATCTGCTCATCCTGAGTTAATTTTACGCAGACACAGTTCCATACCTCGCAGTCACACCTCCACATAGCAGCTCATCTGAGCATCAAGGCCCCTGTACTTGCAGTAATTGCTTCTTGATTATAATCTCTACTGCTTCTTCTCATCAGTCTCAGAGTCACACGCTGCGCCTGTCCTTTAGACTGATCACTCTTAATACGGCTGCCCTGTAGAGTCTAGCCAGGCCTTGCCGGTCAAGTAGCTGCCTTCCAAGGTCAGTTTGTTCATGTGAGTGCATGTGTGTCTCAGCGGTCGATCCATCATTCAGCAGCCGTGTCTATGACCCTGAGGGCTGAGGTCACCACCTAGGGCAGGGTTGACTCTCTCGTGATCAAAACCCTGAGGGTTTCCTCAGACAGCATCTGATGTCTTCATAATTCTTGTGCTGCCAGTAATGGGATCACCTCACAGCTTTTGCAAGATGATATATGTGCATATACAGACTACCATTTCAATTAATATTTGTACTCCGCAAGAATGCATTAATTTATCAAAAATGTATAGTAAAGTATTTATGATGCTACAATTGATTTCTATTTCAAATAAATGTTGTTATTTTTTTTTACTTTCTGTTCATCAAATAATCCTGGAAAAAAATCATAATTTATGTAAAATATTAAGCAACACAACTGTTTTCAACAGTGATAATAATAAAAAATATATATTGAGCATCAAATCAGCGGATTTAGATTTCTGAAAGATCATGTGACACTGAAAACTGGAGTAATGATGCTGAAAATTCATCATGACATGAATAAATTACATTTTTTTAAGTTATGTTTAATTGTAATAATGCATAATGCAGTTATGTTTTGTGTGTGTGTGTGTGTGTGTGTGTGTGTGTGTGTGTGTGTGTGTGTGTGTGTGTGTGTGTGTGTGTGTGTGTGTGTGTGTGTGTGTGTGTGTGTGTGTGTGTGTGTGTGTGTGTGTGTGTGTGTGTGTGTGTGTACTGTATTATACTGTACTGTATATATATCACTAAGATCAGTCAATAATTAAGATCAGTAAGATTTGTAATGTTTTTAAGAAAGTTTATTCTGCTCATCATGTCTGTATTTATTTGATCAAAAATACAGAAAAAAACTGTAATATTGTGAAATCTTATTGCAATTTCTAATATTGGTTTCCTATTTTAATATACTTTAAAATAGAATTGATTTATGTGACGAAGCACTGAATTTTCAGCATCATTACTCCAGTCTTCAGTGTCACATGATCATTCAGAAATCAATATGCTGATTTATTATCAATGTTGAAACTTTTGTGCTGCTTCATATTGTTTTTTGGAACATGTGATACTTTTTTTCTTTGATGAATACAAAGTTTAAAAGACCAGCATTTGTTGAAAATAGAAATATTTTCTAACAATATAAGTCTTTACTATGACTTTTTTTCATTTAACATTCCTCCTGAATAAAAGTATAAAAAAGAAAGAAAAAATGTACTGACCCCAAACTTTTGAATAGCATTGTATAGTACTTTAGCACAATTATTATTATTTTTTTATAACTGCTGTTCTTTTTAACTTTTTATTAATCAGAGAATCCTAAAAAAAAATCACAGGTCCCCAAAAAAGAAATGAAGCAGCACGCGTTTGCACCAGGGTTTGCACGCATGCAACTTTGCGCAAGATTTATGCCGGTGGATGTCTTAATCTCAGTCAATTCACTATAAGCAGAAAGTGAAAGTAAAAACGGAATGACGAAGTAATGACGAAGCTTTTGGCATCTGACTCCACTTATTCTCTCAGAGACAAAGAGAGACGAATCTACTTCAACATGTCCTGATAACGGTATAGCCAATAGCTGTTTTAATTTATTCCCTTTATATTTCTCTTGTGGCCCGTACATGGAAAACAAAAATGAGAAGAAACGTACTTCGTGTTAAACAGGTTGTTTTTGAATGTCGGTGCTTGAAATAAAAGCTTTTTATTTCATTAATTTTTATTGATGACTGCAGTGTTAATATTTTAATTATAAGACTATAATTCATTGTAGGTAACTGTAGCAGCCTATAGCCTAATAGACCTGTTTTAAAAGACCTTTTTAAAAGAAGAAGAGTAAATAGCCTAATTTTATCCTTGCAGTGCATCAGTTATGCTGTAATTATTGCGGGGCAAATTAATCGTACTTTTAATTTAATAATAAAAGTAAATTCATAATAATAATAGGTCTAATAAAAATAAGAATGTAACAGGCCTACATTAAATGTAAATGCCAAATCCTCTTAATATTGCCAATAATTGATGTTTTTGACAATATCTCTGGCTATCATAGATACAAGATCATCAGACAGCAGTTACAGCAGTTACATTGTTTGGACTGCCTTGTTGAGCGCAGTGGCACTGATATTCCACACACTTTAAGCTTTCATTTTTAAAACGTAATAGGAGTAGTCCAACGAATCGTTCGGTTTGTAATGCGTACTGAACCTGAAAGCCTAGTACAGACGGTTCAATACGAATACGCTTATCGTTACACCCTGTAAGATTTGTGTACTTTGATATATGAAAAACCCTTTGAGTGCAGACTGTAGAAAGGCTCGGCTTATAAGTATGAACCAAAGGACAATCCGTACTGAAATCATTGAGGAACCTTGAGTGACGTGTCAAGTGATATTATGTGGGTGGATGAGTGGGTGAATGTGTCAAATTGTAGTGTGTGTGTGTGTGTGTGTGTGTTGTATGAGGGGTGAAGCTGCTGGCTGTGAAGATGTTTGTCAAGTTGATAGGAAGCCAAGAGAATTAAGAGCAGAATGAGATTTAAATGGACGCATTTACAAAAGCATATACGGTATTACAATGACTCTTTAAGAAAATGATATAACAATGATTTCAACCATACAGTATATCAACTACTTTTAATGTGTGCATCCAAATGCTTTCTCACAGTTCAGTTAATAAAGCTTCTCTGAGGCGTCATACTAACTGAAAGCTAAAAGGCTTCCAATAACAATATTGTGATGCATAATGATCCATTGATTCGTTAGATTTATATCGCAGTGTGTTTCGAATGAAGATGTAGTTGGCAATACCCAGCCCTAGTAGAAATGTGGGTCACTAGCAGCCTGGAGTATTACTGTGGTCACATGTCCATCACACTGGCTACTACACACCATCAAGAACAGCTGCCAGGCCAACAAAATGATTTTTGTCTCCATAGCAACCACATCTCCTGACAACAACAGAGCTCTAGAAAAATAGTATATTGTCCCCTCACAGCGAGCTCAAATCCCAAAAACTGCCGAAGGCTTAAACGCAAGGCCTCGACTGACAGTTCTCTAAATGTTTGCTTTACATTATTAGAACGGTGTCCTATACTGCCTCCAAACAAACCAAACCAACACGTGTGTTTATTGAAGGAAGCGACAAATCGCACTGAGCAAACAAGATTACAGTTCTTACCACAGCAGCGGACGGGGAAAATTATAAATGAATGGCAAAGCGACAAGCAAATATTGGATTTGAAGAACAAAAACTTGAATCAATGTTTTATGACAGTGGAGAAGAAAATCAAATGCTGTTTGACAGATTTGTTGACTTTTCGAATATGGAATAGGAAATTTCAATTATTGATGGTGATTTATGAAAACAAACGTTACTTACAAGTTGTTTATTCATTGCCAGTCCTAAGATATTCTCATAATTAGCCGAGTTATGAAAAAGTGTTGTCTTTTGTTCCTAGTTTTAATCATTGTTTGTTTGACAAACAGGAGTCGGGTAATCTCAAAGTAGTTGTATTTTGATCAGCAAAGCATGCAAATTTCATCCGGCTGTCAAAGAAGGGAGGGAGAAACATGACAAGTGTCTGTCTAACATTCCCCAATACAGTGTGTGAATTAAACGATAATTTTATGGAATTTCAGTCAGCAAAACATCTACTATAAAAGTTAGTTATTTACTCTCATGTTTTTCAAACACGTATAACTTAATTTCTTCAATAAAAGACTAAAGCAGGTGTTTTACAGAATGTCCATGCTGCTTTTATGCCGTACAATGAAAGGGGATAGCACCTGTGACCGGTTTCTTATTATTATCATTAGTGTTGAATATTATTAATGCTTAATATTTTTGTGGAAACAACAATAAAAAAGTCAGGAATTGATGAATGGAATGTTCAAAATTGCAGCAAATATTTGAAACCGAAATCTTTTAAACGTCGTAAATGTCTTTTATTTGTCACTTTTGATCAATTCAATGCAATCCTATTCTTTTATTTATCTTAGTAACCCCTAACTTTTGAACAATAGTACAATAAATGTAAATCTAAAAAAAGTGAGCAACAGGATGCTACGTATTTTGTCGATATACTGTCTTATATTGAAGAGTGCTTGAGCAACTTGCTGTTTGCGATTTTTGTTTGAGTGTCAAAATTAGTGCCACATGAAAATATTTGTATATACTGTTGAAGTGTGCCTTATGTAACATTTGGAATAATATGGTTTAATGTAAGAACACCCTACTTTTTATCTTGATGTCCTTTTGGGGGGGGTTCTTAGACACTCCCTCAAACCCCCTGTTTTTCCCACCCTGCCCCAGTCCAATCTCCTTCCTCCCGTCATATCTGCTTTCCTAAAGCTTAGTCCATTTAAAGGAATGTCCAATTTAAGACATTCCCCTTGAGTGGGTTTCCATTCTCCAGAGACCCAGGATCTCACTGCCAAAAGAGCTTTTTTTTCCAGTCCGTTGGGCCTCTGCTCAACCAGAGCCTGGCATGAGCATCAGGCCTTCCCTTTCATTCTCTCTTCATTTTTTTTTTTTTTTTTTACTTTAAACCCGTCGCTTCAGTCCCCTGTCATCCTACTCTGGACAAATCGGCCCTTGACAAAAGTTCTCTTTTTTAGGCCTTGAAATGTCTAGTAAATAACACTTAAGAGAATTGTGAAACCAAAAAGAACAGCAGAAATAATAACTGTTTTCGAACAATATGGATGGATTGATTGATTCTTTGAGTAAGTTCTCAATCTTGATATCTTCAGATAAAAGAGTCAAGCTGTATTTGAAAAAGCGAGAGTGAGAGAAATAGGGGCCATGTTCATCAGTAGGTGGGTGAGGCCTAAAGGAGTGGGGAGGGAAAATATCTGCCCTTTATTCTGTCAACCTCTTTGTTCTATCACCCCCACTGGGAATTCTCCTATTCATGAGCTGCTTGCTTTTAATGTAAAATAATCCTCTCAATTAGGTATTAGTGACATTAATTGGCCCCAGTGTAATTGTCCCTTCACAGATGAGAGCTCCCAGCATGCCCACGAGGAGGAGAGAGAGCGAAAGCTTCCTTGCTGCTCTTCCCCCCGTCCGCCATACCACTGGACCAAAGCCAACAACAACTCACAAAATCACTTTAAGGCTCTGTTAAGCCTTGCCAGCAGTGAGCCAAGCCGGGTACCAGAGTACCTGATGAGAAAAACCAAGATCAATTAAGGACACATTACATTGATATGGGGAAATTAGTCTTTACTTATAATGCATTTCAAAGACTGTTTGGCCCAAACTTCCAGATGGTTGTTTAGTCAATACTCATTCAACCCTGTAGACATAATACAACAAAGTGGAATGCTTGGAAAAAATAAAGTTTTATAGCACATTTTGAGTTTGCATTCATGCTAGAGTTAGAAACGTGCTAATAAGCATTTTTATGTAATATATTAGCCAAGTTCATAGTACTTTTGGGGTACTTTTTTTTCTTTTCATAGTTCTTTTTTACCAAGTGGAGTAGAGCGCTTTTTATTTTTGTATTGTAATTCTCCACAACAAGTGTAGGTTCTTTGTGGACCTGCTAATACAATGTTGATATCTAGTTAGGTCTAGGCCCCATTTATTATCCACCAATACCTAAATTCACATCACAGCAATAAAGATTCAAGTACATCGTGCCAAGGGTTGAATGTATTAAGCCCTCTAAATCCTTGATGGCCCCCCGCTTTGACCTGTGAGTGCCTTTGGGATTACTAGTCATGTAGGACTAGTTCTCAGCTCTGATCTCAGCATGTTCCGGGGTCAGAGGGCTCTGCACATTCGGACTGAGCCAAAAACTCAATATGACATGTCATTCAAAAAATGTAGTGGGCTTTGAAATTCATATGCACCTCAAGTGCCATTGTTTTCTTCCTGCTTCAAATACAATGGAAGTGGAAATCTACCCCTCAATAATTCCTTCCTTAAAGGCATGACGAATGATTTTACTGAACTGAGTGATTATCTCATTCTTTTTGTTTTAACATGCACCAAACATCATTAGAGTAAAACATAATTTGAGTTTCAGCGGAGACCGTTCATGCTATCAAGTCCATGTGTTGAATTCAGAGGCCTAATCTTCCTATCTTCCTTTTTATGTTTTAGGTTCATAACAGGAACTTGTTATCCATGGATTTTGACCGAGTAACCAGGACTGAGAAAGTATATGATGACCATAGGAAGTTCACTTTGAGGATCCACTATGACCCTGTGGGAAGACCTACTTTGTGGGCTCCAAGTAGTCGGCTAAACGGTGTCAATGTCACCTACTCACCAGGTGGCCACATCGCAGGCATCCAGAGGGGCACTATGTCAGTCCGAATGGAATATGACCAAAATGGGAGAATCACCTCAAAGATATTTGCAGATGGAAAGTCATGGAGCTACACCTACCTTGAAAAAGTAAGTATCTTTATCTGGAAAATTATCAGGTTGAAAAATAATTGCTAGTTCTCTTTTTTATGAAGAGATCTTTTTGTTGAACCCTGTTAATTTGTTACATTAATAAACATTAACCTTATGTGCTTTAGCAATGATCCCTGTCTAATGTGCTGCTTGTGTTATGCATTGTTACTGCATGCAGCCTGACAACGAACTTGTTCCTAAAATATCACTGAGAAAAAAAAGCTAAATGTCACTGTCTTGTTAATTAGAAGCAGTTTCTGAGAAATGCAAGACCTTACCGTGTAATTCGAAAATGGCAGCTGTTTAGTACATTGAAGTGCTGACATCCCAATACATGGGTTTAAAAGTATTGATTGTAAGCTCTAAATTCACTCTATTTAATGTTTCTTGCCATTCTAAATGACCATGTGCTGCTGGTAAGATCAATAACTTCAAAGTAAAAAAGAAGAAAAAGAAGAAGAGCTGATTCCTGTTAAAATATAAACTCCACAATATCCTCCCACTGACCTCCATATAAGGTGACATTATTAAAACTGGTATCAGGGGAGGGGGGTGTGATGACTTAATCATCATTAAATTAGATTTTTGCCCTTAATTTTTCAGTCAGTGTTGTAGAGCAGCATATTTGTAATTGTATGCACCCTGAAGTGATTCTGTGACACCCTACAGTTTGTTGTGCAGTTAGTCATGTGGTGCAATGTGACTCCTGGGTACTTAGTGACCTTCACTTTCACTTGGTTGAGAATTTCACATTTAACTGTTTGAAGTGCTCTCAGAATGTGCTGGGAATTACTATGCTTCATTAAATCAGCTTACTGAGCATAATTTTGTCATTTTCCTTTGGCAGTCCATGGTGCTGCTGCTATACAGCCAGCGACAATACATCTTCGAGTTTGACAAGAACGATCGCCTCTCTTCAGTAACAATGCCCAATGTTGCCAGGCAGACCTTGGAGACCACCCGTTCCATCGGCTATTACAGAAACACATACAAGCCACCTGAGGGCAACGCCACAGTTTTGCAAGATTACAGCGAAGATGGACTGCTTCTGCAAACCATCCACCAAGGAACGGGGCGCCGAGTCATCTACAAGTATGGGAAACTCTCCCGTCTGCTGGAAATCCTTTATGATACAACACGGATTGCCTTTTCTTACGATGAATCTGCAGGCATGCTGAAAACGGTGGGGCTTCAAAGTGAAGGCTTTGCGTGTACCATACGCTACAGGCAGATCGGACCACTCATCGACAGACAGATCTTTCGTTTCAGTGAGGAGGGCATGGTGAACGCTCGTTTTGACTACAACTATGACAACAGCTTCCGGGTCACCAGCATGCAAGCGGTCATCAATGAAACCCCCTTGCCTATTGACCTCTATCGCTACGATGATGTGTCAGGCAAAACAGAGCAGTTTGGCAAGTTTGGAGTCATCTACTATGACATTAACCAGATCATTACCACAGCTGTTATGACTCACACCAAACACTTTGATGCATATGGACGAGTTAAAGAAGTGCAGTATGAGATTTTCCGTTCGCTGATGTTCTGGATGATGGTACAGTATGACAATATGGGGCGAGTGGTGGCCAAGGAGCTTAAAGTGGGGCCCTATGCAAATACCACCCGTTACACCTATGAGTATGATACTGATGGCCAACTCCAGGTGGTGTCCATCAATGAAAAGCCTCTTTGGCGCTACAGCTATGATCTGAATGGAAATTTACACCTCCTTAGTCCTGGTAATAGTGCCAGGCTTACACCGCTACGCTATGACATTCGGGACCGCATTACTCGATTGGGTGACGTGCAGTACCGGTTGGACGAGGATGGATTCCTCAGGCAGAGAGGCAATGACTTCTTTGAGTATAACTCTGCTGGGTTGCTTGTTAAAGCCTACAACAAAGTTAACGGATGGACCATCAAGTACCGCTATGATGGCTTGGGCAGGAGAGTGTCCAGTCGAAGCAGCCAAGGCCACCATCTGCAATTCTTCTACGCAGACTTGTCCAGTCCCACCAGAGTCACGCACATGTACAATCACTCAAGCTCAGACATCACCTCGCTCTACTATGACCTTCAGGGCCACCTCTTTGCCATGGAGTTAAGCAGTGGAGATGAGTTCTACGTGGCCTGTGATAACATCGGTACACCGTTGGCTGTATTCAGTGGTGCCGGTCTCATGATCAAACAGATCCTGCACACAGCTTTTGGGGAAGTGTATTTGGACTCCAACCCAAGTCTCCAGCTAGTTATAGGCTACCAGGGTGGCCTTTATGAGCCCCTTACAAAGCTTCTCCACATGGGACGCAGAGATTACGATGTTCTTGCAGGCCGATGGACCACTCCTGACCATGATGTTTGGAAGCGACTCAACAGCAACAAAATAGTGCCCTTCAACCTCTACATGTTTAAGAACAACAACCCACTGAGCAACAACCAAGAAACCAAGTGCTACATGACAGGTAAACACACAATTTCTTAAATCTTGTGTTGTAATACATTGAGGTTTAACATTATTTAATATATCCCTCCATATATCTATTATCCAAATTGCTTGTCCTATGTAGGGTAATAGGGCTGAGGAAGCCTATGCCGGCGCCTCAGTCCAAAGGCTGGGAGGGCTATTAAAAAGCCTGTAAATAACTGTTACATTTTACCTTCAACGATCTAAAAAACACCATGAGCACCTGGTGCCAAGAATCTTTGCACTAGAGTGATTATTTTTCAGGCTCTCGTCCCAACTCCAGCTTGGGGTGATCTTGCCTCATCATACACTGCTTGTGAGCAATGACCGCACAACAAAGTCCCCTTTGTTCTTCATTCAGTTTGTTCCTCTGAAATATCCCATCAGTCTTTGCTTCCCCAGCCTGTGCGGGAGGTAAATAGTAGTGAATGCTCCCCAGTGTTAGACAAATAACACAAAGGAGTCCATGGAACTAGAAGCTAGGCGCTGATTCACTTTTCTCTCCACTTGAAAGTGAAATTGCAGCCTTACTCAAAAAAGCAAAATATTATAGTCACATTTGTAGTCTATAACAGTGAAAGCGTGGTGGTTTTTGACTGAAATCAAAGCCTTGGATTGTGCCCTTGCTATCAAAGGAAATGAACGCTATAGAATCACAATATCGGTTGTTTATGTTAGAGAAGCCTTATTCTAGTGTGTTTCATTGTTTATTTCCTTTGAGTATCATGTCGAAAAGATTTGTGGTGAGATGAGCCCTTGTTCTCTGAAAATTCATATGCAACATTCATACACTGAGCTTATTTGGAGTGCTGCAGCAACCCTGCTCCTAACCTTACCTTGGATGCAGCCAAAGTGAACTTCGTGAGAGTTCTCCAGAACAATTTTTACCTTTCATATACCACCACTACAAAATACTATACCTGGTTACTTGCTTATGTCATGTTACTCGCTTAGCGTTGGTGTGTTTCTTGTGATTTTTCTTGTAAAAATCTGGTTAATTATGCTCACCAGCAAATAAGCACATACTTGTGCACTAACTATTCCAGAACTAACCAGAATTTTCTAAAGTGGCATTTTTTCTGTCTTTTCTGAAGGATATAGCATATGCTAATATTACTGTGGACTAGCCATTTTCAAGCTCAACTAAACACCTAGCCGCTAGGCTGTAGCCTACATCATTAAAGTTAGCTTTGAAGATGGAAATCTAAAGATTCTGCTGGATATTAGATGTACTTGAGTGGGCTGTCAGCCTTTTATGAATGATGGCATCGACATTTTCAGTCTTCTGAAATACAGAAGGGTCCTTTCATTGTCCTTAATCAAATTCATATTTAAAATAACGCTGTCAAGTGACACAGCCTTAAATAAAGGAGCAGGCATCAGTGTGCACTTCATTGTTATAGCAATGTCTCTTTTATCTATGACTAATATATTTGATGCAGCAGGGAAAAATCAAAAGGCCATTTGATTTTTGGTAAGGGTCATACTCCCTGTATTTTATAGTATGATTCGCTGTTTATGCTAATGCCTATGAACATGCATATGCATAAAAACAAAAATACATATTCTGATTATAGAAATGGTGGCACATATGGTCACAGCATGAAATATGTATGATTATCAACTAAGCACACCAGCAGATCTTAAACATCAAGTTTCTCACATGCCGGATGTAATTTTATCGTTTTTGTGTGTGGACAAAATGCTACAAATGATCATCTTTTTTGAGATCCACTTCCTGTGGAGGATTAATCATATTTAGTTCAGTCTTTGAAACTAGTGTTGCCTGTAATAACTGCGGGAGCTTATTTCAAGAAGGTGCTCACTTGGCATGTGTCCTGATTTGCAATGAATCACACTTTTGTGGTGTAGTTCACCCTAAATAGAGGAAATTATTAGACAGGCATTATCACTGAGTGCTGCAGTTACCTTTTGCTCTGCTGTAAATGTATTTCATCGCAGCATTTCTCTTTCAACAGATGTTAATAGCTGGCTAGTGACATTTGGTTTCCAGCTATATAATGTCATCCCTGGCTACCACAAACCTGCCATGGACACCATGGAGCCTTCTTACGAGCTCATTCACACTCAGATGAAGACTCAGGAGTGGGATAGCACCAAGGTAATTCATCCAACAAATGTGTCTTTTTGTTTGCCCACCTCTTTAAATACACACACGGCCTTTGACTCCAACTTCAGACTTTATTTGCGGTACCTTGACCTTTTAGTTTGCCGCATCCCAAAGGAGTTCACAGCAATCAACCCAGATGCTCGTGCAAATAAGCGTGGCCTCTGCTCTGGCTCCTCAAGCCAAGGGAAAGGGGTCAAGCTAAAGAGCCCTTGTAATAGGACTGCCATTAGGGAAATTCACTCCAAATTTCCTGCAGCTGCAGCCATAGATTTCAGCTCAGTCTTTCACACTCTTTAGCTCTCTAAAAGATGTTGTCTCCCTCTCTTTCCCTATCTTTATGCTTCTTTGTCTCAATGCTCCCTGTTTTTCTCAGCCTCAGACATGCACTGATTATCGAGCCTCCTTTAAGCCATCTGAATAATTGAGAAGCCAGTTGGACACGGTGGCGGCTCTTTTGGCTGTTGTTAAGGACACCTTACCTCTTAAGCTGTCCTGGCTCAAACTAATGGTTCTTTCGATAAGATAAAGGGTATATAGGGCTTCACAGTATTATTGGTTGCTGACTTGTCAAATACTTTTGGGAAGTTAGCATATCCTTCCATGTGAAATGCTGTACTCCATCTAAATTTATATTAAATAGCTTTTTGCAACAGTATCACAGTTTTCAATATTGATAATAGTTCAACTTTTGCCATTGTTCTACATTAAAATAGAACAACAAAACAGTTATTTTAAATTGTAGCATTGTTTTATTGTATTTTTTATCAATTAATTAGAAAAGCCATTTAGTACATTACCCATTTTTTTGAATATCCAGAAATGTTGATTGAAAATAATGAAAATATATATTGTGGTGATAGAGGTTTATAAAAATCCAACATGTTGTGATGTACATTTTTGGTTGTACTGCCCACCCCTATAGATGTATAAAAGCAACTTAAACTACTTGAATTTTTTCAACTGATAAGCTTTTATGGTAAGTCCAATCCCAGTCCAGATGGTAATAACTTACATTCCAGGTGTCAAACAGTATAAGCAGCACAACCTCAAACTATCAGGCTCTATAATAAGCAAGCATTTGAGGCTGAGCGACATGGGTGAGCCTCAGACAGCTGAGATATGAGATTTTAAATCTAATGTGATGGAGCTATTTGAAGCCGTTAGCCTGGCAGGTTTCATATGGCTTTCAAACATTCAAGGATAACTGAAGTATCCAAAAAAGGACTTTCAAGTTTTAGGCAGCCCAGATTTTGTTTTTATTTAGTTGAGTTGTGAGGGAAAACAGTCCCTTTCAGAGGGTTCGGTTTGGTTTTAACGGCCATACAGACTCACCTACCAACAAAAGATCTATGTTGTAGAAGGTATTAAACCAGACTTGTCCTAATGAATTCTCTTTTGGGAACCAGTCATTATAATTGAATCACGAGCACACAGTCTCCTCTTGTAGTGTGCTCTTCCATACAAAACTGTTGGCCATGGTGTGTATTTAAAAAGTCTCCACCGATGCAATACATAAAAACAGTTACTTATGGCCAATGGATCGAACCATCAACAGAGCAGGAAATACACTTTTCTAGTGTGACCACTTCTCAAAACCTGTGAAATGTTAAAAGAATTGCACTCGAAAGTTTGTTTCTTTGGGAGTGGTGTGAGCTGACTTCAAATCAACTTGGACACAATGCAAAGATGCAACGATGGACTCTGTTGGGCAGCAATCTCAACCCTCAAGGGAGACTCCCACTCTATCATGTACCTCGTAGGGTTCCTCTCCTATGGGAACCTCAGAAGTGCATCCAATAGCACTTTCAAGACTGCTCTGAAACGAGCCCAATTCAATTCCAAACCCTTGCTTGAATTTTCCATTTCAAATGTTTTTTTTTATATATTCTTTACGAGACAGTAAAACTTTTGAATGTTTACTCTGAGACTGAAACTTTTCTGTCGAAGTGAGACCGAAAAAAATAACAATCTGTGTCCCGCAGCCCTTTGCATAGTCAAGCCTACTGAGTTACCCATAAATCAGCTCTCTCTAGCTCAACCCCACACGCAGATTTTTCCCTTTTATTAGGGGGCAGTAAACAATTCTAATTGCCAACCAATTTGCTTGTTGGCAATGTAATTGTGGGATCATTTATGGGCTTTTAAAGCAGCTGCATTAAAAAAAAATCTACTAATGGCCTTGCAGCTGTACTGCTGCTCTTTTGAGAGTCTAAAGTGGGTTGTTTATGCCATAATGCCCATGTTACATTTACAAGACCTGCAGTGCAGAGTATCTGAAGGCATAGAGGAAATGACCCTTCATTAAGAGTAGCTATTTTTCCTCCAATTTCTTTCTGGCTGAAATTTCATATTTTGCAACTATTAACAAACCTAGTACCCACACAAGAACAACTGAATGAGTCTTACAAAGAACATGGGTTATATTGAAATTAGTGTGACATTATTTCCATGGCAATTAATTATCTCCAAGATCTTACTAACATGATTTCATTACCAAAGTAACATTCCAATTAAATAATTATAGACAGTACAACCATGGTGTATTAATTACTATTTACATTATTAAAGGGCTAATATAAAAAATGTAATGTAATTTACATTTATTTTTATGAACTATTCCTTTTTTAAGTGCTTAATTGTCATAGACAAAAGCTTCCAATGGAATCAATGGTCACAAAGTTATGCTTTGTTGTCATTTTACAAAATACTTTATTCTCATTTTTAAAAATATAATTGAATATATATTTTGAATTTTGGTGTGAAATATTGACTTTGGCTTTGACAGTCAGCTGCTCAATACTGTGTTCTTACTCTCAGCCAGCACTTTCTAATTCAATTGAAGGTTTTTTTGGATAGGAGTTCTGCTGCTTCTAACCCTGAGCATGATGGATTTAGTGCTCTGAAAATTTCCAGCAACAGCTGGATAGTGAGCACTGACTTTTTACCACTCTCTTTCGCCTTGCCGTTTAGACTCCCAGGTCTTAAAGACCTATGTGGATGAGAAATGATGTAAATGTGCTGGCTGATATCCACTGGATGCCCGCAGATTGATTTTTACCTTGATCAGAACCCTGCGCTGATAGGCCTCCATACTGTCTGACCACCCAGTGCTATTTTAGTGATGTATTTATTTTCCTTTTTTTTGTCAGAGTAAAGTCAAATAGGTAGGTTGCAGCATATGCAACCCCCACCATCAGTTTATATATCTGTGCCCGCTGAACTGTGACCAGAATTAGAAGACTGGTGGAGTAAACAAACATATTGTGGTGCGGTGTGAAGTATAACTCAAAGGCAGGCGTTCCCTTATATGCTTAAAATATTAGCTTAAAGTACTGTAAATTTAATGTGAATAGCAGCTCTAGTAATTTAATCTTGAAGAGTTCAACAGTTTGAGACAATGCAGAGATCTCTTCTGAAACCCTAGAGAATGTACATGTGAGATTACCAGGGTATTTTAATCAGGAGAAACGTGTGAGGTACATGAGACTCCATTTGCTTTCCATTTAATCTCATCAATGTCTAGGAAAAATAACTAAGTCATTAAAGAGACCTTTTGTTTCTTTCCAAGTTCAGTAACTTAATCTGTAGTGAAGGGCGACACAAAAAGAGAGCAAAAATGAGGCAAAGGGAAAGATGGGGACATATACTTTGAGGGAATCATATCAGATAACAAAATAACTTTGTGCCAGTGCCAGAGCTTCAGTTGGACTCTGTTTCTCCTTCCGGACAGGAGCCCTGGAGTCTGACACCCAGAACACACTATTTATAGGACTAGTACAATCCATCTGCACGCTTAGGTCCCTCATGGTTATCTAAATCTTCTCTTGGGGCGAGGGTTTCCCGTCAAGTCACATTAAAGGAGAGGATGACTTATCACTACATTATTGTTGGCCTAAAGAGAGAGTCTTGTATTAAGTTCTCCTCATGGGAATCTATTTACTCTCTACAAACAAAAGTTATTCTAGAGTTGAAGAGTCAGATCAGCACATTTGGAAGAGAAAAAAAATCACCTGATCCACACTTTACACCTGAACATAAAATAGAATGAGTTATGCTAGGTAGTTATATCAGGAAATGTGAAATGTTTGAAGTGTTAATGAAGCAGCACGATTCTTGCTTGAGGGGAAAGTTGAGCAGCTGAATGCGGGGGTAGGATGAGTTTCCCGCTGAGATCACCCATTCTGCACAAACCATCAGGAAATGTTACTTACACCCAGGAAATAGCAGCAGCGAAGGCGGTGAGCGCAATGACGCCTGCCACTGGAGGAGATAACATAATGAATGTGAAAATCATATGCAAGGATTTACAATGTACAGTGTTTTGCTGAGATGCAACATGTCATAATATGTCACATTCAATCAATACCGCCACAGACCTCACTGTGGCCAACGGTAATTGCGAAAGTTGTTTTGGAGATGCAATATCATACGTTTAATTTATTCACTCAATGAAAGTAGTCACCCATGATCAATGTGAAACTGATGGCAGGACACTCACAGGGTTTTGTTTGTCTTCTTGCAGTCCGTTCTGGGCGTACAATGTGAAGTCCAGAGGCAGCTGAAGTCTTTCGTCCGGTTGGAGCGGTTTGACCAGATTTACGGGTCGAGTGATTCCGGTTGCCCTCAAACCCCTTTCCACACGCTCTTCGCCACAGGGGCCTCGCTCTTTGGGAAAGGTGTGAAAGTAGCCATCCGGGAGGGCCGTGTTGCTGCCGACATCATCAGCCTGGCCAACGAGGATGGGCGGCGAATCGCGGCGGTCCTAGACAAGGCCACCTACCTCCAGGATTTACACTTCACCATTGTAGGTGTGGACACGCACTACTTTGTCAAATCGGGACCAGTAGAGGGCGACCTCTCTCTGCTGGGCATGACGGTGGGCCAGCGCACACTGGAGACGGGTGTAAACGTAACCGTCTCGCAGGTCAACACTGTCCTCGGTGGCCGTTCGCGCCGCATAACCGATGTCCAGCTGCAGTACGGTACACTGTGCCTCAACGTCCGCTACGGCAGCAGCCACGATGAAGAGAAGGTCCGTGTGCTGGAGCTTGCACGTCAGAGGGTCGTCGTGGCCACCTGGGCTCGTGAACGTCACAGACTACGGCAAGGAGAAGAGGGTTCTCGAGCTTGGACGGATGGGGAGAGGCAGCAGCTTCTGAGTTCTGGACGCGTGCAGGGCTACGAGGGCTTCTACATAGTATCGGTCGACCAGTTCCCCGAGTTGGCCGACAATGTAAATAACATCCAATTCTTGCGACAGACTGAGATGGGTCGCAGGTGACATGAACGCGAGGGGAACCCGTGCTCGGACTCAGCGTCCAGGACTTCTTGCCAAAGACAAGTTGCGTTTGTGACCATATTATTTTACTTTATTTTTATGTTGGCTGTGCCAGACTTATTTTTTTAATACACGACGCACATGGTTGAAAACAGTTGCACTGTTTCGACAACAGCAGAGTGCCCTTCTCTCTTTTGGTAATTCTTAAACCCCCTTTGCCCCTTAAGTGTGGCTGCTAGAAGACGGAATATGACCGTGTCGGCGGTTTATTCGATTCTGCCTTTGAGTTTGTGCGTTTGCTCATAGGAATATAGGAAGAAGGCTGGTAATGCATTATGTTCACTGGCTCAGCCTGCTGCCAGACGAGCAGATTGTTATTCACGAGCTTCACTCCACTCTGCCTTTTCCTGCGCCTCAGCCAAGGAGAGACCTCTTTTAATCGCTTCTTTTTATACTTGAAAGCCCACCGGCTGTGTCATACTTAAACAAGGACATTGGTGTTTGCAGTGCATCGCTACCAGTTCAGATTCCTAGCTGAACCCATCTCATGTTCAAAACTTATCGTGGTGTCTTGTAATATTTTGGGACTGGGTAGCTTGCTGGTAACATTCATTTTTTATTTATTTGTTTTACTTTTAAATTTAACCACATGGCTTAAAACATGAATAGAAGGGGATAAGAAGATTAAAGAAGATGAACATTTGGAAAATTGACAGAAATGTAGGAAACAAATATGAAATAGGTAGCCCCATGGTCTTTAAATGTACTTGAGATTAAAATGAAACAACACTGTTTAAAATAAATTATCTCCAAAACCTAGTGAGCTGCCTACCTAGACAGCATTTCAAGGGTTATTCTGACTTGACAGCTGTTACAATAGGCAGTTAGATTTAGTCGTATTCAAGGCAGTGTTGCATGTGTCCTTTTGTTTTGAAGGCTAGTAAAACATAAAAAATTCAAGATGCCCAACAATTTGAGAGAAATGTTGATTATAAATATTTTATATTCAATTCACTACTTACAGTATTAATAGTAGTTATCTAAACTACTATTATATGGACTCTTATCCAATATTTCTGTTCTGTGCTGTGTATTATTATGCATATTAGAGAATCATGCATTTAGCATAGCAACATGCTAACATCAAACTATTACAATCAGTGTTTGTATTTGTGTGCCGTGCAGAGATGGTTCATTCTTGTTAGGGTGCTGCCTAGCAAGGCATCTCGCTAGGTTTTGGAATGGAGCTACTGAGACTAAGAAGTTTTTTTTTTTTAATACAATAGTTTGAAAGCAAAATGTTATTTCATGGTTACATTCACAAAACAGTATACAAATTGTGAAAGCCTACAGAAATGTGAACACTTGTCCCTTTTATTGCTAATTGTTGTACTTGAACAATGCCTAGTGTTTCAACACATGGAATAAAGTCCAGAAAATCGGTCAATACAATTAATTTGTTTTCATGGTTAAAACAAAGAGTTGCATATGGAACATTTTTAAGAATGACAGTATTTATTTTAGTGCTGTGATTTTTTTAGAGGAGTATACATCCTCATGTTTGTCAGTGAAATAAATGCTTCAAGCGTAAAACGGCATGAATGCTTAAAAAAAGAAGCACATTACTTAAACGTGCACTCAGACTCCTTTTTTTTGTAAAGAAATGTACGGAGTGCTGCAAGCACTGCACATTGTGGTAAGGAAAGATGACAACCCCTGTGAACAGCCTTTGCCCCGAGGGTCTCCCAAGCATGGGGCAACGTCGTAAGTGCTCTGAATGTGAAAGTCTGGAAGCTGCCTGAAATGCATTAAAGCCTGGAGGTGCGTTGTTTAGAGGTCGAAATGCACGTCAACCCATCATCTGGATATGTGAACTTCAAAGAGCGTCTATTTCTGGTTGGATGGTGTTAATATGTTGGACATGATGGTGCATTGGCGCTTCAAGTTAGCGTTCGGTTTATGAATCTGCCCCTGCTGTCACTCTTGGGGAAATCACTTGGGAATGTTCACCAAGATAAGTAGATCAAGTGTTTTAAGCTGTATAATATTGTCGAGCATATTTTGGTTTATTTTACTGTCATTGAATGCAGTGACATCATGAGTCTGACAATATCGCTATATTTAAAAATAACAATGATGAATGAAGGAAAAAATGCAATGTGTTTAATTGCACTGACATGCATCTTAAGGCTTTTATTTTTTCAAAACTTTTGGACTCATTTGGATTTTTCGTTTGTTCTCAACACTGTGTTTCTAAATGCTTCTCTTTGAAAATGTAAATAAGATGACAAGAAATGGGCTGTAAATGAAATGCAAATGTAGATACCTTTTAGAGCTACAGCAGTGAATCTGTGTAGTCTTTAGCTAAAGACGAAAAAATAAAGAATATTTTGTGTTTACATTTATTTCACGTCATTGTGATTTGTATCATACTTTTTTTTTTTAAATAATAACTGTTTTCAAACAGGTTTCCAGAACACTGCCGGTGGCCACTGGTTTGCATTGTTTAACTTATTTTATGTGAAAACAATTGAAGCCCATTTTGGAGTAACAAAAAAAAAGATCTCGAAGTGCCCATATTATGGGTAATGAAAGGTTCATATTTTGGAGTCCCCAACAACATGTTGACATGCATGCAGGTTTTATGATATGCATCCATTTTACCTTATTTGCTCAACGACTCCCAAACGATTTTCTCAACGATTCATTTTTCCAAACCCCTGCTTTGCGTGACGCTAAATTATGCTGTGCTGCTTTGTGTGCAGCCGTTACCTGGGAAACTGCTATTTTTGTCCGCTCAAAAAATGGCACCTAGTGGCAAATAATGAATTTGCATTTTCACTCATTGGGGCGGGGCGTCACGTGTCATTCTGCCCACCCCTAATTCCATTGGTTTATAACATGGCAAATCGTATTGGTGTAGACCCGAGCATGGAGTATACTGGCCATATTACAGAAATATTATGTGCTAACTCTAGAATCATAGGCCTATCTTAATTATTATCTGTTTAGTAACTAGGGCTGCACGATATATCGCATCCGATATTTAATGCGTGTCTTGTCAGTAAAGCCGGTCCTGTAATCAGCAGTAATTTCCATGACGTGCATGATTGCACATGGAGCAGCATTTACCACACATAGCCGTTGTTCACTGACAAGATGTGCAAATCCAGGTTGATAATGAACATGGTTTTGCGCAGCTTGTCAGTGAACAACGGCTTTAAAGCACAACCGTTTTTTGTTGTTGTTTAAAGAGATGAGTTATAGCCTACGTTGCTCAATGCGTCACAAACTTGTAGGTTAATAAAGTGCTAATAAAATTTTTCATGGCAAGCTCAATGTTTCCTTGTTTATATCTTAAAACATCTGAGCCTATGTTGATTCTCTTACTATTTTTAAAGGTTCATATAATAAATAAGTGTCCGTGACATCAGATATTAAAAATCCAATTTTATATCCACACGTGTGTGTGTGTGTGTGTGTGTGTGTGTGTGTGTGTGTGTGTGTGTGTGTGTGTGTGTGTGTGTGTGTGTGTGTGTGTGTGTGTGTGTGTGTGTGTGTGTGTGTGTGTGTGTGTGTGTGTGTGTGTGTGTGTGTGTGTGTGTGTGTGTGTGTGTGTGTGTGTGTGTGTGTGTGTGTGTGTGTGTGTGTGTGTGTGTGTGTGTGTGTGTGTGTGTGTGTGTGTGTGTGTGTGTGTGTGTGTGTGTGTGTGTGTGTGTGTGTGTGTGTGTGTGTGTGTGTGCGTGCGTGTGTGTGTTCTAATCTGTGTACGGGATGAATTTAGATTCAGTTATTAACACTCGATCATTGTAGCCATATAGATCTGCATAACTATCGAATATTAAATCACTCAGGGCTGTAAATCTGTGCAATATGTAGCCCACGTGAGCACTTTTAATGAGTAAAAGAGACCTCTGTAACTAATATATTTGTATTTATTAAAGACTGTAATAACTACAAAAAAATCTAAAATCAATATAGTACAGAGATTCCTGGTTCTTTTTAAAGGAGCCACAAAACCAGTAATTTAATTTGTGCATATATTCTATATATAAAAGTATCAATAAAAATGTTACAGAGAAAATATATGAACATTTATTGCTTAAATATGCACTAAAACACATTAATAATAATATTTGATTCGACTTGATTGGTCAGATTTAATAACAGCTGTAGCAAACAAAAACAATTTAAATAGGCCTATATGCAAAAAAATGTAAGGTTTAAATATTATGGTTTTTGTTCCCATTATCCACACATAAAACCCCAGTTCAAGCTAATGGGCTATTTGGTATTATTGTCTCATTTGTCACTGCAGTTGTTCTTTAAAATAAAACCATTTGTGGGTTTGTCCTATGTCTTACTGAACTACAGTGAATAATCTTCATATCTAAGTTTGTGCTTATCCACCGATCCTAAAATAATGAATATGGGCTACATATAAATATACATTATACAAAACAGCTAAATCTCAAACAGTGGATAATTTTTATCAACATCGCCCTGCTAAAACTGCTCAATGTTAAAGTATGTCTGCTTCGTGTACTGTGAAAAGTGCAATAATATCTGATTTAATTTAACGTGCTATAGCATAGGTAGGACTATATCATGGCCACGAATTAAGAATTTGTTCCCCAGACTTAATTTGTGAGCTATAATATTAATATAGCTCTGTTCTGCCCGAAGTACTCAGAGATGCAGCCACCAAGTGTTTAATAGGAACTTGAACTAATTTGTCATAAGTTAAAAAAAACACACATTTGCTAATTGATTCTAACTAAAATCGCTGTTGTTAGCACTTAATATTTCTGTAGTACAGCCAAACAGTGTAGATCATTCATAAAAACGTATATAAAAGAATACAAACATCGACACCAATAAGCACAAACATCTACACTAATAAGCTCTGCTATATTATAAACCAATGAAATTGGGGGTGGGTGGAGCAACATGTGTCGCCCCACCTTAATGTGTCGCCCCGCCCCATCGTCCAGGGTGCACTCTGGGGCTACTCGAATGAAACGTCTTGGGATTCATTTAAAAAAAAAAAACTTGTTTCAATGATTCAGAGGTCGACTCTTTCTTTTGAGAGACAATAACTTTATACAAGGTGCACTTTCAGATTTAAAACTTTGCAGAATGTTTTCATTCACTTAGAGCTGTGTTACACACTGCATGAAAGTTCATTATCAAAAATCAATCCATAATAGGGGCTCTTTAAATTATTTTTACTTTAGTTCTGTATCACACACATATCACACTTGCAACTATATTTCTTGTAACTCTGACTTTATTGGTCACATTTGGGACTTTATTTCTTACATTAACATTTATCTCACAATTATCATTCCATTTGTATTACTTTTATCCTCTTTGCAGTTCAATCAAATAGTGAGTCAAGAGAAAGATGAGCTAATATCATCACAGCTGTGTGTGGGTTATTAGTCACACTATAATATTAGTACTTTATATAACGGTTCACTTTTCCATGCTGCACAACATGTAAACTGGACATTTTGACGAATTCAGAAGGTCCTCCAGATATCCCATAATTGCACATATTTGAATATTGTACATTTGTATACTATATGTTGTAGTATACAGTATTCACATCCTTTGCATTCATAGTAATGCTCCTGTATTAGTAAGCTATTTTACCCCAGAGCTCCAGGTTGAAGGATTTTAGATGCATGCAAACATTATAAATCCAAATATCTCCAAAGAACGTGGTGCACAGGGGAAAAAAATGTACACTGTCTTACTCTATTTCATGTCAATTTGCTTCTAAAGTGGAACTGGAAATTAATGCCTTTAATGTGGAGTTTGACGTTAAGTGGTTCTGGCATCTAATTGTACATTGTGTAATGAGGTGTTTACAATTTTCGGAAGTTTTGCACAAGTGATTGAAATATTCATACTCAGAAATGAGGTTCTAGGGAGGGGAGAGTCTCACAAAACAAAATAGAGCACCACCAAATATTTGTCATTTTTATTAACAAATTTATGGACCATAACATGAAGTAATATATGTTCCAATACAGTATTTTAGCACCGTTTTTTTTGCACTGCAACAGACGCATTTTGATTACATAAATACACTTCAGAAAGTCTGGATTAATATGTCTTGATACTTGACAGAGACTCTTAGAATCTAGATCTCCGTGTGCGAGCATCAGTCCTGGAGAGAGGAGAGTCTTTTAGACATGTCAATAAATAAACCAGTGCATGAAAGAGCATTACGCTCAACAGCGGGGAGAATAGTAAATAATAGATTAATATCTTCAAACATGTCCAGCTGTTTACATTGTCTCATTTGTTTCATTTTTATTTTATTATATATAGCTTTGGGATAAAAATAAAATCTGAAAAATAAAAATATTAATTATTGGAATAAAACTGTTAATACTGATATATTGTAAAATAAGCAAATTATTTTAGCCATACATATACAAATACTAATGAAATCTAAGGTTGCTTTAAGAATGGATAACGTATGACTTTACATATTTATAATGCGTGTGTGTGTGTGTGTGTGTGTGTGTGTGTGTGTGTGTGTGTGTGTGTGTGTGTGTGTGTGTGTGTGTGTGTGTGTGTGTGTGTGTGTGTGTGTGTGTGTGTGTGTGTGTGTGTGTGTGTGTGTGTGTGTGTGTGTGTGTGTGTGTGTGTGTGTGTGTGTGTGTGTGTGTGTGTGTGTGTGTGTGTGTGTGTGTGTGAACCGATAAATGCCGTATTCTAGTGATTGACTATTATTTCTGAAGCTCGTAGTCAGAAGCCTGTTCTCAAATGAAATGCTTTTGAAGTTGGAGCTCGGGGCTGAAATACAGTACACTCCTCCAGGACTTCCTCTTGCTCTCCATCTGTTCCTACTTGACTGTAAAATGAACCTTGAGAGAGTGTTGAGAAAACATTAGACAAGTGGGTACTATTCAAATCAGTGAAGAACTGATTCCATATTCATGCTTTGAGAGGCAGTCGGTTTTATGAATTTATTTATGCTACATAAATACAGAAATTATATAAATTGAAACCTGAGCAACCTGATTTGTTCACTTTCAAAAGAAAGTTCTGGAATTTATTTAAAGTCATCATGAAACAATGTTCGCTATCCATGTTAGTTCTCTAATTTAATTTTGAGTGTAATGAAATATTCAGCTAGAAAAAAAAAGTTGTGGAACTTGATTTTATTCATAAAGAACTGATTGAATTGTTGAAGTTTAGGAGTTCTTGACTGTGGAATAATTGGGGGGAAAGGTTGTTTCAAGTGATTTAGATTAATGAACGATTACGGTTGCATGCACTGGCTAATCCATATTATAGCTCCAGAAATGTATTAAGAAACTAAACAGAGTATGTTTGATTCATTTAAAATCTTTGAGTGCATAAAATATGTCAAAAATATTTTCTGTATAAAAGTTAATGACAAGTTTCCACAATAAAGTAAACATAAATAAAAAAAAATAGTTTACAACACTTTCCAAGTTCTTAGAAATGTACGTTATATTATTGTTGGTGAATTTATTTAATTTATTTTACTATTTTCAACAAAAGTGTAAGTATACACAATTTAATCATTATTTTAAAGTTTTCAAATACACATTTCAATAAAACTTATATTTCAATCAAAATGTTTATATGTATTTCATAATTTATTAATTTGTACAGTTTTGGGGGGAATCAAACCACTACATTTTGCAATCGAAGCTAACTTTGCCTTGTCATAATAAGGTCAAATTGTCTGAAGTTTTTATGAGACTTATTGATCAATGTATTTTTAATTTCATAGATAGAATGTCATGACCTATTATTGCAACTTTTCGAAATGTTTTCCAAATTTGCTGTTATTCATCAAATACCCTTTATTATAGGCGTTTGATGTTTCCCAATCACTGCTTCCCACAATGCACTTGATGAAATGTAATGAAACCTAAGCAGAAACATATTGGTTTGAAGACAAAATGCAACCTGAGATCTCTGAAAGAGCCAATCAGCCATCTGTCACTGAAAAACACAAAGCTGATGAAGAAAAAAGAGAACTTTTGCTTTTGCTTTGTGTCCAGACGAGTGTTAGGAAATAGGAGGTGGGAGGGAGATGTCAACACTCATTTTCTCTCATTTCTTTATTTCTCTTGTTCCTGCTGTCTATTTTCACAGGTCAGCATGGGAGGGAGATGTCAACACTCATTTTCTCTCATTTCTTTATTTCTCTTGTTCCTGCTGTCTATTTTCACAGGTCAGCATGAGGTCGCATGATGTTCCTGCAAGAAAGAACATGTTTTTCCTGACAAAGATGTTGCCTCAGGATTGTCTGCATGAATGTCAAACTATGAGCACTGTAGGACACTAATTAGTTGCCTATTCATCGTTGTATCAATTAATTCATTCTTAGGGTGTATTCACACCAGGAAAGCAGATTTCAACATATATATATATATTGCTTTCACACTGCCCTTTTTGAAGACAAAATGCAACCAGGAAGTGCAAAAACAGGCTAATCATCATTCTGCAATTTTTTTTATTTTAAATGAGCTAAAGCAAATCTTATGAGCCAAATGAGACTGTCATACTGTAATTACGACTTGCCGAAAATAAAATCTATAGATATAAAATAATAAGCATATCAAAATGTTAGTTTAATAATTTAACCTAGATAAATGTGCGCAAAATGTTAGTTTAATAATTTAAGGCGCATATCCAATCGTTTGTGCGGAGAGTGGAAGCTGAAGCGCACTTCAGGACATCAGTGCAAACTAATTAAATACTCCGTAGTTGTTGCTCGTAAAGGTAAGTATAATACATTGTTCGGAACTGTAAAGAGTCTATTTTTATTTATGTGCACTCACAATATTAAAAAAAATAAATAATAAATTAGGGATGGGTGGCCATACAGGTGACCCATACTCTGAATTTGTGCTCTGCATTTAACCCATCCAAGTGCACACTCACAGCAGTGAACACACACCCGGAGCAGTGGCAGCCATTGCTGTGGCACCCGGGGAGCAGTTGGGGGTTTGGTGCCTTGCTCAAGGGTCTCACCTCAGTCGATGTATCGAAGGTAGAGAGAACGCTCATTGTTCACTCCCCCCACCGACAATTCATGCCGGACCCGAGATTCGAAACCCACAACCTCAGGTTACAAGTCCGACGCTCCATCCATTAGGCCACGACTGCCCCCCAGTAGTGCTTTTCTAAAATAAAGAAAACGAATAGGATCCGCTTGCCGTCCCAGTCTTGAACAGGAGCGCTTTACAAAAATGAACTGAAACTCAGTGAATATTTTGCTTACAGACATGATGAATAGATCTACAGAAAGCTTTGAATTACTACAAAACAAAATTATTCATATCTGAAACAAAAACTATTTCATTATAATTCCGTAAAGATGCATTTATTTCTAAAGAAGCATCAAATGAGGAGATGGCGAGTCAGGATTTTTAACTTCATCTTTGTGACACTGACTCAGAAAACACTAGTTTATTAATAAAAAATTCAAATATATCCTTACTATTTTCCCCAGACACATTCATTGTAACTTTTGCTGGGGCTTTGCTGCAAGCTATAGCCTATTTAGTGCGCTCATGTCACGTTGCTGTGGGCGCTATGGTCACGAAAACTCATAATTTGCATCCGTTTTTAAGCATTGCGGTTTAAAAACAAGTGTTTGAAGCGATTGAAATGCAAACAACAGCACTCTGCGCGAGCTGTGTGTTTCTGAGAGTACTTTCTGCAATTGGGTCGGATCGAGGCCGGTTCATATTCACACCTTAAACGGACCATACCAGAGTTCATTTGGAACTGTACCAATACCACCTCTTCAGCTGGGTCTCGGTTCGGTTATTTGATGTGCACCCGAGTGAAGATTGCTGTATTCACACCTGCCCAAAAGATCCGCACCAAAGGGGGAAACGAGCCAGAGTTTGTTTTAATCGAACCAAACAAGACAGGTGTGAATACACCCTTAAGGCGATAGTTCGCTGATAATTCTGCTCCTCGTGTCGATCCGAACCCCTTTTGACTTTCTCCTGTGGAGCACAAAAGAAGTAGTTCAGCAGAATGTTGACGAAGGAACAAATAAAGCTAAAACGGTTGTTGAAGTTGATGGACATCTAGGCAGACGGACAGTGAAGGGGCCTCAGCTGTGTTTTGTTGTCCCCGTCCCCCCCACATTCCTCATGACAGGTGCGAACAACGCCAGGGCCCCCGAGAAATGTCTCTGCTCCAGTCTGTAAACCCGGCTGACACCATGTGTGTTCGCCAGTAAGACTGACTTCACACATTATGCAAATCATATTGACAGCACAGCTAATGCTTTTTCTTAAGCTAATTACCCTTAAGGTCATTTCTGTTTTGGGCAACAAGGCTAGACTCTAGGAAAAGAGAAAACTAGTTTAGTAAGAGAGAGCACGTTAGCAAATGTTTAGAAACTGTGCTTTAAAGAAAGATCATTTTATCATTTAATTTTGTTGATTTTGGACCGTTTATGCAATAATTATCACTAAAAGTAGTAGACGATGTCTTCTAATGTTGAAATTGTGTCCCAAGATTGAATTGGATAATTCTTGTTGCTGCCTCAAGCTGATTGTTTGTTAATACATAGCTTATTGTATTGATGTTTTATTTGTTTGTGTAGTTGTATACATTGTCTCCAAGAGCCCAAGCACATAGAGGCTTAAGAATAGAGAATCTAAAAAATACATAAGGAATAATTAATAAGCTCAATATCAGATTCCAAGTGATCAAAGACTTAAAGTGACAGTTCACCCAAAAATCTATACTTTACTCACCCTTAGTTTATTCCAAACTTGTATAAATAATCAATCTTTTTCTGCTGAAAACCAAAGAAGATATTTTGAAAAATGTTGTAACCAAACAGTTTCTGGTTTCCATTTACTTCCTTCCACGTTCTTCAAAATATATTGAAGAAACCAAGAGGAAATAAACTCATACAGGTTTAGAACAACTTAAGAGTGAATAAATGATAACAGAATTAAAATGTTTTGGGTGAACTGTCCCTTTAAGACATTCCTATTCAACCCACTGTAAATGTTTTTATATGTATATATGTACATATACATCTGTGTCAATGAGCAAAGAAAGGGAACCATAACAATTTATAATAAATCCAATATTTAAAATTATACTGTCTGCTGCAAAGCTTTTATTTCACCTAAAGTCCTATGTATACTTCAGTTTTTACGCATACACTAAGGTATTTTGTCGTCTTCTGTGTTTTGTGTTCTGCAGAAGAATGTCATTCCCCCCCCCCAGCTGCTTATGTAGCTATAGTTGTACGAGTGGCCATTCCACAAGTGCCAATTAATTTTCTTTTTTCTTTTTTAATCAAAATATAAAATATGTGAAGATTTTATTTTGCTGTACTTTCATATAAAATGAAAATCCAGTAATTGAGTGCTTCACAACAAAATCCACTCTTGTACTTCCCCGTCCAAATGGCTTCTGGAAAATGAGTCCAATCTTTTCACTGGCGTAAAAGATTTCTTGACGCAACACTTTTCTATTTTCAATAGCTTTATGTGACTAGCATGATGGGCATAAAGTGAATTGAACATCCAGTAATGATCATTCTGAATCTAGTAAGATTATCAAAATCACATGTTTCGATGTTTGTAAGCTTGCGATTCATCTTGGATCCAGGAGACCCTGCACAACCAATAGTTGTCGAAATTGTCCTGTTAGACATGTTCTCTTGTTAGGTTTGACATGCAGTTATTTCCAGAGGTTTCTGAACAGCGTAACAGCATTCTTTATTGGCATCTTTTGTTCCACGTAGATCCTTTAAACTAGGAATAGTTCTCCCAAAATTGAAAATGTACTCACCTTCCGCCCATCTAAGATGAGTTTGTTTCGTCATCAAAACAGATTTGGAAAAATTTTGAATTGCATCAATTGCACACCAATAGATCCTCTGCAGTGAATGGGTGCCGTCAGAATGAGAGCTGAGAAAACAATCACAATAATTCACAAGTAATCCACAAAATTTCAGTCCAATTAGTCTTTGTCTTTGTAATAAACAAGTCCTCTGTCCATATTGCTTTATTCAGTGAAAAGGTTGCCTCGTCTGAACCAGGAGAGAAATATGCATGGATCAAGCACAGTTTACAGTAAAAACAGTCTAAAAAAGTTCCAAACTAATACATCAGTGGATTTTGATGTGAAAGGACAACATGGCAAGGACACAAGGTGTGTACATTTCAGTAAATGTTTGGTTTTGGGTGAACTATTCCTTTAACATCAATAGAAACCTTTCCACTACACAAAATGTTCTTTATATTATTAAAATGTTCTGAGAAAATGGTTATTTTAAGAACTATTGACTGAAAATGTTTTTTGGAGAACCTTAACCTTTATTTTTAGGAGTGTATATGTGACTTTTATATCACTTATTTTTAGTGCTGTCAAATGATTAATCGCATCCAAAATAAAAGTTTTTGTTTACATAATATATGTGTGTATACTGTGTATTGTTTATTATTTATATATAAATACAAACACATGCATGTATATATTTAAGAAAATGTTATGTTTATATAATAAATATATTTATATGTAATATAAATATGTAAATGTATATACATATTTTCAAAATATATACCGCATGTGTGTTTATTTATATATATTTATAATATGTAATATGTAAACAAAAACTTTTATTTTGGATGCGATTAATCGTTTGACAGCACTACTTTTTTATTTAAAAGGAGACTTGCTACTGCAGAGCTGGGGCCCAAAAACTGCTATTTCTAAAGTTCAGTGCGTTCATGAGATTAAAATGATACTATTAATACAGAATTTTCATATTCAGTTCAGAAATGGTCCTATCAGTCTCCATTCTATGAGCATGAAAAAGATTTAGACACTTTTTTTAGCATAGTATGTCCTGTAACAATAAGGAGGTTATTTAAATGAATAACTGTAGCAAAGACCTTGAAATCTGATCAGATTTTTTTTTTATCATTGCATATATTACCTCAGTTCTAATGAAAATAATATAATATAGTCTAGCTAATAAAAATAAGAATAAATAATAAAGCCTTACAAATCCCGGGAGTCTCTGGAGTTACATTCTGTCATTTAAATGGTTCCATCCAAGTATTAAACCCAATTCTTCTGTACTTTAACTACATTTAGGCTCCGTTCCAAAACCTAGTGAGCTGCCCGGCTGTCTGCTGCCTACACAGGCATCTGCATTCTAACTGAGCAACTCTCTCGTCGCCCACACATCACACAAAAACTGCTCTTCAAACGAACCGCACGAGAGACTCATGGTTAGCATGGTGCTAAGCTCAAAATGTTTTAAAGGCAAATCTCTAGTACACTAGGTTTTAGAACAAAGCCTTAGTCAAACTCAGACATCTCTGAGCTTGTTCTGCTCTCATTTTCCTATAAAAAAAATCTCTAAGCACATTTACGTCAATAGCGAGCCACAGAATGTTTTCAGGATTATCCTTCAGGGATTTCTTCGTGTGCTCTCGCCATTAGAGGTGTTCCAAAAGCTACACAAGGTCCAAAAGACGTAGAGAAGGCTCTCCCATGATAACTTCAGAGTAAAAAAAAAACATCTTAGATGGTGGACGATAATAATTACAGTTCAACATGGATACAAAATGGACTGATATACCCAACATTTCTGTATGCTGTCCATTTGCATGCTTATTAGCAGAGCTGGGTAGTAACTGATAACATGTAATCTGGATTTTTATGGATTACATGATTACATATTATTTACACAATAGCAATAATTTATTCATAGTTTATTGATTCTACCTAATTCCTCTTTTTCATCTTTCTAAAATAACCGCTTTAGAAGGTCTTCAGTTTTGTGGACATTCACACAGAGACCAGTCAACAGTGAGATGGACAACTGGATTTACAAAAATCATTTCAGGTTCAAGAAGTGTTTCAACATTGCATCAACTACTGATGAACATTATTTAACAATATATTTTATGTATGTCTTTGGAAGGCTTTTGTCTTTCAAACACATTAAAGTGCACAAATTCACAAACTTTTTTTGTCATCTTATTTCGTTTAGTATAATTACTTGAAGTACCCCTGATATTTTTAAATAAATATTTCATAGTTCATGGTTCTCTGACATTTGCTATGTCCACGTGACAAATAAACAAATAAAACATTTCATTTAACATTTTTATGATTTAATTCATTATTAGCTTTTCACGTTTTCGCACAGAACTGTGAGATATAAACTCACAATTCTGACTTTTTTTCTCATAATTGCGTAATATAAACTCACAATTGTGAGTTAAAGTCCAATTTTAAGGGGGGGAACTGATATGTTCTCAGAATTGCAAGTTTATATCTCACAATTCTGACTTTATAACTCGCAATTGTGAGTTTATATCACGCAATTATGAGAAAAAAGTCAGAATTGTGAGATAAAAAGTTGCAATTACCCTTTTTACTTTTTATTCAGTGGCGGAAACAGGCTTCCATATACAAATTGGCTCCGTTGCACTCTACTGAAATCAGTAAGTGGAGTCTAGTGCATGCTACTTGTATGAACGTTCCAAATCAGTCACTAGTGGTCCAGTTCAGTTTGGATGCTACAGTGGAACACTGTATAGGCAGCAAGGCAGCTCTTTATATTTTGGAAAGGAGATTGATTGATTCACTAAACAAATCTCACTTAAACTAGGATCGAATTATATTTGAATCTACTACTGAATACAATTTGATGACAAATACATTGCATGCTTCAATTTGTAAATTAGGCCATGATGCAGTTTTACCACAGCCCTATCTTTACTTAATATATCTCACATGTGAATTGAGGGTACTCTTCAAATTAAGCTCTGGTGAAGGCCAAAGCTCTGTAATTTATATTTGGGCTAATTAGTGAGGTGTGGGTCTTGTCTTATAAATAGAGGCAATTACTCATGAATATGTGTGAGGCTGTCCACTGAGGCTGAGCACTTGGTATACATGATGTTGCTTTCTGCTTATGTGTGTGTGTGGTTTGTACAGTGGCCTCAAAACGTATTTGGACACTGAAGACGCTCTTAAAAATGTATGAATGTCATTGCATTAAATAACAAAATGTTAAACCAAGTGGCGTGTAGTTCTCATCTCAGCCCTCCTAAAATCTGTGGATATTTTTCCCTCATTAAAAAAAGCTTTAGCTCTAGAGAAATGAATAGTGGCATTCCTTTTGTTCATTCATAATATTCTAATTGCCTTGACGTTATTGTTGTGACCTTGTTAAAGACAATGTCTTTTTTCCTTCACCTTAAGACCTTGGTCACGCTTCCCTCTGCCAAAGCATCTCACAGAGTGTTATGTACGGCATATATTTCCGTCTAACATGGAGGCATATGGCCTGTTTTATGAGCATGATAGTGCTGTAAATAAGAGCAATGCCACAGTGCCGTTATGCTTTAAGCTAACTCACCCTTCCACCGGCAGCAGCACCAATCTGTTCTTGACTCTCTGTGAAAGGCTGGCAGCAGCAGGCGCATATGTTATCTTGAACTCTTCTGATGTGTAAAGAACAACTTTGCTTTTTCAGGATAGTTTTACTAATAATAAAAATAAAAACAGTCTCTCTGTTGTATTGTATGAATACAATCTCAATGATTGTGGATCATCTGATCTTGTTTCATTTGACTGTTGACTTACCCAAATATTGCTCCGGCCTGCACGACTTGTATTGAAAAATATTCACACAGGTCTTTTTCATACACTGACCAGGGGCTATTAAAAAAACAACAACATTTAAATATTTGGTAACACTTTATTTAAAGGTCTCCTTGTTACATGCTACATGTTCTTATAATAACAATTAATTATGCATAATTGCATGCAAGTAACCCTAAGACAAACCCTAATCCTGAACCTAACCATATATTAAGAACATGTAGTTCATTTATATTACTCAAGTACTTAAATGTATAATTACACTGTAACGATGACACTTTAAAATAAAGTGTAACCAAATATTTATGTAAGAGTAACTATAAGTAAATAATGCTTTATATATAATATTATCTGTACTGTAAGTACTAATACTAAGTACTGTAGATATGCATTTAAATTTATTTCTGGGAAAATATATGAAACATTTTGATGACCTCATATTCTGGTCACAGGTGTATACAAACCTTAGTCCATTTTTTTTTACATGTTACTGCATAATCCGTATTTTATATTCAAAATGTATATTGATGATTGATGTATATTGAATTTAAAAACAAATTGTCCAATCAAAGTCTTTCTAGATTAAGAATGTCCCTTCCCCTAATGCCAAGTGTCTCTGACTGCCAATAGCAAGTAGTAGATCATGGTTCACAAAAGTAATATAAAGTTTTTTGTTCTTTTTACCCCAAATTCCTAAAATTGAATAAAACACTACAGTTAAAGGTATAATCAAGCACTTTTAGTATGTAAGTCAACAATACAAAATTAGTGTACTTCTAACAAATTATTAAAACATAATAATTTAAAATATACTTTAAAGTAAAACATTTAAATTGACATAAGTGCACCACTTAAAAGTGTATTTAAGCATGTTAAGACACATGCACAAAAATGCTTATTTCATGAATATTATATTATCAGCCAGTAGAGTTACATATATATATATATATATATATATATATATGTGTGTGTGTGTGTGTGTGTGTGTGTGTGTGTGTGTGTGTGTGTGTGTGTGTGTGTGTGTGTGTGTGTGTGTGTGTGTGTGTGTGTGTGTGTGTGTGTGTGTGTGTGTGTGTGTGTGTGTGTGTGTGTGTGTGTGTGTGTGTGTGTGTGTGTGTGTGTGTGTGCGTGCGTGCGTGTGTGTACTGTATATATACTTTTAAAGTTTGAATCACATTTAATACAATTAGGCCCACTTCTTTTTAACAAGAGCTGTTTCAGTGGGAAAATGCACTCATCAAGCCACTTCACTGAATCTTTAAAACTTCAGTTTGCTAGTAATAAAAGTAGTATTTTTTTTTTGACTTGCTAATGTATTCAGAGCCATTTATTGAATTGCAAATCCTGGACTAAAATGTATTTGTTATATTATATATTTTATCTAATGAAACAGAAAATTATGTGACATTGATTTATGCTAGAAAAAATTCTAAACTTAAAACTATACAGTTTTAACCCCACTGTCTAATAAAATATAAACCAGTGTCACATTAAAATAATTTTTCCATTTCAGTCCACTTCAGGAAATTCTTCTATTCTGCATTTATTGAATTCGTTCATTTATTTATTTTTTCTCCCATTATTATTAGCATATCTACTAATAATCAAGTTCTCCAGCATGACTTAAGAATGTTCCAATGAACATCTTCTGCTGCAGTGGAAGCCAAAAACATCTGACATTTGGTAAAAACGTCAGTATCACTAATTCAGTTACATTTCTCGAAATAGTACATATTCATTTAACATTTATAATATGTATTTGTTAGTTTTTAGGTAATTTTTCATGATTAAAAAGAAGAGTTTAAACACCAAGAATTTCATTGTAGACTTATGCACCCCCATATTCCCATATTTATTTACTTATTTATATTAAATAAATAAGTACTTTTTAATAATTCACAATGTATGTATAGTGCCACAATCAATAATTAAATACAAGTTTTCAATACAAAGTCAAGCTGCAATACCAAACAGGACCAAAGGGAGATGCCAAAGACCAATAAATCGCCTGCCTTTAATATACGGTTCCATTCAGAATCGTTAAATCTCTGACCACCGCATAATCAGCGTTAATTATAAACACTCTTGCTTTTAAGCCAAATACACGCTGAAAATAATAATTTTACTGACATCTGGACGTAAGTCACTATTCTCTCTGTAATTTCTGATGAATTCTGATTTCATTGTAAGATATGATTTTCGTTATAAAGTACTGATTCAAATTAGTAATCAATAATTAATTATTATTCTACAACTCTGCACGTCTCCCCTGACACCGCCTCCCCTTCTCGCGCACCACACAATGAAGTAGACCGACTCTGCTTGCGTTCATTCACGTGATGGGTCGAGATGAGAGGTAATCCCGCCTGGGTAGTGTGCTTTACATAGTTTCTATATAATTTCTAATCATATATGGGATCATAAAGCATAATCACCCAGACCCTGACGATTTTACTCTGAGTACCGGCAGCATGTCAGAAGTGCCGGTACGCACAAAAAAGTGTAGGTACTCTAAAGGCTAAAATATAGAAGTGCCGGTACTGCGTACCGGTGCGTACTGGCCCACTTCAAGCACTGAGTATAATATAAAACAAGGTTTGGAGGTCATTATACGGGCTGCAACCTGCAGGACAGCTGTGGAAATAAGAACTGAAATGCTTTTGAAAGAAGGAGATGTTTAAGAGGCCAAGGGTCACTCTGAAAGATCTCCAGAGAATGAAGTAAAGGTGCACCAGTCAACCATATCAAGAGCTCTGACAGGTTTGGGAGGGCGGCACAAAAGAAGCCAGATCTTTCTCAAAAAGATCCATGGGTAGATATGTGGGAGGACGTTTTGTGGCCAGATGAGAGTTTTTCAAGCATAATTCAATAGTATGCGTAGCACAACCTCTGCCTGACTGAACGTTTGCCCCATGATATTTTAAATAACAAGCCCAGTATTTGAATTTCACATCTCTTTCATGTAAAAAGACGTTTCAAAAGCTGTTCAAAAAGGTCAAAGTGCGCTCGTTCCAGCTGTTTTTGATGATGAAAAGCTGACAGGAAAAAGAGCAAGGCAAAGCAGAGAGAATTCAGTGTAATCGGCAAATTGAAGTCCCACTTTCCCTTATCAGCCTCTCGCAAACAAAGGGACGAATTGATATGTGGGAGTTAAGGTGCTGCTGTAAAGATATTGGGCCGCTCCTGAAGGATTTGTCTAGCTAAGCACATGAAACATTAAGCAGTGACAATTCCATAAGATCAATAGGACTAGCACACATGCTATTTTCTGCTGCCTTTGTTTTCTTTCCTTCGCCTCTGAGGCCAAATTGAATGGCTACGTCCCCGTACCATTTTACAAAAACTTCATTCAGAACCAAAGCCAGTTCTCAGTTGATTTGCATTAAATTGGCTACCGTCATAATGAGGATTTTTTTTTGATATAATTTATATATTTACCTTATTATTTATCCATTTAATATATGAAGTGTAAATTCAATTTGTGTATTTGTACATGATTTTAGTTCAACTTCAGTGGTCTATTAAGAGTCTATGTTTGTTTCATCATGACAGTAAGTTTATCATTGTGCTGGACCATGTAATGCTATCATACTACCAAACTACTCTGCCTATATCTGCAGTTTATAGCACAATATGCATATATAATGTGGATGACCTACTAAATTTACTAAATGTGCACTTCATGAATAATGTATCTCATAATGCAATGTGTTTCGGGGCAGTTGTGGCCTAATGGTTGGAGAGTCGGACACATATGAAGTGCAGGAAAAATCAGCTGTGATATCATGTTTAACAGCTCTTTCTTCACTCAGTCTTGATTAGATTGGAACTCCAAGAGGTGTTTTTTTTACACAGCAATTTGAATAAAAAATACAGAATTACTGAATTTATTTTTAGAATGATAACTGGGCGGCACCCACTGCAACTGAACATACTGCTATTTGAAACAGTATTTGCTGCATAATGTATTTTGTTCCACAATCCACATACTGTTAAAAAAATATTCTACAGTATACAAAACTGTGCTGTCGTGCTGTAATAATAAAATCTTAACATCACTTTTGTATATATATATATATATATATCATACAGTGCCCTCCACTAATATTGGCACCCTTGGTAAATATTAGCAAAAGCGGCTGTGAAAATAAATCTGCATTGTTTATCCTTTTTATAAAACTTCAAAAAGAAACATATTTCTGGTTTGGTGTCAGTGAATGGGTTCTTGATCCATAGCCTAAAGATGGCTAAAAAAAAGTCACAAATTGTTAAGTAGCTCTGTTCTCAAAGCTAACAAAACTCAAATTTTGTTTTCATGTGGCCTTGAACTTTAATCCTGTAGTCCTTTATCTTATTATTATATTCAAAACTTATTTTCATCTTATTTTTTGGACTTTAAAACAATATTCAGACATTAATCCAGTGGACAATGGAACATCCATCAAGCAGAGGTTACAAAGGCTTCTCTCAGCAGATCCTGTCCAAAGTCTTTCCCTCAGAAGACATCACTATTTTGGCTTCATCAGAACTAAACGAGCACCGTGACGTGAAATCAATGCTGCTTACTGTGCACATGCATAGCGTGAGCTGCGGAGGAATTGATGATAAGCTGTGAATTAAGAGTCAATACAGCAGGTATAGAGTCTGTCAGGAGAGAGGTGAGGACCCCACTGCCCTCTGAGCTCGGAGCTTTTAAAACAAGATCCCTGTTTGTGTTGCTTAATCACAGGCTATTGATTGAAGCCCAGAATAGGGAAATAAGGATGCCCTGAACTTGGCTATATGGTCTCTCTTTATTATTAGAATATATTCATTAGCTATAAACAAGTAATATTATGTGGATGTTCACTGTAAGATCACAGCTTCATCAAATCTGCTGTCAAATTGAATTTCACAAAAAAGCAAACAAAGGCACAGATAAATATAATTCTATAACATGCTGTAAACATAACATTAGCATTGCCTTTGGTGAATGCAGTCCACAGAGACCCTAAAGCTGCTTTAATAATTCATTGCTGAAGATGCTGAGCTAATAAATGAGTAATTAAATAGATTTGTCTCATCAATGGCTTGCTCATGCGACGCTCTGCATAACAGACTGATGGAGTTACAGCGCCACCTTGTGGAAAGATGAGCACTGTGATTCTGAGGTTATGAATCCACAATCGTGTTTAATGAATAAAATCAATGAAACGTGTGTGTGTGTGTGTGTGTGTGTGTGTGTGTGTGTGTGTGTGTGTGTGTGTGTGTGTGTGTGTGTGTGTGTGTGTGTGTGTGTGTGTGTGTGTGTGTGTGTGTGTGTGTGTGGTGTGTGTGTGTGTGTGTGTGTGTGTGTGTGTGTGTGTGTGTGTGAAGTGTGTGTGTGTGTGCGTGTTGTGTGTGTGTGTGTGTGTGATGTGTGTGTGTGTGTGTGTGTGTGTGACCCTCTCTGTGAAATCCAGGCTAAAGTCTCAAAATCTAATTATGAGAAAACAAGCATCAAAGTTAGATTTCTACCATTCATTTCACTATAATTTCAATCTTTGTCATGACCCTCAGTAAATATTAAAGATATAAACGTAAAATGTTCACAAAATGTTCTTTATCATATGAATGATTTTTTTTTTTTTATAAAACAGCAAATCACAAAAAAATACTTTAGCTGGGTTTTCACAGAGAGGGTCACATATATGTATATATATATGCAATCCAAAAATATTTAGGCCTATGTTTGCTATTTATGTATTTGTGGGTTACACAGACTAAGATACAAAATAATAATCATAATAATGTGATGCATATTTTCAGTCTTGCATACAGTAAATGAAACAGAAATATTTAGGCCTAAATTTGCTATTTATGTATTTGTGGGTTACACAGACTAACAAACAAAATAATAATAATAATCATAATAATGTGATGCATATTTTCAGTCATACATACAGTAAATGAAACAGAAATATTTAGGCTTACATTTGCTATTTATGTATTTGTGGGGGGGTTGCACAGAATGTGATGCATAATAAAATCATACATACAGTAAATGAAACAGATAAGAAACTTTCAAGTTTGAGTTTTGCACAGTGGCGTTGATGTTTTGCCCAATGTTTTGCCAAAAGCCCCTGATCTTTTTGAAGATGGACCATTCACTTCACAAATATGTTTTATTAATTTCAATTTGTTCTCCAAGTACTAGAAATCCATCTGTACATGATGAAAAGCAGTCTGCACTGCTGGCTGTGGTAGATTATTACGTTTTCATTCCACTAAACAAGGCTTTAAAGCCCTCGTTTTATGTTTTGGATATTGAAAACAGATTCGATCCCCCACGATCCTAAATGACAATGATGTCTACTAAATCCTTTAATGAGACTGTAGCAATCAAATTTGCGTTCGCGCTGCCGCAGACCCAGAGTTAATGTATATGAAACATCTTTACAAGCCTTTTGTATCATTCTTTCTGCGTTACAAACATTCAAATAATCACAGAATTACTGGGATAAAAGTTTATAGTCGGGACATAAACACTGCAGTCTACAATAGCGATCAAAATAGAAAAAAAAACTTTTTGAAAGTGACTTCACGCTTCAAACAAAGATTATATCAATTACATCGTGACGCCTGCAGATGGCGACTAGTGACTTAATAATAATAATAATTAATTACATTTATATAGCGCTTTTCTAAGCACTCAAAGCGCTCTACATTGTCAGGGGGTATCTCCTCATGTGGATGAGTGTGCAGTGTGCAGCATCCACCTGGATGATTTACAAAGCTTAAAAAAGAGATTCGTTCAAAAAACTTTGATTCATTCAGGAATGAAACAAGTGAAGTCTTTATAAGCGACTCATTGAATCATTTGTTCAACTTGATTTTTTTTAACAATACGTTGAATATAGAATACATTTTATAAACAGATTGTAGTTTTGCATTTTGTCAGAACCTCTAGTAAATTGCATTGTTATTTTGCTTAGTTGTCTATTTTTCCAGAATCATGTTGGGAGAATCGTGAAATCTATTTAAAAGAAATCAACATTCTCCCTTCTCCATTTATCTAGAATCGTGCAGCTCTAGTTGGTCATTTATCCACATGTAATGTAAACAAATAAATTACTTTAATGTCAGATAAAGCACCAAAGATGTGGTTAGTGAGGCTCAGTCTCCAACATATGGGGGCTGGGGCGGCCCTTGTGGGGAAAAAATACTAAAATGTATTTGAAATACATTTATTTTGTGCTAAGTATTCTACAGATGCATTTACATATTTATGTGCATAATAAAAAACACGCTGCAATTGTACTTTTGGTATACTAAACTTGTATAATTGAAGTCTGCTAAAGTTTGTACTTAAGGCACTTTACTTGTGCAGAAGTGGTGCTGAAGTCCAACTAAATTATACTCAAAGTATATTTGATTGTGCTAAAGTGTACAATCAATGTATACTTCAGGACACTTTAAATACACACATACTGACAAAACAATGTATAGCCTGAATGCACTGTAAGTCGCTTTGGATAAAAGCATCTGAGAAATGCATAAATGTAAATGTAAATATGAATATCTTATATTTAAACTGACTGATATTATACAGAGATCATACAATCCTTATTAACATTGATAATAAAAAACATTTTAGGCATAATATTAGGAAATGTGCATTGTGCAATAAATATATACTCCAAATAAAGTTTAATTATAATTTTATATCAGTAATTGATATGTCAATAAATGTGTTAATGGATTTGACATATACTTACTATGAAATAAATATATTTTAAATAAATTATGATGGTGGGGGGGGAGACCTTATCTCTCCCAACCCTAGCAACACCCCTTCTGCACTCAAAGAAATCATGATATTTATTGTTTATTGTTAATGGTTTACATGTATTTTATTTAAATAACAATATTTAAAAAATTCAAATCAGCAACAATCTGTTCACATTTAAATGTATAAAGTCAAAAATATGAACATTGTTAAAATATGGCTTGCTGTGTAACAAGCAATATTCAGTTAAAATGGCTGATATTAAAACAGATTTATAGATGATAAAGATACAAACCTGGTTGTTGTGTGTTTTAAACATTCTTAGTACTTTTACTGAAATCTGATGTATTTCTTACCTTTTTCATTTGATAGAAAAATATCCATCACATCAAGTTTATAGATTATGTCAAAACTGTGTGATCCAAATTATTTTTTTTATATGCAATTATTTTAGGCTACAGAAATCTCATTCATGAATCATTCAAAAATCATGATGTTTTTTTTTGTCTTGAGATTTTTATTTATTTATTTTAAAGTATTTCAAAACTGATATTAGGGTTTTACTAGAGTGCACTTTTCAAAAGTGAACTTTTATAATTATTCCCACAAGTATATATATATGAATTCTTGAAAAGCATTTCCCAGCAAGTTAGTTGAAATCTGAATATGTTAATCTCAGAGCAGCCCTTCTGTTCATTATCCTGAAACATTCCTGCACCTCGCTGACCCCTTTAAAATACCTGAAAATGCATATTTAAAAGCCTACAGCACAGTTGCACTGACCTTTATGAAAGTATTTCCAGTAAAATAGAAGATTGAAACTTTAGCTCCTCTCTCACACTTCTAAATTACTGCAAAGTCAGAAAGTGCTGGGTACACACCACAAGATAACCGGGCTGAGTTACTTAGTAAAGGGGGTATGTCCTCATCCACCACCAGTGTGCAGTATCCACCTGGATAATGCGACGGCAGCCAGTACCGTTTCTAGGCATAGGCGAGCTATAGATACCTAAGCGGTGGCCTAGGGCGCCACCAGCTGAAGGGGCGCCAATGAGCACACGTACTGGCACTACATTTTAACAGGGTTGTGAACAAGAGTGGCACGGTCACCTTGAAATATGACTGCCACCCCCCTGGATCCCCAACATCATTGGGCTAGAGTACTGTCAATTTGACAATGCCTGTATGCCATTGGATCAGAGCGCTATCAATTTGACAATGCCTGTATGCCATTGGATCAGAGCGCTGTCATTGCTGCCTGATTATTGCATGCTTGCATTTGGAGCGCTCATCAACGCCATTAGATCAATGGGCTCTGTCAGTGCTTTGGCAAGCTAATGTTTTTTTTTTGCCATGGAGTAAAGTTAAGTTCAAAAGCCAATTTAAAATATTGGTACAGTAAATAAAGTGCACAAAATCAGTATTTTGTTGAGGCAGTATTTGTGTAAATCATGTTGTGAGATTTGTCCAAAAGGTGTGCGATTTTGCGCCAATGCATTGTTAAAGAATCAGCGTGTCGTGTAATATTCTCATATAAACTTTAACAGTCAATTAGAAAAATATTGGCAAATATTCTTCTATAGTAAAATTACGCTAATTCACGAGATCAATACATCCTTTATTAAACCGCTTTGTCGAGTTTAATGCATCCTTACGGAGGTGTCGAAATGCTGAATCAATTCATTCACTTCTAACACAGCACTGCGACACGTGAGGGCAGAGCGTCACGTTATTAAAAGGGGAAGTTCACGCGTTAATGAGTAGCAAAGGATTAATAGCTGCATTGATTACTTTTATGCCACTGATCAGGCTTTTATATGTAGTTTGGGGCAACAAAGGGTTTTATAGGTTTGACTGAAATAATAACTCAATCTCCACAAATTAGTGTCGTTACTATGAAAAACAAGTTGAATGTGACAAGAAGCTAAAAAATAAATTAAAAAAATAAAATAATAATAGTTATATTTTATTTTTATTTTTTTTTTGAATTTGAATGAATGAATGAAGCATTTATATAGCGCTTTATTGTGTATTGCTGTACACCCACCCAAAGCGCTTTACAATCATGTGGGGGGGGTCTCTCCTCAACCACCACCAGTGTGCAGCATCCACTTGGATGATGTGGCGGCTGCCACAGGACAACGGCGCCAGTGTGCTCACCACACACCAGCTACAGGTGGAGAGGAGAGAGAGTCATAGAGCCAATCAAGTGGATGGGGATTATTAGGAGGCCATAAATGACAAGGGCCAGTGGTGGGAATTTGGCCAGAATGGCAGGGTTACACCCCTACTGCCAGAATCAAAGGACATCCTGATTTTTAAGGCAACCATTGCGACCAGACCATCCAGAGTGATGAAGCATATCAGTGTATGGGGATTATTAGGAGGTCATGGTGGTCAGAGGCCAATGGGCGAATTTGGCCAGAATGGCAGGGTTACACCCCTACTCTTTTTCAAAGGACATCCTGGGATTTTTAATGACCACAGAGAGTCAGGACCTTGGTTTAATGTCTCATCCGAAGGACGGTGCTTTTTTACAGTATAGTGTCCCCATCACTATACTGGAGCATTAGGACCCACACAGACTGCAGGGTGAGCACCCCCTGCTGGTCTCACTAACATCTCTTCCAGCAGCAACCTAGTTTTCCCAGGAGGTCTCCCATCCAGGTACTGACCAGGCTCAGCCCTGCTTAGCTTCAGTGGGCAACTGGTCTTGGGCTGCAGGCTGACATGGCTTCTGGATTTTGTTGTTATAATCTGTTTTGAGCTGTAACTGTTTATTTTTTGTTTATGTTCAATAAAAAAGACACTATCATCGCAATTTCTTCCTGCTATTACCAAGTACTGGGACTTTGCCATTACTTTAAAGACTTAAAACTATTCTTTGAATAATTTGTAATTATTTATACTTGTTTACGGAAATTTAATTTTCTTATTGCTATGCTTTTTTTTTTTTTTTTTTTTTTGTATTGCCCTTGTATGTTATTGTTATTGCCCTTGTATGTTTTTTGTTCTAAAATTGCAATTAAAAAATAAATCTTGCTTATTCAAAAGGCTCCAGAGATTGTGTGAGGTTTCCCGTGTTCACAGTCCGGACTCTGGTTGAAAATCTGTTGGTGTGTGGTGTGCAGTCTTTGTCACATCGCGGCAGACCACACAATTGAGGAGCAAAACGGTTAAATCTAGGATTGTTTTGTCCTCATGTGTATGGTCTCTCACATTTTGAAGATCTTATGAGATTGTAAAAATATTTTAGTGTGTACCCAGCATAAGGCAGTGACAATATTATGTGACTCTGGCCTGTTGAGAGATATAGCCCCGGTTTCACAGACAGGATTTAAGACTAGTCCCAGACTAAAATCTAAATATGAGTTTCTCGGAATTGTGTTCTCTTTAACAAACTCGCAAAATGGGTCTGAACGATTCGTTCACGAATGAAAGAACTCCCCAGAAGATCCGGCGCACTCGGTGTGTGTTTCATTTCTCACTCCATTTCATTTCAGTGCTCATTCGTTTCCATTAATTTACTCAATTAACTGTTTTTGTGGAGTAATGAACAGTGTATAGCAGGTGATTTCGGCTCACTGATACATTGAACCGAGAAACGTCTCTTAGGGACACATGTCCAATTCGTAATGAGAACCTATTTAATAATATTGAAAATGACTTTTTATGAGCTGAATCAGCTGCAAAACAAACTGAACCTTGACATAATTAACTCTTTGTAATTAAAATAAATTCTTCTTGGCTTGCCATGTTGTATGAATTACATATTGCATTACAGAGTAAAACCATATAGGCGTGAATTTGCATTACTAAAGAACTGGGCTGAATCGTTATTGAACCGATTCTTTAAAATGATTCATTGAAATGACTCGGACACTTGATCAGGAATCTACTGCGCATGTCAAAGTTCGACCAATGGGACGCTACGTACATGTGACGTTATTCGATTCAGGAAGCGCCTGGAGAGCAGCGTGAATGTCAAAACAGAGATTTGTGAGACTAACTAATCGAGCTGTTGCAGAAGTGCATTTGTTTTATTATCATACTTTATCGAAAATTATATTACATCCCAGTTACTGGACGTGAAAGGCTCCGTCATTTAAAGCGGAAGAAGCAGAGAAATGCAAGCTGGATCCAGACATTCATAAGCCTCACACTCAGCTGTCATGATGTTCACATTACAGCGGATTCCTGCTTTCACCTCGGCACTGTTCTATCGATGTAGTTCAAAATCCTTTCAACGACACTGCAGTCGCCTGTTTTCCAAGAAAGTGAGAGTATCTGATGCGCTCTCAAGCAAAGAGACAGGGGCACATGTTCGAATACAGGTGAGAATATCGTCCGACATTATTTTATAAAGCTGTTTCTTCAACTTGGAATCATTTTATGAAAGCTACTAACGTTAACGTTAGAATTAATTTTCCCTTTGCGTGAAGGCCACTTTAAAGCTTATCTTTTAAACATTTTCTATGCATTCATCATTTGTTTTTGCTATTTGGACTTATTTATTTTAGTGTAACGTTAGCAAAACTCGACTTTTTTATCATTATTGTTGTTGTTATTAACATATTATTGTTCCATATGCATGCTGCACAAACAGTGGGAAGCAATTTTATTTTGTCCTAATAATGTTTTTTTTCAAAAGTTAAAGTGTTTATTTACCAAAGAGTGCATGCTTGATTTTAAATATGAGATCAAAGTAAATATTAATTGTGAAATTATGCAAAAGGTGTCAAAAAAGGGCAAAAAGTTATTAGCTGAATCTCTTTTAACTTGCATGTTTACTGCATTTATGTACGTTTCATTAAATTCACGAAACACCAGTTTGGGAAACCCTAATGTATTGTTTATGTCAATATGGTACAATGATATTTCAATTAATGTGATAAATGAGTTAGGTCAAGTGTAATATAAGCCTAACAGTAATCAAAAAGTAGTCTGATTATATTTCTTAAAAAAAAATATTTAGTTTAACTTGAAGTGCTGAAATACAATTAAAATGTAAGTGCTAGATTTAAAATGAATCAAAACATATAAATATATACATAATAAATAAAATATTATTAAAACTAAAATAATATCACAATGATGCTACACTAGCAATGATACTGCTCACTGTTGGAGATTGTTAATGGTCACATTTAACTATCAAAAGTATGTTAGTTGAATAGACCATACATTATACACATTTAATGTTTTTTAAAGGAGTCTCTTCTGCTCACCATGCCTGCATTTATTTGATTCAAAATACAAGAAAAGCAATTATAGTGTGGAATATTTGTATTATTTAAACTAACTTTTGACTGTAGTGTAGCTGAAGAAACATCTGTGATCACTACGTCAACATGTTTGCTGTTCCTGCAGGGATGGGTTCGATCCGTCAGGCCACAGAAAGACAACCTCTTCTTACATGTGAATGATGGAAGTTCATTGCAACCTCTCCAGGTTGTCACCAGCTCACACTTGAATGCCAGGTGCTATTCTCTGCATTTGCTTATCGAACACTGTCTTTGAGCTAGAACGAATATGAAATGCTATTTCAAATGTCATGCAAATCTTGATAAATACACTGACTCCACTTACAGCCACACAAAAATGAATGAATGTCATTGTGTTAAATAACAAACCAAGTGACATTCATTGTAATTAAATCTAGCACAAGTACTTTTCAAGCAAAACATTTCACATAATGAGATTTTGAATTAAACTATATATACTGTTCAGGTTTACAGTAAGACAACAAGTACGCCTGTGTAAATATGTGGGAACTGATTTCTTACATCCACTAAAAATCACCATTTTAATTGCAAAAATGTAAATAAAATGACATTTGTATTTGTTTAAATAGTCTTTGGGGCCTCTGTAGATCTATAGTTTTGATATATCCTCCCTTCTTGTCAAGAGACCTCACATTTGGCTGTGCTGTTGACATCACTGGCACCTTAGAGAAGAGCCCAAGTAAGAGACAGAATGTGGAGTTACATGCTCAGCACATTAAAGTGGTTGGAGAATGCAATCCTGTGGTGAGTCTTTACTTTAAAAATGAATCAGTCTGATACAACTGATGGAAAGTGATTCATAAAAAAGTCTTGATTAGATTACAGTTACTATACTGATCCAGTATGTCTGCTCTAGGACTTCCCTTTCAAGATCAAGGAGCGTCATTCTCTGGAGTATGTCAGGCAGTTTCCTCACCTCAGATGCCGAACAAATGCCTTCAGCTCTTTGCTCAGGATACGCAGTGAGGCTACAACTGCTATCCAGTCATTCTTCAGGGTAAAAAGTTCTCATTTACGCATTACCGTTTAAAGTTTGGCATCAGTAAGATTTCTCGAGAGAAGCCTCTTATGCCCACCAAGGCTGCATTTATTTGATCATAATATTGTGAAATATTTATACAATTGAAAAATAACAGTTTTATGTTTTAACATATTTTATAAGTAATTTATTCCTGTAAAGCAGAGCTGAATTTTCAGCATAATTACTCCTGTCTTCATTATCACATGATCCTTCAGAAATCAATGTTCTGATTTGTTGCTTAAGAAACAATTATTTTTTATCAATGTTCAAACTTGCTGCTTATTATTTTTGTGGAAACCTTGGTTTTCAGGATTATTTGTTGAATAGAAAGTTCAAAAGAACAGCATTTATTTTAAATACAATTAACTGAATGTATTTATAAATTGTATTATTTATAAGGAGTGTGTGTGTGTGCGTGTGTGTGTGTGTGCGTGCGTATTTATGAACTGTTTATGAATATATTTTATCATACTATTTGTAATATTAGAAATGTTTAAAAATAACCTTACTGCCCCAAAACTTTTGAATAGTAGTAAAAACAAATTGTAAATATATTTTTATTTTTTATTCTTATATTACCTGTCTAATGTGCAAATTAATAACAAATCATGATTCTAGAAAAAAACTAATATAAAAATTCTCATATGGCTTATATTTCCTCTTGAATGATTGTTAATTGTTGTTACAGGATAACGGTTATGTGCAGATACACACACCAGTAATCACCTCAAACGACTGTGAGGGAGCTGGAGAACTCTTCCAAGTTGAGGTACGGGCTAGTTGACGGGCGACAACAAGCAAAATTATATTATTTCAAAATATGGTACATGGATATGCTATTGATTCTTCCTTAAAACACTGAAAACTTATGTTTGTGCTCTCTGAAGCATGCAGGGCATCAAAAAGACTCAGATGACCCAAACCCACATTTCTTCTCTGTGCCGGCTTATCTAACAGTCTCAGGACAGCTGCACCTGGAGGTGATGGCAGGGTAAATAGTTTAGACACAACTAGTCATATTAATCACACTGTTAAGAATATACATATTATTGATCTTAGCTCAAGTTTATTATTAGGTCTGCAAACTGATTAGGGCGTTTATTTGCTGTATAACATAATTAAATAGCAATATTTACTGAGAAAACCTTTAAAATATGAAAAACATTACTTTATTGTGGCAGAGGAAACCATTGAATAGAAATGTTAATTAAAATTAATTATAATGCTAAAAACAGAGAAGATTAATCAACTGAAATCATTGCTTTCCCCAGCAATAGCTATTATTATAATGTATTCAAAACCATTCATAATCAGATTCTGGAAGCTTAAATGAATTGTGAAATCGATTTATTATCACTAATTATGTATCAGTTTATTGTAAACTCCCAGTGTCTGTTTGACAGGTTTTAAAGCAGCACTGTCATAATTACAGCAGAAATAAATACCAGAGTAAATATCATGTCGGTCCATGGTTTGAAATCCACTAGAACAGACATTACAAAATGTATAATGAATCATTAGCTAAAGTGAAATGCTAAACTGTTTTGTGATTGCTCAGCGTCTGCTGTTGTCTGTTGTAGGGCTTTTTCTGCAGTGTACACATTCGGTCCCACGTTCAGAGCGGAGAACTCTCAAAGCAGGAGACACTTGGCAGAGTTTTACATGGTAGAGGCAGAGATTGCCTTCACTGAGTCACTAGATGACCTTATGAAGGTAGAAAACTCATTCCTTGCCACTCAGTGATTAACTTACACTAAAGACTCTATCAAGAAACTCATTATGGTTTGAAGATGGTTTTGAAAGTCTGTACATATCATAATGCATCATTTTCATTTTAAAGCTTGTTTCTCATTCTTCAGGTAATGGAGGACTTATTCAAAGCTGCCACCGAGCATGTGCTGTCCTCTTGCGCAGAGGATGTAGAGTTATTTCACAAATATATTGCACCAGGACACAGGGTATGACACACAATGCTGTTGTTCTGTATGCTTTGTATGTAAGAGCATTGAGTTTCTCCACTGTAACGGCTGTAATAAACTGATAATATTTCATGTTATTTGAACATCCTCAGGATCAAGTGGATCTTATGTTGAAAAGAAAATTTAATGTGTACGTATAACATTTCAGTTCAGTCTACTTTTCCCAAAGCAGAAGTCCTTTTACTCTTAAAAAAGGCCTCGAGCTTGAGAAAGACGGATTCTTTCAAATAGAATCAGTTGTTTTTGAGTATGTATGTCATCTCTCTTTGAACCATGCATTTTTATTGCACAATTTTAAATTGTTATATTTGCCTTTTACAGCATTTCTTACACCGAGGCCATAGACATACTAAAGAGCAGTTCACAGAACTTTACATTCAGCACTGAGGCAAGTAAAGTACAGCATATGCTTGTTTTAAATTATTACTATACATATACTTTAAGGAATGCACATTAAATAAAAATATGATATCCATTAGCATTCAAAAGTTTGGTGTCAGTTAGAAATTACTACTTTTATCCAGCAAGGATGCATTAAATCAATCAAAAGTGACTAAAGACAATGTTACAAAATATGTTTATTTCAAATAAACGTTGTTCATTTGAACTTTTTATCAAAGAATCCTGAAACAAACATATCACGGTTTGCACAAAATACTAAGCGGCACAGATATTTTATCAGCAAAATCAGTATATTAGTAATGATGCTGAAAATTCAGCTTAGCATCACAGGAATAAATTGCATATTAGTAATATATTAAAATAGAAAACGGCCAAGGCTGTATTACATTAAAGCATTAAAAACTTTACTGACCCAATCTTTTTAATTGTAGTGTGTATGTCAACTTGAGAAGATATTTTTTTAATATTGTCTGTTCTCCCTTTCTTTGATATATGCTTTACATTAGTGGGGCTGTGATCTTCAGAAAGAACATGAGAAGTTCCTAGTGAAACATTGTGGAAACGTCCCGCTGTTTGTCATCAACTATCCCTACGAGTTAAAGCCTTTCTATGCCCGAGACAACCAGGACCAGCCCAACCACACTGTAAGAATGAGCTCTCAGCATCATGTGGTCCTGCCATGAGTTCCACTCAACTGATAATCTGTGTGAAATGTTTATTTTATGTGTTTAAAGCCTAGAGTAAAGATCAGATGTGATACAGATGGTATGGCATGTTTTTTTTAATTCAGCTTGTCCATTAGACCTTTTTGCGCTCTGTGCTCATTGCTTTTTCACTGATGATTTTTTGGACAGGCAGCTGCTGTAGATCTCTTGGTGCCTGGAGTGGGGGAGCTTTGTGGTGGATCCCTAAGAGAGGAGAGACTAGAACTTCTGAGTCAACGACTAGCACAGTAAGAATTAGAGAAGAGTCCTTTTTCACATAGTAATACATAATAATATATATGCTGTAATCACTTGACATGGATAAACTACTGTTCAAAAGTGCTCACCAAGGCTACACTTATCACATCAAAAATACTGTAATAACAATAATATATATTATATATATATATATATATGCATAATAAATATTCACAGCACACATACACATATTATGTAAACAAAAACTTTTATTTTGGATGCGATTAATTGTTTGACTGAACTAAAAATGTATTAATATTATTAATGTTGAAAACAGTTGTGCTGCTTAATATTTTTGAGGAAATTGTGATACATTTTTCCAAGATAAAAAAACAGCATTTATTTGACAGAAAAATTTACATTTTAATAAACAACATTGAAAAAAACATTGAAATAAACATTTTGTAGCATTATACAGTAAATGTCTGCACTGTCCATTTTTTATCATTTAATGCATCTTTGCTGAATAAAGGTAAAAAAAAAACTGACAGCAAACTTTCACAGTGTATATAAAATATCAAGTACTAAAGTTTTTTTTTTTGCGCACTTATGTTGATTTGTACTGAAAAAAAGTATATTTTAGTAAATCCGAAAGACTTTTAGGCTATGTATAGTGTTAGAATGTGAGTGTGTTCATTTCAATATCAAAATTCTGTTCACAAATATGGCACCAACAATGTAATGTGATGCTTTCCATAAGTATTACATGTTTGCTGCTGTATTAATAAGTACTATTCACTCCCATCTCCTGCATGTTTTCCCTCTTTTCACAGGGCTGGATTGAAGGACACATATGCATGGTAGGTTTCTAAGAACAACTTTTGCCGCCCAACCATATTTTTATTCCAGACTTAAGACGCATTTCTGTATTATGTGTTTGAGTAGTGTTTCTTTACAACGTGACATCTCCAACTAGAGGCCTGCCATGCCTAATGTAGCATTTTAAGTTATTTTCTTGGATCTGTGTGAATGGGGGTCGCTTTGACAACGTTGTCATTTGTAAAGGAAAAAGGTCACATTGTTGTCATGTAAACATACCCTTACAGAGCATCTTTGTGATTGACAGGTATCTGCAGCTGAGAGAGTTTGGCTCAGTCCCCCATGGTGGGTTTGGGATGGGCTTTGAGAGGTACATGCAGTGCATTCTGGGACTCCACAATATTAAAGATGTGATTCCCTTTGCAAGGTTCTCACACTCCTGCCTGCTTTGAAATGGTGTTATAAAACAGAGTTTTCCTGAAGCCACCCAACACTGCACATTTTGAATGTCTTTGTGTGACGCCCATTTGAGGTCTAGAGTCTCTGTTAATGAGCTGGTGATCTGAGTCAGGTATGTTTGATTAGGCAAGAATACAAATTGAGCAATATTGATGAAGATCCAGAAACACATTTTAGGATGCACTGCTCTTGTGCAGAAGATGAATAATGGGTTTCATGCGTTTTTATGAAACATTCATCATCTCTGTTTTAGATAGGAGCAGATATTACTTAACAGCCTCCCTAAAAAAAGTAGTCATTTGTTTTTGTTCATTTATTATTATTATTTATGACCACTATCATCAATCGCATCTTTGAAATAAAATCATTATCTTTGTCTTCTGACAGCATCTTTGATCTTGTGATGCTGAAGTTATTTTTTTATTTAATTAAATTTTGTCTGCAAAGACTAAAGTCCTCTGTTTCATTCTGTGAATATAAAAAAATTAAAATATAGAAGTTTTAAGTGAGTGAGTGTACTGTTAACACGTTAACTTTTTTGACTAAACCGTAGATTTCTGTGAAGGCTCTGGCAGGAGCCTCTGCAGCCATTCAGATGAAGTAATACATTTTTGTATTATTTACAAAATGCATACATTTTCACATCCTTCAGCAAGCAACATCACCAGATGTTAATATTGCTGCCTCAAGCCAAAGGCACAAAATGCTACCAGGGCTTGCTGGCCCTGCAAGATGTTAAAGTGAATGGACGGAGATGCCACTCAATTCTGCCTGGCAGAGGAAACAGCTGCACAGATGACGCTTTCAGAGTGGCTGTGACTGGTCTTACACCTGGAACAAAACGCAGAAATTAGCTTTATGGTTAAATTCATTATTAGAACAGTTGGCTTTTTCAAAATATATCTTAATAGTTTTTTATTTCATCTTAGACTCCGTACCTAAAACCAGTCATGGTGAGCAATCCTGTCCAGATCAAGCCGACATTCTGGCTTTTGCTGCCGAAGTGAACAGATCAAACGGCAGCATTCTGTGCAGAAAGATGGGAGAGACGTCTGATTATTACAGTAAACTATATCTGCTCTTCTTATTCTAAGCTGTAAGATCTTCAGGTCAGAAAAACAGGATACATTCCTGCATTATCCACATGTCCATCTACTATAAAGCCTATGAAGTTTTAAAATTGTACTTGTGGAGAAGGACTTACTTTCTGTCAAGCCCGGTTTGGACCAGGTGTTCATGTTGGTCATGTAGATGTTGAAACTATATAGAATATATCCACACAGCATTCTGAACAAGAGGATGCTCAACGCTCCACAAAGTGAACACGCTGGATGACTGATGTACTGTAGAGGTCCTGCTGGTCCGTCTAGTCCAGCAGCTTAATAATGTCCATCACTGAGCCTTTATTGGCCAGGACTATTAGGGCGACTTTTTTTGGGAAGTGCCTTGGGATGTTCAGACTGGCTGAAAGAAACATTTTAGGCTGTTACATGGATATAAATAGTGATTTAGCTCAGTCTTGATTAATTTATTTTTCTATTGAAAAATCATTTGTACTCACAAATGCTTATACTTTCAACACGTTTCGACTTTTTGTTAAATTTTACTCCCACCTGATGGACAAAGCAAAAAAGCAATTAATATACCATAGGATGGAATACCATAACAAATCATAATACAAAAAATATATCATAAATTCGAAGTGTGAATTTTCATCCTACACTTTTAAAAAATAATACACTTTTTTTCTTTTTTTGGGGGGGGGGGGGTTGCAATAGAATAACTATTCTGGGTTTTCCAAAGAACGTTTCAGAGAACAATTCTTAAATTAACCATTTTAAAGTGTGAAGAATATGTAATTAATCTAAAGAACCTTTTGTGCAATGGAATGTTCTGTGGATGTTAAAAGGTTCTTCGAGGAACCATAGATGCCAATAAAGAACCCTTATTTTACAGAGTGTAACAAATCAAATAGTTTTTAGCTCATCTTAGTACCTATAACCAGTCATGGTGAGCAATCCTGTCCAGATCAATCCGACGTTCTGGCTTTTGCTGAAGAAGTGAACAGATCAAATGGCAGCATTCTGTGCAGAAAGATGGGAGAGACGTCTGATTATTACTGTAATCTACATCCACTCTTCTTATTCTAAGCTGTAAGATCTTTAGGTCAGAAAACTGATACATTTCTGCATTATCCATATGTCCATCTCCTATAAAGCCTATACATTTTTGCATTTGAATTGTACTTGTGGAGAGGAACTCGCCTTCTGTCAAGCCAGGTTTGGACCAGGTGTTCAAGTTGGCCCTGTAGAAGTCGAAACTATCTGGAAAGTGTCCACGCAGCATTCTGAACAAGAGGATCCCTAGAGACCAGACCGTCGCTGGCTTTCCGTGGAACTCGCCCTTCAGTATGTACTCGGGAGGGCAGTACTTAACTGTTCCTGGAGGAAAAAGTTTGTCTGATGTTTTAGTCATTACCACAGCTTGTCTTCTTGGCATTAAGTATTGATTTAACTAATTCACAAGAGTTTTTAGAGATAATACACACCACTGAATCTTGTGTAGGCAGATTCTGTCAGGAGACTGCCGCATCCAAAGTCAATTAGTTTGACTTCAAGTTTCTCCAAGTTTATAAGCAGGTTCTCTAATTTGATGTCCCCATGGTAAACTCCACGGCGACAACATGCACTTGCGGCTAGCGTTGCCTTCAACATGATGAACCTCGCTAACTTCTCGTCGATGCTGCCTCCATTGCGTTGCACAAAGCGGAAAACATCCATGCAGTGTGAGAAACGCTGGACGACAATGACGTAGAAGTTCTGCTGGTCCTGCCAGTCCAGCAGCCTAATAATATCCCTCACTGGGTTTTTATTGGCCAGAATTGTCAGGGCGACTTCTTTGGGAAGGGGCTTGGGATGATCAGGCTGGAAGAAAGAAACAGTTTATGATGTGGAATGGCAATTTAACTCAGTCTTGGGCAAGTGTGTCTAGTGAAAAATCACTTGTACTCACAATGCTGATATATTCTGTGTTATTTAGTTTTTTGACAAATTTCACTGCCACCTGATGAGCGAAACAAAAAACAATATGTGTAGGATGCCATAAATTATAACAATTAAAAAAACGTAGTCAAAGCATGAATTTTAATTCCTACACACTTAAAAATAAAGGTTCTCCAAAGAACATTTCTGTGAACACTTCTTAAAAGAACCATTTTTTTCTTAATGTGAAGAATATTTAGATTTTCATGTAGCCAATAATTGAACCTTTATTTTTAAGAGTGTAAAGCCCAAGAGCAGTTGATGTAAGTAAAAAAAAATCAAACCTTAAGTCTATCCTCCAAACGAGTCGCCTTATAGACAGCACCAAATCCACCTTGACCCAGCTTGCTACCAATTACATATCGGCAGCAAATGTTGTCTATTAAAAGATGAAAAGGAAAAGACAATGTTTAGCGGAACTGCTTCAAAGATATTGTAAGAAGAGCATGTGTGTGTTATGTTTGGGATTGTGGAAATAAACTCACCTTCAGGTCTCATGTCCACTTCATTGCTGTCCATCTCTATCATCAGAGGAGACACTTCACCTGTTCTCACACTGACTGGAGCATCGTGGACTTGAGCTTGGAGGTCTTCCTGCACCAGAGGCTCAGAGGCAGGAGGGACTTGAAGAACACTGGTATGAGGTTCCTCGAGATCAATGACCTCTACAGATCTGGAGATGGGCTGTAGAGGCTTCTGATCTAAAGAGGAGAATACCAGCACAAGATGTTAGTTAGCAGTAAATTACTTGACAGAATTACGAATTGTTCACCTATTAAAAGTGCAAAGTATAATTCTCCTGTTCCACTCTTGAATTTTGATGTTGCTTAATGTATTATAGAAGAGAAGCTAAAAAGACTGTTTTACAACCATGGGACAGGAGAGTTCCCGTAGATATTCATATTTAGGTGTGAATAATGGAAACTACTTTTTAATGTAAAGAGCTCCAGAAAATGAATTAAGAGTTCAGAATTATCCCTACACGGTTGTGTCATTTACCGTCGGTTCTCCCTGATGTTTCCGCCTCAGTACCTTGGTCCTTCATCTCACCATGACCTGAGCTCTTGCTTTTGGTGATTTTTTTCCTCAAACGGCAAGAGAGCCACTGAAAGAAGTGGCCCACTTTCTTTTTATTCCTCTTCGTCTCCTCTTTCAGAGGAGAGAGGGGAAGCACAATTTCCTCACCATCGCCAACAGGCTTCTCATCAGGCCGATGAGGACGATGTTTCCCTGCCGTGTTGGGGATGGATTTAGAGGGTTTACTGTGAGGGAGGTCGTAGACCTGCTCGCTCTCCGTAAACGGTTGTACTCGTGAAGAACTCTGTCCCATGATAAATTTATTTTGTGTATCAAACAGACTAGAACAGCAACAAACTGAGTAGCCTAAATGAGTGAAATGAGGAGCGTTGCACGGCTTTACACGCTCAACGTTCTAAAAGTTCTACGTTTCTTTGCGACATCACAGTGGCTCAGACATGCTGAGGAAATTTCAAAACAAAACAATCTGCATCTTTTTTTCATAACATATTTACCTGCCATTTAAAAAATATACTTTCACACACATACAATAACACAAACGTGGGTGTTATTCTCAGTCACATACAGCTGTATATGACCGCCTCTTTCTGGATGTATTTGCCTATCGTTTGACAAATATCGTCACAACATCATCAAGACACAAACGTGAAAAAACAGCTACTGAGCATTTCCACCTTACTGATCAAGAACAAACTATTATTTTTCTAAAGCCTTTTATAGATTATTTAAAGGCACATTTCACATATAATGTATTCAAATTATGTAGATAATGAAAACAAATATATTTTTAACCCAACATCATAAAACGTAACAACTTGTCATGTGCGCACGGCCAGGGGATATTGAGAGCTTGCATTACATAAATTCTCCCACTAGGTGGCATGTTTCTCATACTAATTAATGCGCTAGTTAAAGTTACGGCTGGTTTAAATTCTGGGAAAACACTCAGTGCCCTAGCTGAGGCTTATTTATAACATGAGGCAACAGACTATAAGTACATTTTATTTTCTGAGAAATTCTAACTTTATTAGACTCAAAAGAGGGCCTAAGTGTGTAGATAAACGAACTGTTATATGCGTGAGTCGGTGTCGGCGCAGTGAACTCCACGCCTGTGTGCTGTCTCCGTTCATCCCTATAGTGAGAAAGAGAGTCCCGTCCCTTCAATTCAGTGGGCGTGGTGTATGTGTGTGTGAGTGGGAAAACAAACAGCAGACAACCAACATTACTTCCTACATCTGCGTCCAGCTCGAGCGTCAAGCGTCTCTCCTGCGCGCGGTGTTTACACGGAGTCCTGCTGAGCGCGAGGACGCGTCCCCTCATCACTAAATGAAGCGCCGCAGCGCTGCACTTACACATCCACACGCGTTCAACATAGATGGACCCGCATCATCTGAGGACTTCAGAGTGATATTACTGTCCTGATTGTGTTTTTCTTTTTGTAAAATGAGCGGAGGGGAAATCATCTGTCAGGGATGGTTGAGAAAGTCGCCTCCCGAGAAGAAGCTGCGGAGATATGTAAGTGTTTCAAACGCTATGTTCTTCTGTGTGTGCTTTATGTACAGTAACAGTGATGCAGAACGCCGTGCATAACTTTTATTAACCAACTATTTGATAGTAATCTATTCATCCTTTTATTGAAAATTAAAATGCAAGTGGATATTAGTTTATAATTCAATAAGATGCGCTTGACTTTGGTTTCAATGACAGTTTTGTTTGAGGAAAAAAGAAAACTTTGAACCAGGCTAAGATGCTCAGCTGGTCATAGCTGGCAATGCCTGCATGTTTAGATAACAAGTGCCCAAAACCCCTCTAAAACCAGCAAACAGCCCAGCCTGACTAGGTTGGGAGACCAGCTAAACAAGCTGTTTTTTTCTAAAGATAATCCTGATATTTAGAGAGCAGGGTGTCTGGTGACTGCTGTATATTTATAAATAGCGTGCATAAATATGAGCTTTACATTAACCTGATGACAGCAATTGAGATGTACACTAAAATGAAACAATGTGCATCTGACTGATATTGTTTTTAATGCAGATTATTATGTCAATATCTACACAGCAGGGTGGCATATAGGCCTATAATGCTGATATATACATTACACAAAGTAAAGGTGCAGTTTGTATATTTTTGCTAATGGTACACGTTTTACACAAAGAAATTAACAGCATTTTTAAAAATTGATCAGTCTTATAAAAAAAACTGAAGGCTTTCTATATGGAGTGGGTAGGCCGCTCTCGGGTGACGCCATGTTGAAATCACATGACCTGTCATGTCAAGCAATTGACCGAATGTTTATTCAGTACTCTTTTTTTGTAGCATATCCATACAATTATTTGTTTGGTATAAAACAAAAAGGAATAAACCAGAAGTATGAAAGAGTGATTGTTATACAGACGAAACTTCATGCATCCAGACCAGTAGGTGTCAGTATAGTCCAAAACACTTAAGGGCAAATTAGATCCAGCTAGCTGAATATAAACAAAACTTACTGAGTGCACTTTTAATGATAACAATGAGACACCAAATATCTGAACTCAAACAAGCTTTGGATAAAGGTGTCTGCTTAATGAATAATTGTAAATGTAAAGTACTTATTTTACACAATATTTCTTAAGTTGACTAAAAGCACTAAACCAAAATGTGATGACAAGGCAGTCGATACGTTTGACCCAAGGAGAAACTAAGTGCTGTTTATTGGTCATGTTGGCATGCTTAGTGGCTGTTGCTGATAATAGATCGACATACATCAGTCAGGACAAGATTACTAATAATCGACCTGCGTATATCTATCTCTTTATTGTTGTCTTAGCTTTAGCAGGTGCAGTATGTCTTGCACTAGCATCTCATGTTAAACTGAAATTAATTTGACTAGTCCATGTACTATCATAAGAACACACAACTACGTGTTTATTATTTGGGATGACCACCAATAATACCTGCTTTATAATAAGATTATGAGTATAATCTGGATTTAGTTGAACTAAAGAAGCTGTGCACAAAGGGGTTTGAAGACACCACAGAGACACCGTCTGTCTCCTAATTCTGTTTTGGACAGCTGTCTACGCAACTGCTCCTATTAAAAGGGCAGAAACTGTTTACTGTCCCTCTTTCATCTGATATTAGCTTGCTAGTAGCAGTTGCTGAATCATTGTAAACTGGAGTCCACCGTTGGACATGTGGAGTCCTTACATCCTTCTGTGGTTGCTGAATGTTGGAGACTGTTGCTTTCCGGTTTGCCAAAGCAGATAATGCATCCTGCACAAAAGCTGGGAAGGCCCTCGGTCCTAGATCTCATAAATACAGCTGTCTCATGTTTATCTACTGTGTTGCATTACAGGACTTCTCCATCCTCCTACCTAACTTTGCCATGATGTCATCTCACTCTCCCGCTCTCTCTTTCTCCTTCCTTCTCTCTCGGTTTCATCGGGAGAGCCCGTATCTGTATGTCCTCAGATGCACACATGCTAGGTCATTTCCTCATTGTCTTCCACATAAAGCAGCCCTGTCTTATGTGGAGCTGCACAGGAACTGCTCATGTCAAAATAAGTGGGCAGCTGGGGCTGGGAAGAGGAAAAGCAGACACATGTTTACCTTATAAGTGAAGGTCAATACTCCTTGAATCAAAAAACTAGTTCACTCAAAAATGCAACATAGGCTCATTGGAAAAACATGCCAACTACATTTTTGTGAAACTCCAAAAACATTCCTATTGTATCCATACAAATTACTGCAGTACCCAGTCGAAATGAATATTAGAGACAGTTAAACACCAACATCTTTTATTCTCTTTCACACTAATTATGATTACTTGAGCAAATTGTACATTTCAAAATGCTTATTTCTGTTTGGAAATGTTAGGAAAGTAAAGTAAAAAGTAAAAGTAAAGTAAAGTAAAAGTATAATCAGCTCCTTTTCCATTGCTTTTCTAACATAGTAAACTTGCTCGGTGGCTCACCTGGTACAGCATTGCACTTGTAATGCAGAGAGCTCTGGTACGAGTCCTGTGAAACACAATACATGATAAAAGAGTAGAAGCAAGCTAATATGACATGATTGCTTCAGCAAATGTTTTTATTTCATGTTTGCTTTTGTTAAACTGTCTGTTTACTGTAGGTGGTACTTTATTGTTTTCAAACATGAAAGAGTATTAACCTTTAGTGTCACTCACTGGACAATATAATTCTGAATTGCTGCAGTAGTAGCAACAGCCAGCATTATAAAATGTTTCCAGATTCCCAGTATTCTGTTTCAGATAAAACTGAACAGACTTTTAGCGCTAGAGCCCTGCATTTCAGCCCGGGCCAATTCACGTCATAGTTCAGACGCGGGCTGGATCTCGGGCTGGTTTAGGCTTCTACTTAAAGATTAAGCTCAGATGAGCTTTATTTGTCACATACACAGTTATACAGAGTATAACCAGCAGTGAAATGTGTTCTCTGCATTAAACCCATCCAAGTGCACACACACCTGGAGCAGTGGGCAGCCGACACAGCGGCGCCCAGGGAGCAGTTGGGGGTTCGGTGCCTTGCTCAAGGGTCTCACCTCAGTCGTGGACAATTCCTGCCGGAGCCAAGATTTGAACCCGCAACCTCGGGTTACAAGTCCAACGCTCTATCCACTAGGCCACGACTGCCCGTTATATGTATATATTTATATAGACTTATTTATATATTTTAGACATCCATCAATTAGTGATGAAAAAAAGCCGCACTGGTGGAAACAACACGAGACCATGCTATTATAATTATAATTAAAGAGCATACTATAATGAAATGATCATTATGAAAGAGTTTTTGTTTTCGAATTGTTTTATTTCGTTAAGTAATAATTTAAAGTTTTCTATATATATATATATATATATATATATATATATATATATATATATATATTTCATGTCTGTGAGGCATGTATTCATTGAGTTTCGGTTCATTTTTGTGAAGCGCTCCTGTTCAAGACGAGACGGCAGAAAGCGCATCATGTGTGTTTTCTTTATTTCATAAAAGCACAACGTTTTTGTTGATATTGTGAGTGCGCACACTTAAACGTAGACCCTTTCCAGTTCCGAATTATGATAATTACTCTTACATTTATGAGCAAAAATGACTGTGTATTTAAAGTTGTTTCCACTGAAAAAAATTCAAGTGATTGCGCTGGCAACTTCATGTCCTTCAAAGCGCGCTTCATCTTCATTCTCCGCACAAACTATTGGATATGTACATTTATCTAGGTTTAACGTTTAAACATTGTTATATGCTTGAACTGTTTTATATCTATAGATTTTATTCTAGGAAAGTCGTGATGATTTGAGAAGGCTAAATTTATCAAACATAGGCTATGATCAGCTCACTGTCTGCCGCCGGTCACTTAACGAACAAAATATGCTTCAAAAGTTTTTCCAAATGAACTTAATAAAAAAAGGAAAGAAATATAATCACTTTGCCATTACATACAAAACTGATTTATTTTAATAGCTGAAACAGTAGTATAAACTGTTTTGAGAGAAGGGGGAAGATAAGCTGTCGGACACGGGCCGGGCTAGGGCCTGAGCGTCTCGGGCCAGGGCCGGGCTAGGGCCTAAATTTGAGGCACTCACTGCTCCGGGTGTGTATTTACGGTGTGTGTGTGTTCACTGCTGTGTGTGTGTGCACTTTGGATGGGTTAAATGCAGAGCACAAATTCCGAGTATGGGTCATCAAACTTAGTCGTATGTCACGTCACTTTCACTTTCACTATTTAGCGCCACTCACTGGATATTTCTCCTTGTAAGTGTTATTATGTCACATTTTGCACAAATGTCAATACAGACATATTTGCAATGAGCCTGGGTTGCAAAAATTAAAATTATGTAATTATTTTTCACACTTGTTTCATTTTAAACCTTTGTGTTGGAATATGGAATATTTTATGGTGCTTTATTTGTGCTTCTTTTTTTTCTTTTTGGCAGTTGTTGTATGTCATGGCTTGCGTGACAATTGAAAAAATAATAATATTTTTGTGTTTAGTGGAATATAACAGCAAACCAACGAAATATAATGACAAATAATGACAGACTTTTCACTTTTGGCCCAACTATTCCTTGTGTTTAGTCCACAAGCTGGATATCGTGATCTTGAGGTCTTGCATCCAAAAATCCACATAACTAAAGGTAAAAAAGGCCAGGTATGAACAGCAGACATTCTCAAATCAGCTGTTCAGCCTGTGCCAAAGGGACTAATTGTCTCATCTAAAAAATTCCTTCCACTTAAACAGGCTGGCGCTGGACAATGACAACCATTAAGGGCACTGAATTGCTGTCATCTGACATTACTGACATCCTAATGCAGAGAGATATTTTAAGCAGCTATGGATCTCAGCATTCCTCTTGTAAGGTGTTTTTGGGAGAAAAAGAACTGGACAGTTTTGGGCTGGTTAATGACTGATCGGTCCTTTCACATGTTTTTGGATTAGTTTGACTCGTATTTAGTTTGTCGTTGGCCTGTAAGTGCTTTGGCTTCTTTTGAAGTTTGTGAGTGAATGCCAAGGCAAATACATTACCAGGGAAAATTGACTAATGCATTCTCAGACTTATTTAGTTTCCCTCAAATTCCAAATAAGTATTCAAGTAACAATTCTGTTTTCTAAAGTAAAAAAAACAAAACAAGCTTTTCAGGTGTCCTTAAAGTAGAACAGGTAAATACACGCTTTAGAAGGTATCTCCTTAACGTTAATCCTCTCATGTAAATAGTATGCAAATACTCATGGCAAACACCCTGGGCAGTTACAGCTCAGTAGCAACAGTTGAAAACTGACGTAGTGCGTTTGCTGATGCTTTTTATGACCTTTCCGAGGGAGTAGTCTATATTTGCCTTAACGTTTTTTTTTATCTTTTAACTGTTTTTCTTCATTTAATTATGCTTTATTCATAGAAGTATCTATTTGCAATAAAAGTATGACTGAGATAAAGATATCTCTGTTTATATATCTGATGCATTAGAGACAGCACGAAAGCAAATGAGTAAATGAACACTCATCTGTAGCAATATCAGTCTCAGGCCCCCACTTGTTTTATCAGATGGAACATTCCGTGTTTTATGTTCCTAAATAGCCTCCTAATTCATGATGATAATGCAAGAGAAAACAGATTCTCATAAAAAAAAAAAAACTGTATAATGGATCTTAAGAAAAATGTCCAGGTCAAACTTAACCACAAAACTGACAGGAAATAAATAAAATAAGTATTTTGAAAATTGTCTTGCATTAGAAAAATAAAACGTTTAGGACCATTTTGAGTTTGACCTGTTTAGAACATATTTTAAGACATTTAGATTTTTTTTTATTAATGCAATGTGTCAGGAAGGATATAGTCATTGATTTTAATTAAATATTATCATATACCTAAAAATACAGTGAAACCATGATTTTTTTTTATTGAAGAAAGTTTGTTCAGGAAATCAACCAATATTATGTATTAATTAATTAAAAAAAAAATAAAAAATAAAAATAAAAAAAAATGTACTCACATTTTTTTTTTTAAATAAATGATTATTTGTTTGGAATTATAAATAATTATCCTTCTATAAACCCTTAGGGTCCTAAAAATAGACTTGTGACATTAGACTGGTGATATTCACCCACGTATATTTAATTCCGTCAATAAGATTGTCCCACTTGTCCGTCTAACCTGTGAAGCCGTGCCAAAGGCTTTGTCACTACTGACTGCAATAAAACTGAAGGTCGGAAATGGACAATTCTGGCATTTCCCACCACAGCTTCTTATTTCCTTTTCCTACAACCGCCATTGGCTTCCTCTGTGTCGGCTCTCTTTTGAATCTGTTGATCATTTGTAGGCATTATAAATGCCTGAGCAGAAAGAGGTGAGAATATCTCAACTGTGCTTGTGTAACATGATTGTTAGCAGTAGATGGTACCACCCACTCTCCTGGTCCTGATCTGACATCACCTCCCAAACATGTCTTTTTGCATAATCCATCGCTACATTCCTGCATGATCATATCGGAGGAAGTGTTCTTTCCCTTCTCCACATGTCCTCCCTACACAATGTTGTTGTCTGGAAAGTGTACTTCATGTGCATTTAAAGTCGTTTGTGTGTCTGGGTGGGGGTCAGCGAGTTTCCAGAGCCGGCGCACAGACAGGCTCAGAGTCACTGTGTCAGCTGCCGACCGTGCTGTTGTTTTGCAGAGGGGCGCTGGGAAGTCCTTGCCCTCCGAGGTCAGATCCGAACACCTCCCAGTTCCTGCTTTGACAGGCAAACCAACGCTCAAACAGATATTCTCCTTGTTTCACATCATCTGGCACACATTGGATTTGCTCTCAATTCCGAAATTGTGGACCGCTTAATGTCCTTTGAGTGCTGGGAGACGCTCAAATGTGTCCACTAGGGTTGAGTTAATGAGTCTGTGTAGATTACTATTCAAAGCCTGGGAGTTCAGCAATAGTCACGATTAGGGGTGCTTTGAACATCACCTTAGAGGAATATTCCAGGTTCGGTACAATATAAGCTCAATTGACAGCCCTTGAGGCATAATGTTGGTCACCACAAAAAATATATATTTCCAAGTGTGCCTCCTTTTATTAAAAGTAAATAAATAAATACTTAAATATATATGTGTATATGTACGATGTGCCTGGGGTACTTGTAACATTGATTCCAGGTATCCTGAGAGGATAGGCAATACCATTTATTTTATTCTATTTCCTAAACCCAAACAAGACAGAGTAAACTTTAATTTTCTGGTTGTCATGCTCTCATTAAGTTAATGTCAGAACATCATCTTGTGCTTCAGCAAGCTATCTCTGGCTAAAACTAGCTAACATTAAATTTAGTGAGTCCATGCTCACCTACAAACCTAAATAGTTCTAATTTCATATACAGGATGTCAAAAACAAATAAATGAAGGTCTACATTTCCGTGCCTCTCCATATTAAACTGGTTAAATGTAAATTAATTGAATCATACCCTGCGGTATGAACAGTGTTAATCCTGGATATTGTCATCTGCGATCATGACGGCCGTAACATGAGGCTTCTCCCGCTTTCATTGTGATCTGTAAACCCTCTCTTCTAAATGAATCTTGTTACCCACCATATTTATTTGAAAATCGTTTATATATTCCTCCATGGCATATTTAAGAGAGGTGGTCCTTCTGTGCCCAAAATTGATCAAAACATCTTGGGACAAGGTTGTCATTGTAAGACAGTTAGCAGTTAGGTTGGTATTCTGCAGGTGATGAGCAGAGCTGGTTCCCTTCAAACACAATGCTTAGAATTGAGGTTCATCACACCAGAGAATCTTGTTTCTCACAGTCTGAGGGTCCTTTAGGTGCTTTTTTGTAAATTCCAAGTGTGTTTTCTTGTGTCTTCACTGAGAGGACTGAGTTTGGCTACACCGCCTTAAAGCCCAGATTGGTGGAGTGTTGCAGTGATGTTTGTCCTTCTGTAGATTTCTCCTATCTGCATATACGATCATGGAGCTCAACTAGAGTGACCATCTGGTTCTTTGTCACCACTCTAACCAAAGCCCTTCTCCATCAATTGCTCAGTTTGGCCAGGAGACCAGCTCTAAGAAGAATCCTGGTTGTTTCAAACTTCTTCCATTAAGGGAAACAGAGACTACATGCTTCTGTGACCCTTCAATGAAGCAGACTTTTTTTCTGAAATTTTCCCCAGATGTGTGGCTTGACACAAACCTGTTTCTGAGCTCTACATACTGTTCTGTTAACCCCAGGGCTTGGTTTTTGCTCTGATGTGCATTATCAGCTGTTGGACCTTTTATTAAGACGTGTGTGTCTTTCCAAATCATACCCATTCAATTGAATTTGCCACAGGTTACCTTCACTCAAAGTCAAGTAACAATATGAATGCTCCTGAGCTAAATTCCAACTGTCCCAGATAAGGGAATGAGTACTTATGCAATGGAATCATTTCAGTTTTTTATTTTTAAAAAATTTGCAAAGATGTTAAAAACATTTTTTTTTTTCTTATTTTGCTTTACCATTATAGTGTATGGTTGATGTGGAAAAATAATAATTTAAAGCAGTTTAACATAAGGCAGCAACATAAAACGTGAAGAAAAATGAAGGGGTATGAATAATTTCGCAAGGCACTGTATATATATATATATGTGTGTTTTTTTTTAATAAACCTCTTTTTTTAAGAAAACGAGGAACGAATCAGAATTGTATTACTCCGTTTCAATAGTATAGCCACAAAACAATATGAGTGTTAACATGATCTTAGTGTTAAAAAAGTACTTGCTAACCTTTTCTCTGTAAAGTTATTTCCAGTTTAACTAAATTGTTTCCATGACATAATGCTATAAATCCTAAAACTGTATGTATGTATTTATGTATTTATTGTGGGTGTGTGTTTGTTTTGTAAAACATTTGGAACAAAAAAATCTATAGAAGGAGGAACCCATTACCTCATCCATATCTAGCTACTGCAATATCATATCTTTCACCTGGTAGCCGACAAAACAGGCGAAAACAGAAAACAACAATATAGATGACAGTGATGATTGTTTCCTGCTTGTCTCTATCTCACTTTGTATGAGATATAAATTACATCATTTATCCACTATAGGTTATGGCTTCCTTTATATGAGCCTCTTATTTGACACACTTTTTCTGACCTTTCTTTAGCCAGGAAATTACAGTCAAGATGGAGGATCTTTATATAGTAAATAGCCTGGCCTTCAGCATGTCCTGTGGAGCTACCTGTTTGTGTTGTAAGCTGAAAGCTCAACAGCAGCGGTAGCATGTTCCAGACTTCCTCTGGATGGCACCTACAGGAAATGTTCAGCCCGAGGTCTCATGAGGAGGGGAAATAAATGGGACGTGTTTGTGGTTTCTTGTGACTTTTTTTAAAGTCTGGTGTTTCTTTGGAGTCAACGTGTGTTTTCATCATAGGAAATCAAATTCCACTGATACTGATCTTGTGACTAAAAAAAGTTTGAGCGCGTGTTTTATTCGTTTTTATTGTCAAGGTGTCAATGTTTGTTTTGATCCTGCCCATATATACTTTATACACTATACCTGGCCAGGCTCAAACTTTAACATTTCACAGAACAATTACATAAAAGGAGGTCTCTCTCTCTCTCTCTCTCTCTCTCTCTCTCTCTCTCTCTCTCTCTCTCTCTCTCTCACACTCACACACACACACACACACACACACACACACACACACACACTACACACACACACACACACACACACAACTTGAAGAAATTTTACGCAAGTCAAAATAAGATCTTTTATCGCTGTCTCTCAAAACCTCAATTGTGTCTTGCTGCCTGTTTCAGAAGATAATTTACAACTGGGTGACATTAATTTAAGTCTTAGGCATGTGTCTGTAGACTTCCAAATTTGCAAAGTACGCTGACTAATTATGTAGACTGGTAAGAAGTACTTTTATTGTCCTACAGCTTGAACAGATTGATATAAAATAAATACAATTACCATTTACACTATGTTTGTCCCATGAATGCTAAATGATAAATATAATTATGGATGTAATCATGAAAAAAAGAGTCTTTGAATTGCAGATATTGTTGGGTAAATTATGCTGATATTATTTTTAATTTACTGCATTAGGACATTCATACATTTTAGGTTGGATTCACTTATGTGTTTTATCATTTATGAAGATACTTTAAAGCCTTGTATTTATCTAGTCATGCATTTTCATAATCCACCATAACTTTTTAATTTTATTTTATTACTTTTTGTTTTATTTTTTAATGCACAGTATTTATTTATTTTATAAAAAGGCTTAATATATCAATAGTTATTTAAGCTGCAGTATATTGTCTACTCCTTGATAGAATACAACGCTTTTGGGATGCAAAGTGCTGCACTGGTATCGATTGATTTCTGAAATGACCCTGATAACCTCCCCATCACTTCCCAGAAAAATTGGTTTATTCAGATGGACACAAATTCCTAATGTTCTCGGTGTTCAAATGCTCCAGTGCTCAAGGGCTTTGTGGAGATCTATTAGTCGATTACGTTCTGAGATGATGAGCAGTTATTATGGAAAGTGCTCATTAAAACTTTCATCTGTTTTGTCAGTTGAGGCCACCCATACAGGTGATGTCATCATATTGAGGATGACATGTGTGATTGCGGCAGATGACAGGGGTCACATGACTCACAGAGGGTCGCGCTTGATTAAAATGATGGGAGAGGGGCTGCGTTGGCTTTGCTCCATGTCTACTTCAGAAATGGGTCCAGGACAAAGCCCTGTCTTCCTGAAGCTACTTATCACAGGCCTGTGCAAAATATTACCCCCAGAAGCAAATGACTGCAGTGTGATGAAAGCTTTAAGAAGGTTGCTAGTACTACTAGGCAAGGACTTGCGTTTGAAAGTGTTTTTTGTGACTGTTGTTTGATTCTTAATGAGCAAGATGAACAGAACAAATACAGAAGTTTAATAACTGAATTCCAAATGAAGAGCTACACAACCCACAAGGGCATTGTGCTTTATACATTTTTACAAAAGTGTGTGTTATTGTGGTTTTGTTGTTATGCAAATGCTTTAATAAATCCTTTTATTTAACCTTTTACTTTATTTTATTTAGCAGGACATTAGACATTAGTTATCCAAATCTGTGACAGCCACATCAAACTGTATTGTATGTCCTTTTGTATTTATTTTTTTATTAATGTTTCAGATTAAACTTGCGTTAGGTCTGAATACATAAAAACAAGCAGTTAGTAAATTAATAGAGTGCAAGTCTAAAAGCCTTATTTTTTAAGAACAGAATTAGAATAGAGAGTGCTAGAGTTAGAGGGTCAAATAAATATGGAAGAGATGTGTTTTTAGCCGTTTCTTGAAGATGGGTAAGGATTCGGCTGCTCGGATTGAGTTGGGCAGGTCATTCCACCAGGTGGGAACAGTTAATGAAAAAGTCTGTGAAAGTGATTTTGTGCCTCTTTTGGGACAATAATGTGTCGTTCACTTGCAGAACGCAAGCTTCTAGAGGGCTATATACAATACAACTATTGATATTCATATACGTATTGATGAGTTTAATCATATATGCCAAAAACACAGTTTTTCTTTAGTTGAAAGTAAACAAAAGACATATAAAAGTTACTTAATGCACCTTTAGATCATCTAATAAATGAGCTTTGTGTTCAGAGTTGATGTGTGTGATACTCATCATAGATTCTGTTAAATCATTATCACCCAGCATTGAAATGCTGAAGCGGCCTGTTGCATTTCTCCCTGTGTGGATCAGTTCACACGCTCTTGATGGACTGGTTAATCATTCTTGTTGTCATTGAGCAACCTGAATTTCCGACATGTTTATCTGCATCAAGAATCAAGCCAAAATGGGATGTGAAGTTCTTAAAATGGTTAATGCTGTTAAACCACTGCATAATGTATTTTGCTTGCACTAAACATGCAGCACTTGAACCTTAATTTATGTCAGCTAATGCCACAAAATGTAGCTCTAGATGTTGGCATTTAAAAAAATGTGAAGATCAAATTAAAAAACAACAGCAAGCCTCAAAAACTCAGTGATATTTAAAAGAAGTGCTGTATTTGCTTTTATATAATAGTATTTTATTGCCTTATACCACACTTATGTTGTTGTTTTTGAGCTTTTTGAACACTGTTTTGTTGAATATTAAATTCAAAGAATTAGAAGGCTAGATGGAAAAAGAAAATGCAGCGATTTGTTTATACACGTTACTGTTTGTTTGAGGTTGGTAAGATTTTTTTATGTTTTTGAAAAAACTCTCTTATGCTTATCAAGGCTGCATTTGTTTAATACATTGAAACAGTAATATTGTGAAATATTAAGACAATTTGAATCACAGGTTTTCTATTTAAATCCACTTTAAAATGTAATTAACTTTATTTGATGCAAAGCTGAATGTTCAGCATAATTTCTCCAGTCTTCAGTGTCCTTTATAAATCATTCTACCAGTAATATGCTGATTTGCTGCTTAATAAACATTTCTTACTATTATCAATGTTGGAAACAGTTGTGCAGCTTAACATTTTTATAGAAACTGACCATTTTTTTCAGTATTCTGTGATAAACAGAAATTTAACAGACATCTTGTGACATTTTGAATGTCTTTACTGTTACTCTGAACGATTTAATGCTTCCCTGCTGAACAAGTAGGTAAAAATCTGTATGTAAAAACTGGTTCATGGTTTAGTGCTCTGGGTGGTTTCTAAGGCAATGCTAGATAGTTGCTAGGGTGTTCTGATTGGTTATTTACAGGCTCAAGTCAAAAATCTCAATTCTGGGTGTGCTTAAACAAAGGGTCTTGTGTATGGAACATAACTGTGATTTTGCCATCCATGAGTTTTGCATATTGTAAGCATCTTTCTTCAACTTTCAGTGTGCATCAAAGGTGTGCTTGATTGCAACATCTCCTATTGCACAACATGTGGTTTAAACCAGCGTTTACAGGTCAGCCTGGCTTGTTTATGTGACTGAGGATGTGGCCCACTGTAACAGTTAAGCCCAATATTTTAAAGTTGCACCATTTGACTGTTTATTCATCAGGGTACATTAACTTATGATACAATCTGCCTCTGATGAAGTCGACCTGACAAATGAGAGAGACTTCAGACAGCTTATGTTGTGTGCTCATCTTGTCCTTATTAGAATGTTGTCATCCTTTGAGTCAAACTGAAGTGTGCCATGCTCTAGTTCAGCTTTCAAACACAAAAACAGCACAGATGGCAGAGAGCAGAGGAAGTGATACAAAGAGTTCTGATGAGCCAGAATGCTTTGCTGTCACTCAACGCTCTCATACATAGTTTTATGAATGGATCAGGGCACGCATTCAGCCTCAGCTTTAGAGTTTTAACTCCTTTTTCAAATACGAGTGGGTGTCGACTAAATACATTTGATTGGATCAAGCTATCAGCACCCAATGGCTTCATTCAGAGGTGACGCATGTGTCTTTTCCTCATCAGGGCTCAATGTTTGATACGTTTGCTGGCGCTCTGCACCTTGTCGAGGAGACTGTTGGCCAGATGAATGCTGAAGGTTGCGGTTGCAGCTCGGCTCATCAAGCTGAATAAGAGTCTAATCAGCTTAATTGGTCCTCTGTCTTTAATCTGTCAGCCTTTCGCTCCATTTCTCGCTCCCTTTTTCCATCTGCACTTCCGCCCTTCCCTCTTTGCAAGTGCTATGTGATTCTCTTCCAGTAAGTAAATGCAATCGCTCTTCTTTTGGTTTGCTCATCCCCAAAACTCATGATGCAGTAGAATGGAAGAAACAGAACCGTTAACGAGATGATTCTCATTTGTTTTGACAAAATGTATTTTAATACATAAATATGAATGTTTACACACTGTACACTGACTTGAATACACCTGTATTTTCAAATCTGTTTTTAAGGGTTTTATTAGTATTTTGGCTATAGTGCTGTCAAACGATTAATCTTGATTAATTGCATCCAAAATAAAAGTGTTTCTTTGCATAATATATGTGTGTATTCTGTGTATATTTTTTATGTATATATAAATACACACACATATATTTTGAAAATATGTACATGTATTTATATTCGTATAATTTAGGCTATATTATAAATAAATATATTTAATCTATATAAATACCATATTTTTCTGAAATATATACACATATGTGTGTTTATATATACATAATAAATATACACAGTACACACACACATATATTATGCAAAGAAACACTTTTATTTTGGATGCAATTAATCATTTGACTGCACTAATTTTGGCATAATCTTTTTTTATATATATACAAAAAATATACAATAAAGAAAAATTATCGCAATTCACCAAAACTCATTTGTTTGTGTGAAATGTTACATAGCACAAACCACTAATAATTGATGATATGTGTAAAAGAAAAGCTCTCCTATACCTTGAACAATTATTAAATTATTAAAATGTTTACAATCACTTGTATTAAAGAAAAATAAAGTCATGTTATTATTAAAAAAATATATAATATCATTATTTTTCCTGTTTATTAAATTAATGTGGTTGAGTCACTAAATTTAAACCTTTGTTAAAATAGTATCAAAATTGTTTTATAAAGCAACATGAATTCTAAGAGTAAACTTCTTCAGATTTACAGTAGCACATGCATTTAAAAAGATTTGTATTTCTCTTCAACATTTTTTCCTTTAAACCAGAAATGAATGCTGGCTTGAATGATGTCAGGTGGTACATGCATTACATGGCCATGTTAACACCCGCTTTCAATGACTGTTTCAGCTACATCCATTTGTAACAGGTGCATGAAATCAAGCTTACAGCTACTGCAGCCTCTTTAGACAAACATTCAGACTTGTACATGGTGCACCAAAGCACTCAGTGACACCAGTGTGCTGCGCTCATAGAATGCCACCTTTCCAACAAATACAATTTCTGCTATGCGAGACCTTTCGTGGTCAGCCGCAAGTTCTGTTGTTGTGAAATGGAAATGTCTAGGAGAAACAGCTCAACCACAGGACCGTCATGTGCTGGAGCGTGTTATGTGTAAGAAAAAATCACCTGTCCTCAGCTGCAAAGATCTGTTCATCATACTTTTCATGAAGCCTTAGTTAGTTTTCTGGTTTTAGCTGGTCTCCAATCCTGTTCAGGTCGGTCTGTTTTTCTAGGTTTAGAAGGGTTTTGGGCACTTCTTAATCTGGTTAGGCTGAGATTCTAGCCAACTGACCAGCTAAAGAACAGCTTGGCCGGTCTATAAGAATAACAAACCAGCTGAGTCTGATTTAGCTGTTCTTTCAGCAGGGCTCACATTACCATGTGCAATGCAAAGCATTGGTGGGAGTGATGTAAAGTGTGCTGCCACTGGGAACTCTAGGGAAGTAAAAACGTATTCTCTGGAGCAATGAATCACGCTTCACCATCTTGTAGTCTGATGGATGAATATTGGTTGGGTGAATGCCAGAACAACACTACCTTTTTGAGTGCATAGTGCCGTCGGTTTGGGCTAGACCCTTTGATTCTAGTGGTGACAAATCTTAAAGAGCCCACATTATGCTCATTTAGTTTAGCAAATATGCTCATTTTTGGGGCCTGTTTGATTACATTTACATGATTTATGGTTAAAAACATATATACTGTACATTTTTTAAGCTCATCTTTCACATTCTGCCTGAAAAGCTCTATTTTAGTGCTCATGTATTTATTGGTCTGCTGGCCCAAGCACTTAGAGTGTGTTTCAATTTCTGCTCACAATACTGTAAACAGTATTACATCTATGGTAACTATGGTGTTGTTATTGGAAGTCTGTACATTTTTCTCACAGTGAAAAAATGCAAATGTGTAACATCATGACGTTCAAACATCATTCAAAATGTTCATGAAGTCAGATTTTATTTCGTCTTTTATTCACATATAAACATTGACCAACACACACATAGAGTTTCTCTATGTGAAAACTCAAGCTGCTCTGTTGTGACAAATGATAAAAGACATTTGCAAATTGTGTTTCCACAATATCCACCTCGTCCATTGAACCATTCTAATGGATCAAACTAAATTATGAATAGTTTTTTTCTAAACCAAACCTGTTTTACTGATAAGTTCAAAAAAAAGCGATTCAGTCACAAATCGTGCCTCGAAAAAAAAGTGTCGACAGCCTTGGACAACACTTCCTCTTAGCTTCTCTTCACTGCCTCTGTATGTGGGACAGTTCCGACCCTGTAAATAAATAGTCAATTTTGTTGGAAATGAGCAGCTCGGACATTCTTCCTGACATACGGTGACCATATTTTAGTTTTCAAAAAATAGAACAGTGGGCGCAGGATGCAGATGTGTGTGTGTGGGGGGGGTGGTTGTGTTTGAGGGGGGTTAAAGTAACCCCAACAGTAGGGCAATAATGACCATATCCCATCTCAAAACTCAAAATATGTAATTTCCATAACTAAAATAAATATTTTACCGCCGACATTTTGCAGATTGATTTTAAACACAGCTAAAAGGCTTCCAACTAGTGGCCATCCTTCACAAATGTTAACATCAACCACAGTTTTATCATAGGTAGAATGCAAAATGTTTCAATACAAGCATTTCGGTCAAATATAATTTATGCAATATTTCAAACCTTTAACCCATGGGAGAAAATCAACGTGCTGCAAACAGTTTAAAATCAGCCCAATTCCATGGGGAGAAAATGTGGATTTGGCAACCCTACATCCGACATGAGCTGTATACGAAGAGATTTAAATACTCCGCATATTGATAGCGGCTCTCTGATGCGCAAAACTTATATTAAATATTAGAATGTTTGCGTGAGCAGGTGGTATAATTGTCAGAAATTCAGCAGGCGGGGGATTAAGAAAACAGTCAAAGCAGGGCTTTAATACAAAAATGCACACAATGAATGGTGACTGTAGAAAGCAAAAGCTGAATCCCGGCAATTTAGAAATTAGAACACATGTTTTCAGGTCCAAAAAGAGGACATGTCCAGGGAAAAGAGGACGTATGGTCACCCTACCTAACATGTCCTTTTGTGCTTCTTGTAGGAAAATCATGGGGTGAAAAAATGTGACCCTCTCTGTGAAAAACCAGCTAAAGAAAATTTTTTGTGATTTGCTTTTTTCTACAAAAATTCATCCTTCATATGGTAAGGAACATTCTGTAAAGATTTAACCTTTATATCTTTAATATTGACTGAGTAAGGTCATGTAAGAGTTTGAAATTATAATGAAATGAATGGCAGAAGTCAAACTTTGATGCTTGTTTTCTCATAATTAGATTTTGAGACTTTAGCCTGGATTTCACAGAGAGGGTCACAAATGATGACAAAATGTTAATTTAACTATTGCTTTTAAACAGGGCTTCATACACATATTCCTTTTTTAATTTCAAGCACTTCTGTGTAGTTACGCTACATGCCATATCGTTTACAAGCTGTTTTATTGGTGTCTTTCCACGGTTGAAACACTGAATGTGCGATTACATGAGACATTTCTGTAAGTTGGAATTTCTTTCAGCATCTTTTGATGTTCATTCATGTTTATTTCGTTTGTAACTAGTAGCAAGTGGGAACTGTAAATAGAACTTCCGTGAGTCAGAAGGAAGAGATGAACAGTCCATCAAAACTAAGATCGATTAAAATTAAGAAATTAATATTGTCAGACCAGCTCTAGTGTCCACACAGCTGACATGTTTACCTGTTGTAGCTTATTCATGTTGAGCGTAAAAAAAAAAAAACAGTAAAAAGCAATCAAAATACTAATTAAACATCACCATTTTGGTCAATGTTTTCAACCCTCCAAGACTTTTAAATTTTTGGCTGAATGTTTTTGGTTGCCAAAATTTCTGTGCATCACAACTTGTAAGCATTTTTCAACAAAATAAAGCTGATTGCCCAGGCATTCCAGACCTTAACTTTCTAAAATCTAAATTCAGGCCTTTTACGTGTATAGTGCAAACCCTTTTGGTGTGCTGTTTACCAGAAAGATACTTTGGAGGAGCTAAAGTCATTATAAGATGTGTGAAACGACATATGCACACTGATTTTCAGGAAATTATATAAATGGTGAGCCATCTTTAGACCATACAGTCACGCTCCAAGACATCGCCAAGTTTATTTGAACAACTTTCCAGTGTCATAAACTGATGTTACTTATGTAAACACAGAGACATGACACCTGCTCAGCATGCAGTGTGTGTGTGTGTGTGTGTGTGTGTGTGTGTGTGTGTGTGTGTGTGTGTGTGTGTGTGTGTGTGTGTGTGTGTGTGTGTGTGTGTGTGTGTGTGTGTGTGTGTGTGTGTGTGTGTGTGTGTGTGTGTGTGTGTGTGTGTGTGTGTGTGTGTGTGTGTGTGTGTGTGTGTGTGTGTGTGTGTGTGTGTGCGTGTGCGTGTGTGTGAGTGTGAGTGTGATCTGCATGCAAAACATCTAGACACTGTGAAGGGGAACGTACAACAGATTTTAGCCACAAATCAATGCTTGTTCCTCATATGCAAAAAAGACCAGGACAACCCTATTGAAAAAAGCAGCATATGCTGGTTAGGTATGTTTTGAAGCATGGCAGCTGGTTTAAGCTGGTCATGTGCTGGTCCTAAGATGGTCCTGGGCAGGAGCTAGTTGCTTAGGACCAGCTTAAACCAGCTCATGACCAGCTAAGGACCAGCTTAAACCAGCTCAAGCCAGCTGCATGCTTCAAAAAGATAAGGAAAAAACATAAACTAGACAATGTAAAGAAATTAAGATGTAAGACTAACTGTATGCTGCCTTTTAAAAGCAATCTAAAGTGCTATAGCACTGCACATGTATACTTTGCCAAAAGGCAATCCCAGAATGCATTGTGATAATCTCAGAGAAACCCTAAATCTAAGATGGTGGGCAAGGCATTAAAAATCTAATTATAAATCAAATTAAATTATACCTTAAATAGTTGTTTTTACATGATGTCTGTGTTTTTAGTCTTATTAGAGTGTCACATTGTTAGCTTAGCAACATGCTAACATCAAACTCAACTGGAATTGGTACGGTACTGAACGGTTTTGTAAAATAACTTTCGAAAAAGAGCGATACTATATACAATAGTCATAACTTTAAGCTTACTGTTTGTGGGCGTCCAGTGTGACATTATACAATGCATCAATACACTCTAGTAGGCTACAGGACAGCTGTAGTTATCAGGCAGTGTGATTTCTGCTCATTCACACTTAACTGTACTGTTCACACTTCTGAGGGATACATTATCACTGGCCTCAGAGCTGCTCTGGCTGATATTTAAAAAACGCATTTAACAGCTTCGCGTAATGTAGACAGACATAAAGTGCATGCTTCCTCTTTCTTCTAGAAATACTATGTGGGAGTACTGTGTTTGTCTTACTGACACAAGAACCTTTTGCTTTTCTGTCGAAACTTATTTTAACGCCCTCTTTCCCTAAAAGTAAGAATCCAGACGAGGTTGAACCTTTTTGATCTGGTTTTTCACAGCTTAGTTGATGTGGTAGTGATGATGGTGACACTCTTGCAGTCTTATGCTGCTATTTGTGTCATTTGCATGGAAGACTTGTGAAAGAGGTATTTGTTTGTTTTTGCCTGGTATGGCTTTATTTTACTGGCAGTGCGTTTTAGATTTTGAATAAACCGGTTGTTATTAACTAATGGCCTATTAAATCTATTAAAAATCATTTTGATAAACAATTTGGTTAAATTATTAGATGAAAAACTTGGAAGACTTAAATGAAAATTAGAAAAGTTGCAACTAACAACATGGCAACTAACTGAAATAAATAAGATGAAGTACTAAAATTACAGAAACTAAAACTGAAAATAAAAAAAATTAATGTATTAAATTATTAAAATAGCAATTATTAATATAATTGTATTTAATGTTATTAACATTTACTATCAATATAATTATGAAAAAATGAAAACAGAATAGACTTGATACTATAATAGTATAGTGCATATATGCTAAAATAACATTCATTCATTTATATTAATTAACTGGCAGTAAGATATGATTTGATAAAAAATTGATTTTATTGATTTTTTTATTGATTTAATTGTTTTATTTGTTTGTTTGTTTGTTCATTTATATATTTTAACTAGAAGTACACTTTAATGCATCATTTACTATGTAAATACATATTTTATTAATTGTTTTATTTTTATTAATTAATTAATTATTAATAAAATTAGTTTCAGAATGCTTCAAATATATTTTCTATTTCAAATCTTATTTTGTTTATTTTTTTATTTTGTTTCATAAAAAAAATATATCTTTAGACCTATTTGTGGTTCACAATCCATGTATTTGAAAATATGAAACCCATTCTGTTTACAATGTTCTGTAACACATCTTTCTTTCTTTTTCTGTCTCTCATTCCTGGAATGTGTGTTGTCATGTGACCCTGTTATCGATTAACTGTTACCCTGTGGTCACAGAGATTCGCTTGCTGGACCACAGCATGTCAGATGAACATTTTATGGAATTATGGGTGGACTTCATAATTTTAATTAATTCAGTTTTATAACTGATTAACAACAGGCTATACAAAGAGACCGAAAGAGAGGCAATATTGGAGTCAACAGGAGCTACCCATATGACCTACATAAAAGCAGCTGCTCGCCCGAAGTTTGCCTGCATGGCCAAACCGCCACTGTCTGCTTCAAAACAAAGACCCCAACCGCCCCGTGTGCTGCTGAGGCCCGACCTTTATAAGAGTAGAATCTAGATGAGCGATGCAGCTCAGCAGTCGTGTGTTTGCTCAGCTGCGTGTGTGTGTGTGTGTGTGTGTGTGTGTGTGTGTGCGTGCGTGCGTGTGCGTGTGCGTGTGCGTGTGCGTGTGTGTGTGGAACAGGTACTACAGGTGGGACACTTCGGGTAGATTATTTCACCTTTAAAGATCAACTGATGTTCCTTATAATGGTCTTTGTTTATCGTACAAAAGTAAACAAAAATGTATTTAAAAATAATAATAAAAACAATTAGGGCTGCAGGATTTGAGGAAAATATTATTATTATATTTGTTATTATTTGTATAATTTTTTTTTAATCTGATTTAAAAAAAGATGCATTTAAAAAAAATGAAAAATGAGAATAGAAAAAAGGAAGAAAAAAACAAATATATTTTACTGTAAAATAGAAAAATATCAGTTTTATAAGTATAATAATAATAATCATTTTGTTTTACAAATACAACTGTAAATGTACAATACTAATATTTATTGTCTTAATTTAATATTTTCAAACCTTAAATCATCAAATTTTATTTTGATGAAAAATATGCAGGTAGCCATTTAAACTTCTCTTTGGTTGAAAACCGTGCATGCCCTAATAATAATGTATATTCATATTTTGTTATTAATAAATAGTAATAATAAAAAATGTATTCATCTATCTTTTACTGCACAAAAAACGTTATCAGCACAAACCTTGTTGCATATGAACCCATATTGCATTGCATAACTCATAAAATACCACTCCACATTATTTTTTACCACCCAAAATATTTTCATACAATACACTTTTCATCTGTCACAATTTGTTTCCCAGCCTATATGTGGGCTTTGCTGAGTTCCTCTGTTTTGTTTGTTTGTTTCTCTTACAGTATTGTTTAGTGTCTCTATAAATAGAGTTTGTGTGAGTTATCAGCTCAGAAATGACAAAGGCCTTTGGCCAGAGAATAAACAAAAGGCTTTTTTGCGTCTAATTTTAGAAGGTGACTCCTTCAAAACAATTAGGATTTTCCCTTTTCCTTCGCTGTTTCCTTTACACAAATCTGAAATAGATTTAGCTTGTTTTAACCTCAGTGAGGGGTTTATTGAGCAACTAGATGACTAAGAAATGTATTCCACATAGACGGCTCAGCTTATGATGAGCCGCAGATCAGTGCTTGATTAGACTTGCCGTGTTTTCATTTTTGACTGATTAAGATGGCATGTGTGCTGGCGGAGCGTCCATGAGGAGCGCCAATCAATAATCAACCTTTGGATTCATGCCATTGCATTCCCATTGATCAACACTGTCGCCTTCAGTAACATGCCACACATCAGTCATATGATCAGTTTCATCATTCTTTATCATATAGCTCATTTCTCCTTTGCTATAAAACACAACTGTGACCGTCCACTTTTTCAGAAGTCTTGGTTGCAGAAGTATTTTTCTCAGTCACTTTCATCATAGGAAAGTTCTACAAACATTAATTTAACACATAAAATGCATAAAAGTTAATTAAACTTCATTAAGAAATGTATTCAGTCTTTTAAAATGTTATCATATATATATATATATATATATTTATATATAAACTGCCGCTCAAAAGTTTGGGATCAGTACGATTTTTTAATGTTTTTAAGGGAGTTTCTTCTGCTCTGTATTTATTCAATCAAAAATACAGGAAAAAACGTAACATTTTGAAATCTTATTGCAATTTCTAATATTGGTTTCCTATTTTAATATACTTTAAAATATAATTTATTTCTGTGACGCAGCACTGAATTATCAGCATTATTACTCCAGTCTTCAGTGTCACATGATCTTCAGAAATCATTCTAATATGCTGATTTATTATGAGTGTTGAAACTTTTGTGCTGCTTCATATTGTTTTAAAAAAAACGTGATACTTTTTTATTTAATTCTTTGATGAATACTAAGTTTAAAAGAGCAGCATTTGTTGAACATAGAAATCTTTTCTAACAATATAAGTCTTTACTATGACTTTTTATTAATTTAACATCCTTCCTGAATAAAAGTATTAATTTCTTGAAAAAAAGAAAGAAAAAATGTACTGACCTCAAACTTTTGAATAGCATTGTACCGTATATTGTAACACAATTGTTTTTTTTTAAATAAATTCTGTTCTTTTTAACTTTTTATTAATCAAAGAATCCACCAAAAAATATAAAGCAGCACAAGGTTTCCAACATTGATTATAAATCAGAATATCAGAATGATTTCTGAAGGATTTTGTGACACTGAAGACTGATGTAATGATGCTGAAAAATCAGCGCTGCATCACAGAAATAAATTATATTTTAAATTATAATATTTCACAAAATAACAGTTTTTTTTTTATCAAATATACACAGCCCACACAGCACATATATAATTGAAATTTTTTTATCAAACTAAAGTGCTGCACAAAAATGTCTTTAAGAATTTTATTTGATATATTTACGTCATAATTTACTCAATTCATACATTTTTTTTTCAAACGTGTTACATTTTGAGGAATTAATCCCAAAATTGCAAGATTCCATGACATTCCATGTTATGCAGTAAATTATTATTATTTCTTTAAACCAGATTTCATATTTCTGTCCATGTTTTACTCATTGCAACATTGCAAAATTCACTCGCCCTTTGTACTTAAATTATTTTATAAGGGAATTTACTTCTCTTCCCATAAAAAACTGCAAATGACAAAAACAAATAAGTATGGTACAATAAAAAATTACTGATTTAAAATAATTGATTTTATTTATAAAACATTTTTTTTAACAATATTTAGCAAAATATTGTAGTTTGAAAGTATTGGTAGGACTTATTTTATTCCAGGCGTAGCAGAGTAAAGTGGTATTAGTTTACCACTTTGGTCTTTTAGAGTTCAGGAAATTTCAGTGAGAGCTTCCTGAAAATCTTTCAGATATATCGTCAACTTCTGCAACAGGTTTTCCATCTTCTCTATTTGGACTTCTCTAGTTCTCTAGTTCTCTAGCTTCTAACTTTCAGTTTCTATCTCCAAAAGAACTTTTACAATGACCATGCTTGTCAAGCTTTTCAAACATAGATTTGGTATTTTTGTCATAAAAGATATTGCATGGCGTTTTGATATTCCAGAAGATTTGATATCTTGTGTTGCATGTGTTGTATATATGTATATATATATATATATTTGTGGAGCTTGTCATCCCTGTCACTTTTACTGTATGGAAAAGAGGGGTTTGTTCATATGTCATCTTCCTGATTTTATATCATTCTTATTCTTATGGTATTTTTTTGCTGGTTGTTGGTAGTATTTTCTGATTTATGGAGTGATAAAAAGAGATCCCCTTTATAAAAACCTTCAAATCTAATGTGTCAAAAAAAAAAAACACAATTGAACCTGGCTTTAACAAGTTTTCAGATTTCTGTTCTGCAAATATGCAAATTAGTACATATTTAAATAGATCATGCCTAATTTGCCTATTTAAACATAACATTCCAGAAAACTTGAAATACAACAAATAGTTTGCACTTCTTAATGTCATCAATCAACTGGAGAAGGACAGTGATATATGTTAGTTACATTTTTACCCTAATGCCTTAAAATGAAAGAAAAAAAAAACATTTTAAATGAGTTAATTAACAAATTCAAATTTTGTTAACGGTTAAAATCTGAACAAACCTCAGTCCTTTAAAAACCATGCAAAGCACACAAAAGGCTCTTCCAATCTGAGACCAGCAGTGACATATGTGGTATTAAATGTGGTAGTTGTGAGCCAGCTGGGTCATGCAGACCTCCTTCAACCGATCTGGGCTTTGTTCCAAATCTCATTTAGTCATGTTACAGCCATGAGAGTGCCATAAATTCAAATGAGAAGAGGGTGAGATGCACTAAAGTGATTTCATCTCTTTCCCTCTCCTCATCTCTCTTTTGCTCTCATCTTTCTTTCTTTGCACTCTCACTCACTCGCTCATAAAACAAACCAATCAGTTAGATGGAATAAAACTGGGATCTATAGTTCACAGAATTCATTTAACGACAAGGAGCAGGTCTCTAGTTATGTATGTGTCATCAGGTACAGTAAATATGACGTCATGTGCTTTCATGTTGACGGTACTTTGTTCTCTGCTCTGAAGGGGTGTGGCCAGAGATGCTTTTGAGGGTGGAGCTTCTCATACCACAAAAGCTGCCACACCAAAAACCACAAACAAGGATCTACTACGGATGTGTCACACAACAACAAAAGCCCATCAGTAATCTACAGAGTCCAGTTATTAAATAACTGCTATTATTTAGAGCAAAGAAAGATTAACCGAGATGAGGTAAAATTAGCTGAAAATGCACTCATCCTCAGGCCGTCCAAGATGTAAATGAGTTTGTTTCTTCATCAGAACAGATTTTGAAAATGTTTTGATCATTTGTTCTCCAGTGGATCCTCTGCAGTGAATGGGTGCCGTCATAGTTCAAACAGCTCATAAAAAAACAAAACGCAATGATCTTATCAAAAGACGTGTTCATAATCAATAAAAACACTGTGTAAAATTCAATTTTCTGTTGTCCTTTCACATCATAATCCATGCAGCAACATATTTGTTTAGACCTGTTTTGGACAGTTTTCACATAAACAGATCTGTGCATATTTCTCTCCTGATACGTGTACTGTGTTTAAGCTAACTGAGACTTGTTATAGCACTTGCATGTCGTTGATCTTTTGTTGATTTTGATTGCTTCCATTGTCCTCATTTGTAAGTTGCTTTGGATAAAAGCATCTGATAAATTACTAAATGTAATGTAATGTAAATTATACAGACAAGACAGCTTTTTTTACTGAGAAAGGCAATAGTATGGATAGAGGACTCATATTTGTAGCTGTAAGCAACAGTTGGAAGTTAAAATGACTTGATGTTTTTTTTTTTATTAAACAAGCATCTTTTTACTTCACAAGACATTAACTGATGGACTTGGAGTCTTGTGGATGACTTGTGGATTATTGTGATGTTTTTATCAGTTGTTTGATAGACTCTCATTCTGACGGCACCCATTCACTGCAGAGGATCCACCGGTGAGCAAGTGATGAAATACTACATTTCTTGAATAATTTTCTGATCAATAAACAAACAAATATGTTTTTTAATATTTAAATATTGATTGCAATTTAAAATACTTATACCATTTCCAAGTTGTTGCACTTGGAGGAAAACATAATAATTGTTAAAAACATTTTTTTTGAAGATTATCACTATCAGAAAATAACATGACCTGCAGTAACACAAGTGCATTATTGGTAACAGAAAACCGTAACTATAAAACTGCACAAAATCCAGTTGCCCATGTCTATGTCTTGCCATTCTGAGCGTTAGTGTTAAAGTGTTGATAAAGTGTTGCTGCTCCCTCAGTCTTCAGTCATTCAGCTGTGTGTAGACAGTGATGTCTGTAGTGTCATTTATCAGTCTGCACGAAATACACATGGGGAACATGGAAAGACTGCTTGTTTTTTGGCCAGAGGTTTGCTCTTGTCTGATGATTCAAAAATAGAAATGCATCAAAACAGGTTGTTATTGGTGGAAATTATTTCACAGCACTGCGGAAGTCTTTGATCTCATCTGATAATCTGATTGGTCAATGTGGCTTTCTGCAGCCAGATATTTTATCATAATAACTAGGGCTGTCAATTTAATATTGATTTAGATCATTTTATATGTGTATAAAGCAATAATAAAATGTATACTTCCACTGCTACTACTACTACTAATAATAATAACAATAATAAAACTTCTACTACTACTACTACTACTACTAATAATAATAATAATAGGTAAAACATTATTAATCAACAACATATTGACTTTTAAAGCCTTTTTTGTTTGTGTTTGTTTTATGCAACAATAAACGTTTTGAATTATCTTTATTTAGACGATTATATATGCATATATGCCATTAATTATAATGTAAATAATTACGCCAATTTCAATTAATTTTATTACAATTTAATTTAGTACAAGTTTTTTCTTCCCACAAATATGAGTTAAACTCCAATCAGTATTTATTTGATAAATAGCTCAATAGTTGGATAATGTCAGACTTATGCAGTCATATGGTCATTACCATAAAATAACCCCTAAACGTTGTCCCTTGTGTATGAAAGTGGCCATTTTTTACTTTATCGTTACATTTCTGTCGCATGTGGTTAAAGAAGAAGAGTCAATTTACATTCAGAGCAGGGAAATTCCCAACTAGTGTGCATGAAGCACCTGTGCGTTTGACGTGAGTGGAAACCCTTATGTATATATTTGCTGAGGAAGTGTGTTCATGAGTATCACGTATAATTTAATGGATTGTCAAACAGAAAATTAGCAGACGTGTATCAGTGTAAAGTATAAGGTAAAGTAAAAAAAAAAAAAAAAAACCTTTTCCGGATTCGCATCAGAGCAGACACATGCTTCAGTTCTCAGATATTTACAACTGTACTGCATCTAAATTTGGAGGCACTGTTAATTTCCTGTTTTGCTTGAACAGCAGGGCAGAAACCTGTCAGCACATCCTCACTTCTGAGTGATCTAAAACCGGTCATATTCAGGGGGACAGCAGTGATATGATAATGCTCATAATGTGGTGTACTAACAAACTACTATTTCTATAGTATAGCGTATGTTTACTGCGCACAGTTTGCAGATTTTCTGTTGGATGATTAAACAAATTTCCTTGTTTTCCTAAACTTTTTCAGTATTCACAACCCCTTTTTTTAGCACGTTAACTAACCATGATTAGCATTTTCATTACCAGTAAAAAGAGACAAGAAGTTAGCATTTAATAAAAAGGAACATATGAATAATTTTTTATTTGTCACATACACAATTATACAGAGTATAACCAGCAGTGAAATGTGTTCTCTGCATTTAACCCATCCAAGTGCACACACACCTGGAGCAGTGGGCAGCTGACGCTGTGGCGCCTGGGGAGTAGTTTGGGGTTCAGTGCCTTGCTCAAGGGTCTCACCTCAGTCATGGACAATTCCTGCCGGAGCCGAGATTCGAACCCACAACCTCGGGTTACAAGTCTGACGCTCTATCCATTAGGCCACGGCTGCCGCCCCCCAGTCGTGGTAATATACCCTCATTTGGTATATTAATACCAAATGAGAAAAGCAGATGTCCAGAAGCATTTGGCCCCTAAAAGTAAATAAAGAAATATAGTTCCTATATCTTACAATTTATTTTATGCCACAATTAAACATTTAAAAATGAATTACCCCCCCCCACACACACACACACACACAATTCATTTTTTTTTCTTGCTGTTGAATTAAAATATATTAATTCAAAAATGACGTTGTAATTTTTTTAGTGAAACAGAATTACAAATAAATATATAAAAGAATAAAAAGAAAAATCATACAATTATTGATTTATTTTACAATGAATCATTGTAAATGTAAATGTATTTTAATAATGTAAAACTATATACACAACTCTGTATTAAATAATGATGTTGTTTTATAAACTACTTTTTGAAATATCGTTACAATATATGCATGATATTCATGAGATACAATACCATTCAAAATCTGAGGTCAGTATTTATTTATTTAAAAATATTCATAAATGTTACCGTAAATACATTTATAATGTTACAATAGAATGTTTTTGTTATTATTATTATAACAAATTTATTAATCAAAGAATCCTGAAAAATAAAAGCATGGTTTCCACAAAATATTAAGCAGTTGTCAACATTGATAATTAAAACACATTTTTAAAAAGTTTCTTAAAATTCCTATTTTTTTGCAACATTTTCAGTGGTGTTCGCAACCCATTTTTAGCACTCGCTGAACTAAACAAGAGGTCGTATGAAAACTATAATGCAATAACATTTGAAATATTTCTATGCATATTGCAAACTGTTACATACTCTTTAAAAAAAATACTAGTCAGTGTGCAGTGTATACTAGTTAGTGTGCAGTAAGCAGTGTACTAGTGTCCCAGGCCGACTGGAGTGAGTGGAGTGATGTGAGGGGTAGGTCAACAGCAGGCTTGAGAAAACACAGGATGTGTAGCGGGATCCATTTTCCGCTTCCTGTCGGACAGTGAGGCTGGATACAGGACCGGGAAGAGCGGGGGTGTAGTGCTTAGTGGAAACAGTGTCCTTGGTTCCCTGGTTTGGTGGCGGAGGTGGCTCTGTGTGTGTGTGTGTCAGTGTTGATGGAAGAAAGAGAGCCTGTAGGATCCTGTGTGTCAGAAAGAGCCGCAGAGAGAGAGAGCGAGATTGAGCGAGTGATATGGGGCGGAAGTACATTTCTGGCATTGGGCCACAGAACCTATTTCCATCATCCGGCTGTTTGTACTTTTTCTGTCAGTGTGGAAATAACTCTATACTCTGGACATGTAAATATTTCAAGGTGTACTATTTATTTATTTAACATTATGTATTTTTTTTTTTTCAAACTGCTACTGTATTCTTAAAAAATAAGAATATATATATTATGAAGTGCTTTTTTGTATTAAAATTACAATGTTTTTCTGTTGCATGTGGTTAAAGCAGGAGTTAATTTACATTCAAATCAGGGAAATTCCCAACTACTACGCCTGAAGCACCTGTGTGTTTGTACACAAGTGGGAATCCTTGTATTTGTATTTGTTGAGGTAGTGTAGTGTGCCTGTGTGTCTCGTAAAATTTCATGGATCATCAAACAGTAGACTAGCAGGTGTGTGTGTGCCATTATTGCAGTTGCTATAATGGAGTTCATGCAGTGTGTGTGTGTGTGTGTGTGTGTGTGTGTGTGTGTGTGTGTGTGTGTGTGTGTGTGTGTGTGTGTGTGTGTGTGTGTGTGTGTGTGTGTGTGTGTGTGTGTGTGTGTGTGTGTGTGTGTGTGTGTGTGTGTGTGTGTGTGTGTGTGTGTGTGTGTGTGTGTGTCTGTGTTTGTTTCCCCCTTAAAGCTCTATCTAAGCAGGAAACAGTGTGGGAGTAGCACCTGTCTCAAATAAGCCTCACACACACACACACACACACACACACACACACACACGCACACACACGCACACGCACATTATATACACGAAATGGAACACACACCCGCAGAAACACACTTGGAGCCCAATCTTGGTTTTGATCAGTGTTAACCAAGCACAAACTGAAGACTTATTTAACTCTTCTTTTGAATGAGCATTTCATGTCGAGAGGCTTCATATTTCGTTGTTTGATATTTCAGTATTATTGAAATTAACAGTAAAATGAGACAAGAACTTACAATTGACTGCAATGAAAAAGGATCATAAGAAAACCAAATAAGAAAAACAGATGTCTATAAGCATTTTTAAAGTAATAATACCTCATGTTGTTATTTTTTCAGTGAAATACACTGTATAAAACAAAACTTGTTATAAATGTTATAAAATTATTGAACTGTCATTGCACGTGTACTATATGTAATGTAAAACTGAGCATTAAATAATGACTGATTTTTTTTAAATAAAGAAATTAATACTTCTATTTAGCAAGGAGGCATTATTTCAAACAAATGTGACAGTAAAGACATTTAAAATGATGTAAAAGATTTATATATTTTGTTCTTTTGAATTTTATATACATCAAAGAGTCCTGAAAAAGCACATCAGCCCATTAGAGTTCTGAAGGATATATGTAGATTTATATACATTTATAAAGACATATAGATTTCTGAAGGATCATATGACACTGAAAATTCAGCGTTGCCATTACAGGAATAAATGACATATTACAATATAGAAAAAAAATGTATTTTAAAATGTAATATTATTTCACAATATAGTTTTTTTATTAATGTATTGCTGTTTTAACTGTATTCTATCTATCTATCTATCTATCTATCTATCTATCTATCTATCTATCTGTCTGTCTGTCTGTCTGTCTGTCTGTCTGTCTGTCTGTCTGTCTGTCTGTCTGTCTGTGTCTGTCTGTGTCTGTCTGTCTGTGTGTGTGTGTGTGTGTGTCTGTGTGTGTGTGTGTGTGTGTGTCTGTCTGTCTGTCTGTCTGTCTGTCTGTCTGTCTGTCTGTCTGTGTGTGTGTGTGTGTGTGTGTGTGTGTGTGTGTGTCTGTCTCTGTCTGTCTGTCTGTCTGTCTGTCTGTCTGTCTGTCTGTCTGTCTGTATATAGGTAATAATAACACAAGCTTGAATAAATCCTTCCATCGTTGTTATTGTTATGTCCGTAGGCTTGGAAGAAGCGCTGGTTTATCCTGCGCAGCGGGCGTATGAGCGGAGACCCGGATGTTCTTGAGTACTACAAGAGTGACCATGCCAAAAAGCCCATTCGCATCATTGACCTGCACTGCTGCGAGCAGGTGGACGCCGGACTCACCTTCAAACGCAAAGAGTTCCAGGACAGTTTTGTGTTCGACATCAAGACGGCCGAGAGAACCTTCTACATGGTGGCAGAGACGGAGGAGGACATGAACCGCTGGGTGCGCTCCATCTGCCAGCTGTGCGGATTCAACCAGTCAGAGGGCAACCATCACGGTAGGAGGACCACGTCTGTGTTTATGTTCACAATCAACATTTTGGGGCAGATTCTGTTGAATTTATCTTCAGCTATAGGCAATGTTAACGCAGTAACCAAATTCAATATATTTACTGTATGCCATTATCTATGATTTTACAGTAACAGTGCTCTCATCTGGAGCAATGTGCTATTTGTTTCTCTGAGCTGAAGATAAGACAGATAGAAAACAATCACAAGGAACCTGATGCCATATCTTATTGCTTTCCTTTTTTTTCTCTCTGTCATTTGAGAAAGTTGGGCTGGACCAGCCTTGCCAAATGGATGCAGTGTCTGAAAGGTTTATTGATTTTTTCCCCTTTTGTTTTGTTAAAGGAAGGGAGGGAACGCTGCCCATTATTGCAGGCATAGTGTTTGTGTTTATTCTAGAGACAGTTAAATGCTGGTCATTTTTGACTTAAAGAGGACTTTGTCATTGTGGGATCTGGCAGCTTATATATAGCTTATATTAGTTCAAGTGCACTTTTTTTCACTGTAAAATAAGAGACTTAACTCTAAATAAGGTGAAAAAATCGATATATTAATATACAGTATGTTATATAATAATTGTATAATTTACACACAATTATAATATATTCATAATTATAATGTTAATATTAAAAGTATACATAAAAATAATATATTCAAATACTGTAAATAAAGTAGTCTACAAACTTTTCAAAACACACACACACACACACACACACACACACACACACACACACACATACATATATGTATATTATTTTGTATTATTTTTTGCTTGTTTTTCTCAGGATTGTAAAACCTTGCTTTCCATTTTCCTGTCACACACACGATTTCTATGCACAAGGAATGGTTTGCCTAAAAATGAATATTAATTATCATTTACTCACTGGGTTTGATATCGGTGATGTCACTGGTTTTCACCTGTTTCTCAACCAATTGTAACATGATGACAGTTTTAATTTCTGGGTGAACACTTCTTTAATTGGGTTCTCTCTCATAAAGCGTTTTGCATTCCTGATTCAGTACTTTGTTTACAAATCTGGATGTTTCCGCATGACAACATGCATATTGAGCTTATGATTGATATTTACAGTGAAGCCTTTGCTTTGTGAAAGTATCTTGCTTGATGTTGATAATATATATACAGATATTATTAATTGGGAGTGTGAAAACTGGGGCTAATTGCAAACCGAGAGGCTGAAATGAGCTGAACTGTTGATGTTTGTGATGCTGTCCATGAGTAACGTCATTGACGTGTATTGGTATAGAGGTGTGGCAACTTAAATATACACAATTATCACTCAAATTATCTATCATCGTTATTATCTAGAGCAGTACCAGACTGTTCTCTCTGTATTGTGTGTCTTTTAAAAAAAGATTCTCCCTTGAACTAATTTCACACAGATTTGTGTTATCCATTGTATTATTGATGTATGATGGTTGATACGTGGTCTTTAGGGGGCATACATTAACTGCAGCAAGTGTCCTAGATATCATTGTATTATATGCTCCATGTTTCTCTGGCTAAAAGATCAGTTTCCACCCACTGAGGTGTGTACATTTTCACTCCATGAGCAATAGAGGTCGACGGTCTTGGTAATGAGAAAGTCATGCACAGTTTTTGGCAGTCACCGACAAAGCTTGAGAACCTTATCTGACCTTGTTCAACAGGCCAGCCAGCAGTGCTTGAGTTCTGGGTCACACAACTCATACAAATACACCCTCAGCCTGCCTACTCACCTTCTGAAACAGTGTCTTTTCCAGATTTACAGCCAAGGAGATTTTTTGATTTATTAAAAAAAAATAAAAAAAATACATAGAATAAATATAAAATATAGATTGATATAATCAATCAATTAATTAATAACTTATTTATTTATATTTATTTTATCTATTTATTTATTATTTTGACTGCACTGACATTATCGGATGAGAACAAAACTTGAACTGAAAGTTCTACAGATAACTTATTTATTTATTTTTTATTTATTAATTTTATTTTTAAATAAACTCAATTCTAAACATACAGAGAGAATAAATACAAAATAGTAGCTTTTGTTTCTATTTTATAATTGTATTAATAAAATATATAATACAATCCATAATATAAAAATAAAAATAATTAAATTAATAACTTGCTATTTAATTAATTAATTAAATCATAAAGAATAAATACAAAAGTAGCTTTTATTTCATTAATTATATAATTGAATGCTAGTAAAAAAAAAAAATACTATAAAATGTAATTAAAATGTTACTGGATTTTGTTGATTTTTTAGAAATATAAAAAAGACAGACTACTCACCAGTGTTTTAAATGATCATAAAATACCATTTTTGCTCATAGATCCAGATGTAAAGACCCCATCTAGATTGCACTGTACACAACACATTTGCACACTAGTAAAATAAAAAAATACACACACACACACACACACACACACACAGTGACCTTCTGTGTTCTTGCACACACGCACGCACACACACCACACACACACACACACCACACACACAGTCACACACACACACACACACACACACACACACACACACACACACACACACACACACACACACACACACACACACACACACACACTTACCTCCTCTGGCAAAACAGTAAAGGCTGATTTGAAACAGAACCATCTTTTATGAGATGCAGCCACAGTCTCCTAGAGACTAAAACACACACCGTAACTGCAGTGTGGATCAGAGCAGTTCTCCTCCCCTCCCAGGATAAATGCTGCGCTCGACCTCTCTTTTCCCCAAGCAAGTATCAAGTTGTCAGCTACGCTGTGAGCATGAAAAATGGGAGAGCCCAGTTTGACTCAGATGAAGTTAGAATTGATAGTCAGTCGGCAGTGCATCGAGGCTGTTTGCTGGAGCTTTGGGGACATGAATTGCACATGTGATGGTTCAAGGGAGTCAAACTAAAGTGTGTCAAGTGCAAATAGATGGAGTCTGATTCTGGAATTCTGTATATGTGATATGTGTATTAAGTGTAGCTAATTTTATGTCACATGACTGAAATGTCAGACAACATGACAGATGAAAATACAATGGATATCATATAAAAATGTGGCCTTCAGTAAAACTATTGAGATCAACTTATCTTTTTACAAAATATTTGTATTTAGAATAAATTCTGTTCTTTAAACTTTGTTCATCACTGTTTAACCTTGATGATAATAATTAATGTTTCTTGTGCAGCAAGTCAGCATATTATGATGATTTCTGGAGAATCGTGACAAAAGACTGGAATAATGATGCTGTCAGTCCTCTGTCGTGTGTGTCATGTGTCCCCACCTCATGTTTCCTTATTTGGTTTGTTTCCTGTCCTTGTTTAATGTCATTATTAGTTAATTAATGTCCAGCCGTGTTTGTCTAATTATCTATGATTTACCTGTGTATATTAGTTCATGCCTGTTCAGTTTGACTAATTCCGGTGTATCCTGTCTGTGAGTCATGTCCTGCCTTGATGTCCTTGTTAAATATCATTTGAGTTTATAAACAGATGCTGAAAATTCAGTTTGTCATCACAGGAAAAATCGTTATGTTTATACATTTAAAATATATATATAACATCAATTATATTAAAATAAATATATACATGGAAAATGTTCAAAATATATACTGTATGTGTGTACATGTATTATATATACATAATAAATATACACAGAACACACACATATATTATGTAAACAAAAGCATTTATTTTGGATGTGATTAATTGCGATTAATCATTTGACAGCACTATTTTTTATCAAACGCATGCAGACTTGGTGAGAAAATATAAATCACATTTTGAACAATATGAAACAAGCTAAAGCAAATGGAAATACAGTATATTATTTTACATTAGTTCATCTGCCATTATATTTTTGAGCAGTCCTACCATGTAAATCATCTTATTTTTACATTAAAAAGCGTTCAAATCTGGTTCACACAATCCACTGATTAGTTTTGCACATATGGACTATACAACATGTAGCTAGTAGTTAGATATCTACATGCAAAGAATGTACACATAGATGCTCAAATATTTAGGTGAGTTCCTCATTCCATCTGTACACAGTTCATATAATAAATCCATCTACAGTACATATTCACACTGTGGAAGTCACATTTTTTCAATGTCCTCACCCCTCTGAGTCTGTGCAAGTGTCCACAGAAATTCAAGTCCAGCAGATTGATTGGTGTCAGTGAAGTGTCTGGCCACTGGAGAAACGACGTCTGCTCTCCTCATGTCACTCCAGTGCTGTCTGATACAGAGTTTTAGCTGTATGTTGGTCTGCAGTAATGACGTATTTTTGTAGGCCAGAAGCCAGTTCATTTTCAAAGCCTCGCTTTGTTTATATGTCGTGCTCTTGCAAACTATTCTACATCAAAAACTTACTTAAGGGAAACTGCTTTTAGATAAAGAATGAAAGCATTGTCAGAAGCTTAATGGTGATAACATTGAAGTCATTCATCCATATTATAGTTTGTTTATAGTCTACGTTTCGCTGACGATAATATTTAGGCTTTAGGATTTAGTTTTTTTTCATTTGTGAAGATTAGCATTATGAACCAAACATGTAAGAATCAAAATTTTGATGGTCACAGGGCTTGTTTTCTCCGTAAAGCCAACAGAAAAATCCTATTGGTTCTGTGTTGAGGGAACAAATGCTAAATTGGCCTACACAAATATGTCATCACTGCAGCACTCTATTAGAGGCCGCAAAGACATAAATAAATAACATTCACTAATGAGCAGATAATGGACTAATGGATGTTTTATGTCCTATATCTAGCATTGCTCTGAAATGAATCCAGCTTGTAGGCATGTTTTAGTTTTACGTGGGAAAAAGTCGTTTGAGGGGTCCAGCGTGCTGTTTTATTTTCTCTTTGAGAAAAGTGTCCCAGCTGATTTCTGAGGTTGTGGCTTCTGTAGTAGCTGAACAGCAGGAGATATTTGAACATGTTCTTACCAATCTCTTCCACGCTGAGAATACGCCAATGTTTGTTGAACTATGAATGGTGTAGGTGGTGCAGCAGACATTGGAGGATTTTTTAGCTCTTTTTAAGGCTGGCTTCATTGATTCGACCTTTGATTCTACCAGTGAAGCAAAATGTTTATTTTATTTTTAAACAACTTCCATTTTGTCTTGTTATGGTTCCAGTGTTGGCAATTGTATTCAAATGTTAAAGGCATACTCCACCCAAATTTGAAAATGTTCTCATCATTTACCCTCATGTCTTCCCAGACAAGTGCTGGGTAAATCACCTACAAATTGTAGTCTGTTAAGGTCTTTGCACACTGAGTCCGAAATTCTCGTCCGAACTTTTCGCACGTTAAAAAATAAATACGACCTCACGTTGTGTCAATCACGTTTACACACTGCCTCTGAAACTTTCATTCGTCATAAAAATGTTTGGGTCAGGTTCAATTTTCTGTGTTTTCGCATTCAAAACAAGCATTTTGATAGGAAAGGATAGGAATATGAAGAGAGAAAAAAAACGCACACGAAAATTTCAAACTGTAGTCAGTAATGTAGTCTAGGTTTCTCATTTTAGGTAATGTATTCTTACTACTTTTTAGATTACTTTTTATTAAACTCCTTTTAAAACTACGATTAAATGTACCATGCTGATATAAAAAAGAAAGAAACACATTACACCAGGGTTTCCCATGGGCTTAATGTAAGAACTGCAGTGGGTTTGTGAGTTGGTAAAAAGTTAATAATGAATTAAATCATTAAAATGTAAAGTCAAAATAATCAGCTGACAAAAACGTTTGGGAATATGTGCATTACATGAACAAACATTAAGAAACATACAAAAATTGATATTACGTTCCCAGAATCTTCCAGGTTACATCACCAATGTTTAGTAACTTGCATAATTATTTGTTTCATGCATGGCCTAATTGCTTCCCCCCACCACCACCAATTCAGAAGCATGGTTTGTAAACCATGACATTTACATGACATTTGTGAATATAGTCCAAGCTACATAGTATGACACACAGTAGGAATTTTAGGGGAAAAAAATTTAACGTTGGAAAATAAAAATAATAATTAGGGAGAATAAATAAATGATGATTAATTCACTGCCATTGTGTGAATAAAATGTAATCATGTAATCCATTAAAAAGTAATCTGATTATGAACCTTTTAAAGTGTAATATACTAACTACTTAATTTTTGGAATCTGATTATGGAATTTAGATTACATGTAATCAGTTACTACCCAGCACTGGACCCAGATGTATATTACTTCATTCGTTCATACGAACTCAGACAAACATTTTTATAAAAGTAATCAATCTCTGTGAGTCCATATATAATGGAAGTGTAAAAATGTTGATCGCGCAATTCATACGACCCCAGTGGAAGAGTCACTTTCTTATGAAGAGAGCCAATAAATGTAAGAAAAATACTCAAATTATATTCTTTTATTAACCATCGCTTAAGGCTAGCTGTTGTATGTGCGTTAATGAGATGGACGAGTAAGGCCATTGCACACTGAGTACGAGATTTTCGCATGCGTTTTTCAGTCTTTTCATATTCTTCGTGCTTTCCTATTAAAATGAATGCTAGGCATGCGAAAATGCAGAAAATCAAACCTGATCCGAATTGTTTGTGACGGAAAAAAGTTTCGGAGGCAGTGTGTAAATGTGATTGACACAATGTGAGGTCGTATTTATTTTTCAACATGAAAATTTCTGACAAAAATTTTGGACTCAGTGTGCAGAGACCTTAAATGTGTGCATTAAGACGCTTGTGCAAGAAGTGAAGGTCCACTGTGCTTCCACTTCTTCGCAATACTTTTCAATTCGCAAGTTTTGCAATAACGTGCTTACGTTAAAGTCAAACTCGGTCATCTCGTGAACAAAAAAAAAGGCTTATGGTTAAACAAATGTTCACTTTTTCTTACAAAAAAAGTAAATATGTTGGTCTTTGTGACCAAAATATTTTTCCCTCCAATTGTTCAACCTTTGTCTTTGTTCTGGTGTGCAACTCCCACTTCACAATCTAATCAACTCCCAATGTATAAAAGTAAGTCTCTTCCTACATTTCTTTCCATGGAATATCCTGCTTCACTCAGAAACACATCGGATTGCATGTAGTTGTACAGTTGTGAACACCATTACATGTTTAATGCTACAGGATTGAGATTGATAAATATTGCACAACTTTCTTAGTACAACTTTCATTTACTTTCATAAATGTGTCTTTTGTTGGTTGTTTAAAGTGCTGTTATGTCTGTCCATGTCATGTTTTATCAGTATATACTCAAAGAACATAAACAAAACTATCTGATAGTCTGGGGCGAAAAAAGTCTGCCTGACATGGTGAATAAACACATACAATTAATTTTCCCCACTTTATTCATATTTAGCTAGCATCAAATTAAAGAAAATAGGAAAAGCAGTAACATTTCAAACCCTGTCCATTGGGAAGCTTTGGGGATTCCCTTGATGAGTGGGTTAGTAAGTTATTTTGTCTGCAGATTTTCAAACAGACATTGCTGGTTGAAGTTGAGGACTGCAGGGCTGTGACTCTGTATAGCCAAAACAATGATTCAGCGCTTAAGACTCTTATCTGTCTGCCCAAGTTTCTGCCTCCAGGTTTCATTTTCTCAGTAAGTGTATACTAAAGAGCTTGTATGAGTAATGTAGCATAAGTCATGCCTGAGAATAGTGTGTGTCTTTGTTCATGTGTGTCCAAACAAGCATGCCTTTTAATAGGGTTGGGTGGCATGACAGTTGGGGAGAGTGGGATAAGATGTGCCACTTTTTAAAGGGATAGTTCACCCAAAAATGAAAAAAATCTGTCGTCATTTACTCTCTCTTATGACGTACTAAACCGGTATGGCTTTCTTTCTTCTGAGTAGCACAAAAAATATATATTTTTGAGAATGTTTCTGTTTTTGTCTAAATAATCAAAGTCAAAGACATTTTATTCCATTGATTTTCATTGTATGGACATATTCTTTAACCAGTCTTGAAATTTTAAATAGTGTTATTAATGTTAAAATTAAGTTTAAATAAAATATAAGTATTAGATAAAAACTTAAACTTAAAGGGTAAGTTCACCCAAAAATTAAAATGTCATTAATTACTCATCCTGATGTCGTTCCAGACCTGTAAGACCTCCGTTCATCGTCGGAACACAAATTAAGATGTTTTTGTTTGAATCTGAGAGCTCTCAGACCCTCCATAGACAGCAACTGAAATAGACACAACTGAAATGTCAGTAGAAAATATCAGTTTATATTTCCAAACATTAATTTTGCCATTAATTGTAATAATCCAGTGAGATTTTTGTCTGACAACAGCTAGCGCTCCACACATAGATCTGATCTGATCATCATCCAGTCTGTCTGGAATGACATGAAGAAACAGAACAAAGAACTGTGGCAACGTCTCCAAGATGCTTCAAGAGACCTCTCTGCAAAGCTCACTGAAAAACTAAGCACAAGTGCACCGAGGGCAAAAGCTGCTTTAAACGCAAAGGATGGTCACACTAAATGTTGATTGATTTTAGTTAATAGAAGCTAATTGATAAAGGAAATGTATTAATAACATTATTTTTGACAGCTTCCTCATTTTACAGCATTTTTACACAAGTGCCTAAAGGTTTTAACCGTACTTTAGCTTTGCAGGCAGGTTTCTTGAAGCCATCTTGGAGATGTTGCCACAGCTCTTCTGAATTTAGTCTGTCTCAGTTTGTTCTGTTTCTTCGTGTGATTCCAGACAGACTGGATGAGAATCAGATCAGATCTATGTGTGGAGTACGGGCTGTTGTCAGACAAAAATCTCACAAAATATTTTTCACTGACACACTACAGCAAAAGATAGAAACAACTGATTTAAAACGACCTTTTTAGCTGTTGACAATACTAGTATTCTAATTATTTTGGCCACCACTGTATCAAGAGTAAAACTAATTATTGAGAGAGATACCTCTCTACATGTTAGTATGTTTATTGATGCATTTGTGTTGAAATGCATTTTATGTTTGTGATGCATGGTGGAAACTGCAGGTCCTTTTAGTAGGACAGAACTGTGTGTGTGTGTGTGTGTGTGTGTGTGTGTGTGTGTGTGTGTGTGTGTGTGTGTGTGTGTGTGTGTGTGTGTGTGTGTGTGTGTGTGTGTGTGTGTGTGTGTGTGTGTGTGTGTGTGTGTGTGTGTGTGTGTGTGTGTGTGTGTGTGTGTGTGTGTGTGTGTGTGTGTGTGTGTGTGTGTGTGTGTGATTTCTCCAGCGGGGGATGGTGCGACAGCAGCAGGCTGTTATCGATGCTCTGATCAGTCTGTCAGGTTTTGGCTGGGGTGCATGGGGATGGGATGGCAAGCTGCTCATGGGACAAACACCAAGGTTAGACAAGGGCAACCATCCCAGTGCAGCATGAGAACGGCCCCTCCCAAATACACACATAAAATGCCCTTCAATCTTATCGATTTTTGTTGAAATAATGAGACGCCATGCTGCTTTGGGGTCAGATTGCTGATGCCACTCAGTGCTCTGCTGCTCAGCATCCCAGAATCCCCATGCTAATCGCCATAGCAGCATACTTGAACTCTGTTACCCGATCTGAGCCCAATGGGTTCTGGCAACCTCTTGGATTGTGGGCCAGGTTTGGGTCAGGTTTTCATGTCTAATTTCAATTTTGCTTCTGGTTGTAATTAACTGAAATATTTTTTATAAGTAATATATTGTTTTCAGCATTTGCCATCTATAAGAGAGCACATACACTTCATCTCCAGAGCTACAATGATAGTCACTTCACCAGCATTTAATTTGATAATACTAGTGTCCTTATATCATCGAAACTCAAATGTCTTTATGATAACCCATCATAATATATATTTGGTTTAACTTGAAGAAATTGTGACAGGATTATGCTAATATTTCACACTAATGCACCTCTAATAATAATAATAATAATAATACATATTTTTAAAGAATATCGACACTTTTTTCTTTTTAAAAGTAAAACTCAGTCGTGATGCACTTTATTTGTCAACAAATATCATTTACATTTTAAAAGATAGTCTCCTAAAATATATTTTTTCTTAAATTGTAATAATAAATACTTTTTAAGCAGACATGCTTTTTGATTATAAAAATGTAATGTAACCATTAAAACAGAAAAAAAAAATTGAAAACAATTTGGAATCCCAGGGGAAAAATAATTTATATAGCTGATCCGGCATATTAGGTATGAAAAAGTAATATAAACGAAAACACACTTTACCTTTTATTTTTATGCTTGCAGACCTCTTTAGCATACACAGCTTAACCATGAAAACTATGGGTGCACATAAAAATGTATTTATAAATGAATCGCGATTCTAATGAATTCACAAGTTTCAAAATCAATGTTCTAAAGCAGCGGTTCTTAATACTGTGACTTGTGTCGCCCTGCTCTGCACACACTCTGCATCTCTCTCTCTCTCTCTCTCTCTCTCTCTCTCTCTCTCTCTTCTCTCTCATTCAGATCATCAGATCAGCTCCAACAAACTTCCAATTATACACTTATTTTCACATAGCAATGAGAAGCATTATACACGGACGCGGTTGCGGTTGCCATGCTGTATTAAAGCTTTAATTAGGATAAAACCATATATTAAAAGCTAACAGAAGCAGTAGCACTTACAAATAACAGCGTATCTAAAAGTATGAACCAACAACAAACAAAAAAACATACCATTAAGACCCGTGCTTGCACAGGTTCTGTGCGATCCTCTTCACTATTATCTTCTGCGTCTCAATCGGGCTCAAATTTATAAGCAATATAGACAACGCGATTGTTTACAATACAACCGGAGCACATGCCGCTGAGCTGAGGGGCGGGACGTTCAGACGCGCACTAGAGGCGGTTTAGCCAACCACAACACACTGGGGCCAGCTAACCAATCTGAGTTCCATCACGTATTTCTGAGGGAGGGGCTTCATAAAACCAGGAAATAACCGGGCCGTTTATCAGAGAAGGGACAGAGCGGTGTAGAATAAAGGTAAATTGTGTGAAAAATTATGATTTTTTTTTTTAAACGAAGCATGAACACATGTTTGACTGCACCCCATAAACACAATCAAGCCTAGAAAAAAAACAGTCAACCACCCCTTTAAATTAAACGAAGTCATTGGCTTTATACTTTCCTACTATATAGTATTGGTGATAACCAGTATTTGAAATGAGTTGAATCTCTAAATTCACAGCACACAGTAATGAATCACTAATTTCACAGTATTTATAAAACAATAAGTGGAAAGTACCTGGATGGCCTACTGCTGTTGATATTCTGAAGTACGCATCTAATGGACACTTTACTGTCCCATGAGGCTTAAGGAGAGGAGTTGTGAAGCGGCGCAATTGATGCTTGTTGGTCACATGACAATGACAACAGGACGAATGTAGTACTTTCATATTTCATTCATACTATACAGAATGTATTTTGTTAATGTAAGCAAATTATTTACATATTCAAAATCAACACCTACTCTGAGAGAATGTGATTTCAGACGCAGTCTAGATTGTGTTTACTTCACAGAACATTGTAAAATCATAGAGTCTTCGGTCGAGACTTGAGCAGAGTCCACATTCTCAGGGATATTACCTTTGGCCGTTAATGCCCAATGAGATCATCCGTTCAGAAATAGCACAGTTATCACATTTATGTCACCGACGAATGAAAAGACGGATGTAATTTTGCTCTGTGCATGGTGTGCTCGTAGATCTTCATATAAATCCGTCTTGGCTACCAGGAGTGGATGGAAAGTGAGTCAAAATGAAAATGGAAAGAGCAGAGAGCCTCTATCAATCATAGTGGCATTTACATCACCAAGCTCTAAAGAATCCCAGCTATTCCCAGACCCCCGGCCTCTCATAAGAAAATCACTAAATTCTCTATCACACTGTATGTTCATTAACAGGTGACTGCATATAACTTATATGAATGTAAGGTAAAAGTAATGGCCTAATATAGTGAACATGGTTCAGACTCATGAGCTGTCGTGCTCATGTGAGAGATTCAGGTTCGATCCCAGCTGTGTTGTGTCCTGATCCCATTCCCCATTTTCTACCTAATGCCAAGTCTCAGCAACATTATCTTTATCCAATAACATTTCTAAAAGCCCTGAATTAAAATATTTATATAAAAGTTGAATTAAAATATATTTTAGATTAAATTACATTACATTAAATTGGAGGCCAGAGCCTGTTCTCTAATTCTCATCCAAATAATACTATTATTTTCTAAAATCTTCTATGTAAGAATTCATATAATATATGTCAGGATCGGGTAATGGATGAGGGCGAGGACCCAATTGCTGGAGGAAAAACTGGCTTTTTATTAATAATAAAACAAAACAAACAAAAAACAACCCCGTAGGGGAAAAGCAAACTGGCAATGACAGGACAAGGCAAGGCAGGACACAAGACGGACGACGACCCAAATATTTATATAAAAGTTGAATTAAAATATATTTTAGATTAAATTACATTACATTAAATTGACAACATGAAAGCACGCAGCCAATGAAATACACAAGCTGCGTGCCACACAGCACAATATATAACATGAGTGCACGCAGCCGATAACTGCGTTGCAACACAACAAAACACACGTGGACAGGAGAGCACGCAGCCGAGCGAACTCACCACGCACTCACACCATAATATACTATTATTTTCTATAATCTTCTATGTAAGAATGAATATAATATATCAATAACTGTATACATATTTATAATAAATTAGTAGAATATATGATATATTATCTATGTAGTTGACCAAATCTAGTTTTCAGTTAGTGCAATTAGTTTTTCTATATTGCTCAAACAATAGATCATGGTCCTACAGCAGCAACGCCAAGGTAATGGGTTCGATTCCTATGGAAAGCAAGCAAAGTAAATGAGTACATTGAAAGCAATGTAAGTCACTTTGGATAAAAGTGTCTGCCAAATGTGTAAATCTACTTTTCCAACTTCTTATTTAAAGGGATATTTCACCTAAAAATTTTAATTCTGTCATCATTTACTTAACCTCATGTCGTTCCAAACCCATAAAACTTTCGTTCATCTTTGCAACGAAAATGAAGATATTTTTAATGAAATGTGAGAGATTTCTGTTCCCCTGTTGACAGTTTACACAACTGTCACTTTGACGCTTCAAAAAAGTTCATAAAGAGATCATAAAATGAATCCATATCCAATTGAGGAGTTTAGTCCAAATTTTCTGAAGAGGCTCGTTGACTTTATATGATGAACATTTTGACTAAACCACTTAATTCATATGGATCCATAGACTGCTACAGAAGTGACCGAAATCTCTCAGATTTCATTATCAAATATCTTCATTTGTGTTCCGAAGATGAACGAAGTCTTACATGTTCAGAACAACATGAGGGTGAGTAAATGATGACAGAATTTTCATTTTTGGGTGAACTAACCCTTTGAACTGTAAAGCAAATTTATAGTAGCTGCAGATAATAAAATACATTTCCATTTCCTTAACCTTAACCTTCACTGTTATCTAGCTGACGTTAATGTCAGCAGATGAGACTAAGCAACCCACAGTAATCAAGTACACACTGTTTCCTCTAAAGGCACTTCATGTCAGAATCAGCTCTCACGTTTTACACTGTTTACCTTTTCATTCATGAGCTTATGTTCAGTCAAAACACACTGTGTGTGGCACAGGACTTCTCTCTGTGTTGATACTCTCCCATAAACAATTGCCTTTTTTAGTTGCCAAGCGTCTCAAAAGTCGTGTCCTGCCTTGCGTTGGAATCATTTCCTAACGTTTGGTATTTTTTTTTCCTTTATTTTGTCCTTGTTGATTAATTACCCCTCAGCTGTATTGCAGGCGAACCTAAACGTCAAGGAGAATTTAAATGAAATCTGTCCAAATTCGCCACCTCAGCACAAAGCCTTTGTGATTCCTGACCAAACAAAATGAGATGAAAGAGGGCCTGTTCAGACAATAACAACTGAAAACAAATACATCTCTTCTGATGACGCTCGTCCCATTAGGCTGTAACATCTGCTCGAAAGCTTACTTGCAGTAATCATATTCAGTATTCAGATAACATTGTGGGTTTGAGAGTCTGGTTTATCTATTTGAAGATGAAATGTCAGGTGTGAAGATGGCAAAACAGGCAAAACTCTCCCACTCCAGATTGTATTTAAGGGATGATAGAGTACATTGTAGATTAAAGTTTCTACTGTTCCCTCGACACGAACGCTTCCAATTTCCATTTCCCTGCTTCAAGAATGTACTATAGCTCATGTTGACTGTAACATAGGGTTGCTAGGGTGTACTGCATACTGCTGAAAACACAATGAGATCATCAAGACCCAGCCCAAAGTGCATTCAGTTTAAGACGAGACACATAAAATAGTGCATTATTGCTTGGTTCAGCTTAAAGTCAATGTACAAATGCATTTGCAACCCATTTGACTTTCTAATGTGACGCATTCCCGAGTGTAACAGAATATTTAATGAGACACATTTAGGGCCTGACTTGATTTTGTCCATTAGTATTTGACTGAATCTTGAAAGGTGTTAAATACATGCCAAGTGGTTGGAGGTGAAGAGGTTAAAAAATAATAGGGATTGGTGAGATCAGCCAAAAAGTAAACTGCCAATATTTTTTATTTATTGCTGTAATTATATAATGTAATTTTACATTTATTCATTATTTTATTACTGTAATTATATTTTGCTTTTTAAAAATTAAGTTCTATTTATTGATTGATTGACATTATATTTTGATGATAATAATAATAATAGCAAAACAATTATAATAATAATAAATCACATCAAAATAAAGTGTGAGAGTAGCTATGGCACTTCCTATTGATTAAATGCATTTAAAAAGTTGATTAAATGCAATAAAAATTGTATTAAATTAATTATGATTGTGTTATTATAATACATGTGTATATGTCATTATTACATTATAGTATAGATTACTAAATGTGTACATTTATATATGACAGTGTTAATTACGGCATGCAAATAGTTCTGAGTTTTTTAATACACTGGCTAATAAGTTTAATTTTCATAGAAAATACAAATAAAAATGGCACAGTGCTATATTAGCGTTAGCTTCTGTATGTAAAACCATGTCTGACTGTCTGTCTGTCTACAGTGAACGTTGGCTCTCTCCTGACCTCTGTTTATCTCTTAGCTTTAGCATATGCTGCTAATGTAAAAACATCTGCAGGAAATGCAGCACAGACGGGAGACTGCAGCTCTTGTAGGAATGAAATCACCCCAAACCAGATGATGTATTGGGCCTGACAAAGCACGGCTGTCCCGCCAATTGATCAGTCAGAGCTACTGAATCTAATTGATGTTGCCGTGTGGTCAGAGCAGCGCTCACATGATGCAGAGACTGCATGAGAGGGGGTTGGGGGCTAATACTGGAACATGATGCTCATATTGACCTCTCTCTCGGTTTGTCTTCCTAGTTTTCTCTATAGATTCATTTTGCAGCATATGTTTAAATTATTGTGGATATTTCTGTTATAGCTTCCGTATGTTCCCTATAAAGAAATATTAAACATCAGGATAGAAACAAAAAACATACTAGCATAAGGTGGTTTTTGGTAGCTGATTGTTGTTTGTCCGAAGTGGTTAAACCAGTCCTACCCAGCTTGACCAAGATGGTCAACCAGCTCAAACCCAGCCTCACCATATGGCAGTCCTGCTGATCCACCATCTGGACCAACTTGGACCAGTTAATAAGCATAAATGTTACCAATTAAAGATGGTTTTTTAGCTATGACATTCTGGTCTATAAATATGACTGTTCGCTTGTTGTTGTTTTTTTTAAAGAAAAAGCACATTTTAATGTCATATTGAGCACTTACAATGGAAGTGAATGAGGGCAATTTTTGAGAATTTAAAAGCACAAATGGTAGCTGTTAAAACCTTGAAAACATATCTATTAAAAATATGGACTTATTTGAACTAAACTTTTTGAACCGTTTGTGTTGTGTTGTAATTGCAGCATAGGGGTAAAATTGGATATAACTTTACAAAGAAAAAGGTTTGGTAGACATTTTTCACAATGAAATTATCTTAACATGCTTAGTATTTTCGTCTTGTGGCCAGTGCTATTTTAGTATAATTTAAATACTATTGTAGTATTTATTAATATTTAAATTAATATGAATACATTTGTATATTTTAATTTTTATAGTTAATTTGGTTATTTATCTATTGGTTTTTATTATTTTATTTGTTTTAGCAAGACGCGCAGTGAAGAATTAGCGCTGAAACGGCGTGGACAGTTATTTTTGTGGCTAAACTTATTGAATATGCATTTGTAGGAGTTTGCATTTCAGATGCAAAATTTATGGCAAGAGAGTATTAAAATGAATCACGCAATGCGATTTACTAACATTTGCGCTCGTCAAATTACTGCTGTTTGCGGCATTATTTAACGGCCAAAAAATGCATGACTTAAAGCAGGCGGTAATTTTCGCTGCTCTTGGTAGATTACGCTGGTCATTATGGAAATGATTCGGCTGCGTCTGTGTTCTTTAATGTGCGAATTGTTAGTAAATCACACGCAAAACATCCCTGTCAGCGCTTTTATGGAATTGCGATCTAACGCTAATTTTATTAAATCTGGCCCTTAGTGTTTCAACCTAAACAAAAATGTGAAATGTTACCTTAGCAGATTTTTAAGTGTATTTTTTTTCATCAAATTTTTATATTTTAGCTTTTATTTAAATTAAAGAATTTTTTTTTTGTAATTTTAATTTTTGTTACAGTAGCAATACTGCTTGTGGCCGTATTTTCGAATATTGAGTATTGAGTATTTTAATATTTTTGAATTGGCCTCATTCACTTCCTGTCACGGTTCATGGATCTGTGTGCTCATTCTGTGTTCGTCTATGTGGGTGGACCCGCTCGTTGTGCTTGTCAGCGTTGCCTAGCACCTGACGAGCTATCAGAACGGTTACAGGTGTAGCTCGTCTGCACTGCCTATATCTGGCTGGCGTTTCTGTGATGCGTTGTCAGATCGTTGTTTCGCTGGTGTTTCGTTAATTCTCTGTGTCAGTCTTCCAGGTCCGGAGGCTGTTCTCGCCTGGTCACGTTTCTATAGATTCCCTGACGGGTCCGGACTGTATTCTCTGCCCGGGCTGTAAACTCTGCTCTGCCGGGCTCACTGCACCTGCACTGCCGATGAGATCCGCACCTGCACGGCCGATAGATCTGCACCTGCACGGCCGTTGATTTCTTCACATCCACTGTATTTGGAGTGTTCCAAATAAAGATTCTGTTTTCACTCGCAATTGGATCTCGAGCTTTCTGTACCGTGACAGAACGATCTGACCAAGATGGATCCAGCGAGTGCGTCAGAATTAAGAGACTTTTTATCTCGCAGTAACTCACGCATGGATCACCAGGATGAACAGGGGGCTGTCTCTAATCGCGCTATCCAAGCCCTGGTCTCTCAGGTTTCGAAGCTGACCACCCAGTTACAGAGTCTCCAGACCGAGCCTGAACAGCGATCCACTGCGGCTAATTCACCTGCGCCCACTATCCCAGATCAGGCGGACCGTTTCATCGAGCCCCGCCTTCCACCTCCAGCCTTTTATTCTGGTGAGCCCCAGCTATGCCGCTCCTTCCTTGTCAAATGTTCACTCTATATCTCCCTCCAACCATCGTCGTTTCCTACCGAGAAATCGAAGATAGCATTCGTTATCACACTACTCTCTGGACGGGCAGCTCGCTGGGGAACTACCGTTTGGGAGCAGAAACTTCCCTGCTGCACTTCGTTTCAGTCATTTTCGGAGGAGATCAGAAAGGTGTTTGATCGGGCGGCTTCGGGCAGAGAGGCGGCTCGTTTTCTGGCGGAGTTACGGCAGGGAGATCGGAGCGTCACTGATTTCTCCATTGAATTCCGCACTTTGGCGGCAGAGTGCCGGTGGAATTCAGAAGCGCAGTGGGATATGTTTTTTCATGGACTTGCTGATTATGTCAAGGACGAGATCTACACACTGGAGTTACCCACGTCGCTGGATGGTTTGGTCAGTCTGGCTATTCGGGTGGATGCCAGATTACAGCAGAGGGGTCAGCGAGCTCGCCGAGCTTCGGCGGACAATAGGCTGGACCACCTGCCTATCCCCTACCGCGACGCAGACATCAGTTTCGCCGAACCAGAACCCATGCAGATGGGCAGACCCCGTCTTTCCCTGGAGGAGAAGCGGAGGCGGCGTAACGAGGGTCTTTGCCTGTATTGCGGAGCTGCTGGGCACATCGCAGCACAGTGTCCCGTAAAAGCCAGAGTGACAGCGGTTAAGGGGTTACTGACGGGTGGGATCACATTGGCTAAATCCTCTCTTGCAGCTACACTTCTCACTGTCAAATTGCAGTGGTCCTCAGTCACCTATGACTGTCAGGCTTTAGTTGACTCTGGTGCCGAGGGCAATTTTTTAGACTCTGATCTCGCTGACAGACTTAGACTTCCGGTGATTGCCCTTTCACAGCCCATTGCTGTTCATGCTCTTAATGGTCTGTCTCTTTCTTCCATCACTCACTCTACGGGTCCACTTAGACTCGTCACTTCGGGGAATCACACTGAGACTATTCAGTTTCTTTTAACTGACACACCCGTTACTCCAGTAGTCCTTGGGCATCCCTGGCTTGTGCTTCATAACCCTCACTTTAATTGGAGTCAGAGTTCCATTCTCTCTTGGAGTGAGGGTTGTCATGCTACTTGTTTGTTGTCTGCTTGTCCTTCTGTGTCTTGTTCTGTGTTTCAGGATGAGCATATGGATCTGTCTAACGTGCCCAGCGAGTACCGCGACCTGAAGGGAGTGTTCAGTAAGTCTCGGGCTGCTTCTCTACCTCCGCATCGTCCCTATGACTGTGCCATAGATTTATTACCAGGTACGTCTCCGCCCAAGGGCAAACTTTATTCGCTTTCCGCCCCGGAGAGGGAGGCCATGGAGAAATATATTTCTGATTCTCTAGCAGCCAAGATCATTCGCCCTTCCTCTTCGCCGGCAGGAGCGGGGTTTTTTTTCGTGAAAAAGAAGGATGGGTCTCTTCGTCCCTGCATCGACTATCGAGGGCTGAATGACATCACGGTGAAGAATACATATCCTTTGCCGTTGATGTCTTCTGCCTTTGAGCGTCTGCAGGGGGCGTCCTTTTTCACGAAATTAGACCTTCGCAACGCATATCATTTGGTTCGCATAAGGGAGGGGGATGAATGGAAGACTGCTTTTAATACCCCCAGGGGGCACTTTGAATATCGCGTTCTTCCTTTTGGGCTTTCCAACGCTCCCGCAGTCTTCCAGGCACTCGTTAATGACGTGTTGAGAGATATGCTAAATCAGTTCATTTATGTTTACCTGGATGACATACTGATATTTTCTCACTCTCTCCAGGAACATGTTCAGCACGTCAGGCGAGTGCTTCAGAGGCTGTTAGAGAATGGGCTTTATGTCAAGGCGGAGAAATGCGTTTTCCATGCACAGTCTGTCCCCTTTTTGGGTTTCATTGTGTCAGTCGAGGGGATGCGCATGGATCCGGACAGGGTTCAGGCTGTGGTTGATTGGCCAACTCCAGATTCCCGCAAGGCCCTGCAGAGGTTTCTGGGCTTTGCCAATTTTTACCGGCGTTTTATTCGCAGTTTCAGCCAGCTAGCCGCCCCTTTGACCGCCTTAACCTCCATCAAGACTCCGTTCAGGTGGTCCAGCGCAGCGGAAGCTGCGTTTACCAAACTGAAAGGCTGCTTTGTTTCAGCTCCCATACTCATCGCCCCTGATCCCTCCCGGCAGTTTGTGGTGGAGGTTGACGCCTCGGAGGTGGGGGTTGGTGCCGTCCTATCCCAGCGTTCTTCCTCGGACGACAAGGTGCACCCGTGCGCGTATTTTTCTCACCGTTTGTCTCCCGCTGAACGCAACTATGATATTGGTAATAGAGAGCTGCTGGCAGTCAAGCTTGCCTTGGAGGAATGGCGTCATTGGTTAGAAGGTTCGGGGGTTCCTTTTATCGTCTGGACTGATCATAAGAATCTTGAGTACATCAAGTCCGCCAAACGTTTGAACTCTAGGCAGGCCCGGTGGGCTTTATTTTTCGGTCGTTTCGATTTTTCTATTTCTTATCGGCCAGGTTCCAAGAACATCAAGCCCGATGCACTGTCCCGTATTTTCGACCATTCTGATCGCCCGTCTTTTTCCGAGCCCATTGTGCCACAGAAAATTTTTGTTTCTGCGGTCACTTGGGAGATTGAGTCGAAGGTCCGCACGGCCTCGCAAGGGGTAACGCCTCCGTCCGGATGCCCACCGGGTCGTTTGTTTGTGCCAGAGACTTTACGGTCCGACGTCATTCGATGGAGTCATTGTTCCAAGGTGGCTTGTCATCCTGGGGTGAGTCGTACTACGTTTCTTATTAAACAACGGTTCTGGTGGCCGTCTATGGCTCGCGACATACGATGTTTTGTTTTGGCTTGCTCTGTTTGTGCCGTCTCTAAGACTTCTAATCGACCCTCTGCTGGACTCCTTCAGCCGCTGTCGGTTCCGTCGAGACCCTGGTCCCACATTTCGCTAGATTTCGTCACAGGTCTCCCAGCCTCAAGTGGGAACACGGTGGTTTTGACCGTGGTGGACCGGTTCTCGAAGGCTGCCCATTTCATCCCTCTGCCTAAATTACCGTCTGCCAGAGAGACAGCGGTTGCTGTCATTGACCACGTTTTTCGCGTTCATGGTCTCCCGACAGACGTGGTCTCTGACAGGGGGCCTCAGTTTGTCTCTAAATTTTGGAGTGAGTTTTGCCGTTTGCTAGGGGCGACTGTTAGTCTTTCTTCTGGGTACCATCCCCAGAGTAATGGTCAGACAGAGAGAGCCAACCAGGACTTAGAACGTATGTTGCGATGTGTGGTCTCTCAGAATCCGTCCTCTTGGAGCCAGCAGCTCTCATGGGTTGAGTACGCACATAACTCATTACCAGTATCTGGTACGGGCCTGTCTCCGTTTGAGGGTAGTTTAGGGTACCAGCCACCAATTTTTTCCAGTCTGGAATCCGAAGTCGCGGTCCCCTCTGCCCACGCATTTGTCCAGAGGTGTCGACGCACCTGGAGCAGGGCCAGACAGACCCTCCTCCAGGTGGGGGCACGCACCAAGGCCAAGGCTGATCGCCACCGGTCAAGGCCTCCCGTCTATGTCGTCGGTCAAAAAGTGTGGCTTTCATCTAAGAACATTCCTCTCCGTACCGTTTGTAACAAACTTGCTCCTAAATTCATTGGCCCGTTTACTGTCACCAAGATCATTAGTCCGGTGGCGGTCCGCCTCAAACTTCCTCCAGCGTACAAGAGGATTCATTCCGTTTTTCATGTTTCCAAATTAAAACCTGTTTTTCACGCTTCCATTAATCCGCAAACCCCGGTTCCTCCACCGCCGCGACTCGTAGATGGGGAACCTGTTTATTCGGTCAAGCGTATTCTGGACTCTAGGCGGAGGGGACGCGGATTCCAGTACTTGGTGGACTGGGAGGGTTACGGTCCTGAGGAGAGGAGTTGGGTGCCTGCTAGAGACATATTGGATCACTCTCTTATCGATGATTACAATCGTCAGGTAAGTTCATCTGGGAACGCCAGGAGGCGTTCGTAGGGGAAGGGGTACTGTCACGGTTCATGGATCTGTGTGCTCATTCTGTGTTCGTCTATGTGGGTGGACCCGCTCGTTGTGCTTGTCAGCGTTGCCTAGCACCTGACGAGCTATCAGAACGGTTACAGGTGTAGCTCGTCTGCACTGCCTATATCTGGCTGGCGTTTCTGTGATGCGTTGTCAGATCGTTGTTTCGCTGGTGTTTCGTTAATTCTCTGTGTCAGTCTTCCAGGTCCGGAGGCTGTTCTCGCCTGGTCACGTTTCTATAGATTCCCTGACGGGTCCGGACTGTATTCTCTGCCCGGGCTGTAAACTCTGCTCTGCCGGGCTCACTGCACCTGCACTGCCGATGAGATCCGCACCTGCACGGCCGATAGATCTGCACCTGCACGGCCGTTGATTTCTTCACATCCACTGTATTTGGAGTGTTCCAAATAAAGATTCTGTTTTCACTCGCAATTGGATCTCGAGCTTTCTGTACCGTGACACTTCCATTGTAATGTCTCACTGTAACCTACATTTTTGCCAAACAAACCAACAAATAAATAATTAAATAATACAAATAAATATATAAATTTAAAAAGGAACAAGTTGATTTGTATTTATTTATAAAAATATATATATATATATATATATATTTTGTGTAATCAACATTATGCCAGTTCTGTCAATTGAGTTGGACTTGGCTACCAGGCAAAAACTGTAAATCACCTAAAGTAATAGTGCACCTCTCCTAAATGTCCGTCTCATAAACATTGTGCCAAAGTTTAATATTCAGTTAGAACAATCACCAAACCCAAAACACCAATGCTGATGCAATGCATAAAATAGAATATGGTGCAGTATAGATTTTCCTGTTCCTCGTTAAATGGATTGACTCATACAGTTAGTGAGATTGCTATGATGGGCACTAACATACTAGAAGGCAGAATAGATAAGCACATATGGGCCGTAACACCACCAGTATTGTTGTTCCCTGATAAGCCGTTCCATTATGCTGAAGAGTAACCCCAAAATGACCAGAGATGCTATTAAGGGCTGACGTCAATCTCATTAAGGAAAATGGATTCTCCCAATTTTAGGAATGCAAATGGTTCCTGGCATGCCATTTGGGATTTGACGTATTGTTGTCTGAGAGTTCATGGGACCCGGGAGACAATAACAGGCTGTCTTGTCTGGCCGTAGGTTGTGGTGGAGAAGTCATAACTGAAGTCAATTTTCTGGACTCTGCCCTCGACCCCTGAAGGCACTTTTCCTTAAGTACTGTCTCTCACTGACACTGTTAGGAAAATTGCTTTTCACTTTTAACCAGCCAGGCATAAACCCCACTCTGGAAGGAAAGTGAGCCCGGTCACTCCTTCCAAAAGGCCTGTTATTAATATCACTCCTGGAGTGATAAACTTATTTTTTGGGGGTTATGGTTATGGTACTAATGTCGGTGGTTGAAGGATCACAGAAATCATTCCGATATCCAACAGTATTCCATTTTCAACCTAAAAGTATCTCTGTGCTGAACGTGTTTTCCCGTTTTCCCCTGCATCGAGATAAACTGTTATCGTTGGGTCATACCTAATTTTGTATTCAATGTATATCGCATTATCCTCTGTCCTTCAATGACTTTTGTAGTGAGGCAACATGGACAGGAAATGAGATCAAGATAAAGGCTGCCTTGTCCCTCTCTCCACACCGGGCCTACTAATGTTGGACTCCTGAGACCCAGCAAACTAATTGTATTAGATTGTGATTGCCCAATAAGATTAAATGTGATGTGTATAGGCTACAGCAGGGTTCAATGCTTGTGCATTTTTTAAAACAAAATCTTAAATTATATTATATATTAAAATAAAAACGTATTAAATACATTTTCATAAATTGATTCAATATTACTTATTGTTTATTTACAGGTTTAAATTAAGATTTTTTATTTATTAAAATTAGTTAATTTTTTTATATATTTTTTATTTGTTATTTTAAAGAAACATTTAAACATTTAATATTGACATTTCTGTTTGTATAAAATGACAGGATAGGTTTTCGCTTCTTCTCCGCATATTAGCAAATTGTCACCAAAAAACACTCTTTAGGTTTTTGATTTCTGAAGAGTATTTAAAATGTATCCCGAACTGTGCTCCGTTTATGAATTTCTGTTGTTTAAGGGCTAGATGGTTGCCAGATGGCTATATGAATAAATTATAAATTATAAATAAAAAAATAATAATGAAGTTTAAATGTTAAAATCTAATCCATGTATAATAACCAGATGTATAGAAATGCGTTTCCATTTGCTCTTTTTATTAAATGCTGCATGGAATGAAAATTGGCAATATTTTCTAAAAAAATGCATTGATTCATCAATGATTTTAATGTGAATGATTCATCCATTTGTGTTTTGGTTCATTTTTCTTTTTTTTACATTGCCATTTTCAGTCAACTTGTACCTCAATTTATCTTCCGATGAAATTACAGATTTGTCCAATCATTGTCTAATTAAACCTTTTTTACATTCAACCACAATTTTGCATTCAAATCTGCTTCCATCCAATCAAAAACCAATGGTCTATACGAACCAATTCCCTGTCCGACAATTTTTTTTTTTTTATAATGTGTTTTAATCCGATTGATGTCATAGAAGAAAATATCTGTTACAACTTCTATAGCAACTTTAAGAATCAAATTATGTTTTTTTTTTTTTTTTTCTTTAAACGGAAGCCAAAAAACCAACCATCTTATTTCCTTGACATGGTCGAGTCAATGTGAAACAGAAGGCCTATTACTCATTCTGATTCTGTCACTGATACATCACAGATCTTTCATGGGTTGGGTCTCCTTCTTACTTGTCATTCCATTTACGATTAGCTTCAAGAAAATCAAACGCAACACAGCCGTGTGTCATTCCCTGCACTAAAATGCCTTTACCTCATTGCATTAGTCCATATTACATGACAGATGCAAACCATCTCAATCTGAGCACCTCATTCCCCCGTCTCACTTTCCCGCTCTCAGAGGAGGGTCACAGAGTGCACTTATTCGCCAAATCAATACAGAAATGGCGGCTAGTGGACTCATATACAGAGCTCTCTGAAGCAACTGGAGGAGTTCTGCTCCATGTAGCCTTGGGAGCTTTGGGCTCCTGAGAAACAATGGACTAATTGAAGACCTACAGCAGACCCCTGACACTGTGGCCTAGCCTGGTCGTGTTCTGTTGTTCAGAAGACAGGAAAAAAGAAGGGCTATCTTCTATCTTCTTTCTGTACATCTCTCCCTGTGCCCCAGGCAGCAATTTAGGCCTTATTTATGACCCAAAATCAGTCCCATTCTCTGTACAGAACTGTTATCACGTTACATTGACAAGCCTAGTAGTCAATCAGACTCCAACGATAAACCAGAACCGTGAAGAGTTGTTACATCTACTAAGTCTGTTCATTAAACTCACAACTTAGTTTTGCCTATCTAGACAGTTTTTAAGGCATCACAGACTCTAAAGCTGTCTTAAACAATAGGCAAATTATGCTGCTTTCTAAGACCTCATTTTGGCCATACTGGCAGCATTGCAGATAATCCCAGAATGCACTGTAACAAACATAGTTGAGCATGTTTGACTGAGCAGAAATAAATTGTATTATACTTGTATTCTGTTCAGTCTCTCAAAATATCAATACAAAAATAGTTAATACATATACATTAACTGTAACATTGCTGGCATGAAGCAAACTAGGACAATGGTGTAGCGAACCCGAGTGCAGTTTTATTTCCAAAGGTGATGACCCAAAAACATAAACAAACTGTGAACTTAATCCTAGACCTCAACCAAAAGATCAACATGAATTATGAGCTTGACTAGACAATAAAAAATGTCCTGACGTGGAACATAAAGAACAGTATAAAGTACCATCATGCACAACAATGTACCATGACAGGGCTTAAATATAAAGGTGTGTCCAACCTGAACCGCCGCTGTGCAGACCGATCTGTGTTTTACATCAAAGTACCGCTAGAGCGATTCGAAAGCATATGTAGCCGTCTGCTCTCTAATCGCTCTTGCGGTATTTTGATGTTATACACTGTTTTGTCTGTGCAGAGCCGTTTCACATTGAACACTATAGCCCTATTCACACAGGATGACTATTACCTGGTGACCTCTAGTCATGTGTAATAATTGCGGAGGTTGTCTGTGATCTTAATCCCGTGCGAATCGGCCATGTCTGTAATTTTAAAGTGAAAATTCCCCCACAAAGGACCTTCCATATTTCGCTAAACACCGAGATTCTGTGATATATTAGTCCCCTGTGAATTGGAATCTCTGTGATTTGGCCAGGATTTGTTGGGGTCGTATATAATTTGTTTTCAAGGTTTTTGTTTCCTGTGCGCCTTTTTATCCATCTTTCTCGAATAATGAAGGCTGCGTTGGAGTGTTTTGATAGTATTTTGGGTGTTGGGTCATATCGCTATATACGCCACATAGCCACGCGAAATTCAGATGTGGGGGTGGGTGATTTATTACTAATCCCCTGTGAATAGGGCTTATTAAGACAAATAGACATGAACCAATGAGAGAATATAACTATTAGATAAGACAACAAACCACTGAAACATGACATGAGAAATAAATAGTAACAGGAAGTCAAATGACATGAAACAGGAAACACATGATTGAAAGTAAAATACATGACATAAAAACAAGACTAGATAGACCTGAACTGAAAACACTTGGGCTGGTCCGAATGTCTGTCTGTCTGTTTGCATTTTTATTATGTCGAGAATCGTTCATCCAATCGACTTCACACGTGGCGGGTGTGTTGCTGCGGACCCAAGGGAGTGCAGTGTCGCATTTTGGTGCAATATGGACATGCTACACAGAACAGCGTAAGCCAGGTGGCGCGCTTCCCGCGGGCAGGGTTTATATGCTCCGAGAACGGACACTGCACTAGTGATACAAAACACACAGGTCTGTTAAGAGCAATACTTTTAATAAGGTAGCCCAGTGCTTAATTTGTCAATTGAGAGGTCCCCGGAATAAAGTGGTGTAACGGATCCGGCATGTGATTAGAGGAGGGAGAGGACCAATCTTTAGTGATTGAAAGCATGCACCAATTGCTTTTATAGGGATCGAACGGTCATGAAAAACCTGGACAAGTTATGAAATTTTAAAATGGCAATATCCAGGCCTGGAAAAGTTTTGTAAAAGTCATGGAATTTTAATTTCACAAATCTCTGTATAATAGAGTCATATTTAATCAGGTCCTGAATTTGTGTTTATAGGCTATCGCATAGTTTTACTCATTTCCGCAGCTTTCGAGTTTATAATGAGGGAAATTCCAGCAAACATTTATTGAATAATTGCATTTGGGGTTGCATGAGTAAATAAATCCACACGAAGTATAAGATTAAACCAGTCATTTGAAAACAGTGTGAGTGATTCAGCTGTACCGCGTCTTCTCTCTTTCACTCTCTCAAAGCGGCTTTACATCGGCGCATCTCGTCTGCACTACAAGAGCTACTGCACGCTGATCCTAGACTTTCGCTCGCATCTCGGGACAGAGACGCATGCATCGCATTCGGTTTTGTGATAGCAGAGGTTCCATGTCGCGTCTTTTGCGCGCTTAAGTTCATTATTTCAAATGCAGATGTGCGGCAAGCATGCTCACAATAATATAGAATATTTTTCCTGAAATATATGCATGCTATAGGTTAGCAAGAATGTCTTTCATTGGTGAACGGTCTGTTGCAGATGTTCAGCCAGGCAGACAATTTGAGAACCGTTTTGTGGGGGATGCCAGGTGTTAAAAAAGAAAAAGGATATTCAAATCTTAAAATTGAAAATCGAATGCCAACTCATCGAACGAATATTCCAATAATCAAATATTCTGGTCCAGCCCTAGAAAACGTGAAACATGAACAAAAATCTAGACAGACGTGAAATTAATTAGCAGTACAACATTTGTGTATTTGTCAGTATTTGTGTAGTTTTTGTGCTTTTTAGAAATCGCATTAACTTACTGTAAATTGTCTAAGCACAAAAACAACATAGAACACAACGTTGAACTTTAACATGTCTTTGTGTTCTAACTTCTGTGTATTATTTGAGCTTATACGTATTATGTTAGCTTAGCAACATGCTACTGGCAAACACTTGGATTTCAATATTTGCATGTGCTATTTATTTTTGAGCTTATTAGAGTATTACATTAACTTAGCAACATGTTAACAGTAAACTCTTGGAACTCAATATTGTCTGTGCTGTGTATTTTTGTACTTATTGTGAATCCACCACATACTGTGTGAGTAGCTACAACATTTGAATTTGAACTTACTTTCCTGACCACTAAAAAGTACATTCTATATAATATAAATATGGGACCTCCCAGCGTTAGTTGCATCACTTCACTGCCAATCTTCTCCAAAATTGATTCTGTTATGTTCGTGTTTATCGCTGTAAAGGTGGATCACGTTTAACATGTATAGTAAAGACAAACTCACCGTGTCTATCTAGTCACGATGACCATGTAAATGCATTTCAATTTCAGCAGGCAACTATTTTTACAGCTACATTATTATTCCAGCCATAACTAATCACAACACTGTATATACAATTACAAATAATAATATCTAAATCGTCAGTTTTTTGTTTTACACACATGCATACAGACATTATTTCATACACAGCATAGTCGTGAGATGCAAGACATTTTCAGACGTGCTCATAACAACAAAAGACAATACTTTATTGAACCTTTTCTGATAAGAAGTGTGTGCTGCAAACACGATCATGTTTGACAATCGTTTCTGTCCAGTCCACTCGTTTTATCTAGTTTAATCACAGCTGTCGTAGTTTTTTTGTCTGGCAGTGGCAGAAGGTATACTGTAACATTTTTAATTTGAGGCTGTATTACGTCTATTCTGGCACCCAACATCACAACAAGATGATATTTTAAGCTTCTTATGTAATTTAGCCGAATCTGCGCTGGTTTGAATGGGCCGCCTCCAGTTTTCCCTTTGTTTTGCAGCTAACGTTGTGATATATTTTGACGTCGGCCCTACATGACCCTAGTTACCTGTGGTTGGCCTAGCCGTGCATCACTCAGAAAAAAACAGGCTGAATATTAATTAGACAGGACAAATCGATCTGTTTTCAGCAGAGCTCCTGAGAAAAGAGCTGTAAAAATATATGGTTATTGGTACTTATACCGCAGACATATATTCTTAAGGACATCAACACCTAAAATAAAACTCCAGAAAGGTGTACAATATATACTTTAGCTTAGAAACATGGTAAAATCAAACTTTAGGATTTCAATATTTGTGTGCGCTGTGTTATTCTTGTGCTTAATAGTGTCACATTAGTTTAGCAACATGATAAAACAATTTTTTTTGCCATGTGTTAGTTGAGTCTCTCATGTACTTCGAGTGATATTTATTAGCACGAGGCATGTTAGCCGTGTTGCTGCCTATGTAGAACATTCCAAATCGCTCATGGTTAGAATGCTGCCTTTGTGAGCAAAGCTTAGTTTTAGAACAGAGCACAGTGGTTAAAGTTCAGTGTATAATGTGCCCAACAATTCCCAGGATGTGTGGATAAAAGCTTTGCTCCTCATTGCTGCAAGTATGCAGTACTACAGTGCAAGTGCAGTAGACCTGCTTTTCCGCCCACTCTGCCTCCTCATTCTGTCTCTCGTTCTTTGTCTGTGTGTCTTTCTCTTTCCCCTCTTACTCTCTGCCCTTCTCAGGGGCAGATTGGAGTGGCTGTAGGAGGAGGGTCATATGCACTTCCTGGTTTTGGCTCACCGCCTGGTCTATTTTAAGTTCAGAGGCCTGAGATTTTTCTTTGGCGGACCCATACAGTACAAATCAGGGATGTCACAGAGAAACAGCCCAAAGCAAAGGCCATGATGTTCACATAGCGCTGTGATGACGTAGAAAAACAGATACCAATCAAGTGGCTTGACTTGCAGCCTCAGATTAATAGTTATTGCAGTCTTCTGAGAATGCCGATTCATTGTTTCCACTCCTCCTTAAAACAGATGCAACATCTATATTGACTGAATTTAGGAATGCATACATGGATATTACTGGCTAAAACGTTCAATTTACTTTTTTCTTGACTTCATTGATCACTGCAGGAAAATGGAAGAAATGTGTTTTATATTATTGAACTTTATAGATCCAAAAAACAGCATGTTGCTTGGGGTCAATAAATCAAATGTGGTGAACTTCTCACGTTCAGATGATCAATGTCCTGCTGCTTTTGTGACAATGTTGAGTGTTTGCCCAAGGGTTATGAGGTAACTCACGGTGCACTAAAATGAAAGCAAAACTGCTTGTCTGAATTCCAATGGTTGTGTATTCTTAAAGGTTTGTTTTTCTTGTGTCTTCTAATAGATGAGAGATCGTCAACCACCCACATTTCCCGCCCCTTGGCTAATGATCTGGGTGGCTCTCTGGCTCCGCTGATTGGTGAACGTAAAACGTCTGTTCCCGCCCACTCCAGCCAGCCAATGCTTTTCACATTCGACATACCTGTACGCCACTCCCATAGTTCTCTGTCTAATAGTGCTCCTCAGGACTACCTCTTCCTCCATCAGTGCATGAGCCGCAAGAGTGAGAGTGCAAGGTAAGAGCCATATTCTCTGGAGATGTGCTCATATTACACCCTTTATAGCTTACAGACCGAAAAAACTAACTAGATATTGTCTTCAGTGCTGGAAGCACTTTATTTCAAGCGGTGCAACGTGTAGAAAAAAGCAGAATTGATATCAAGGTCAATAAGTCTCAGATAAAGTATCAAGATAATTTGACCTTTTTAGGATAGGCAATGTTTGTTTAGGTTGTCATGTGGCGTGATTCCCCTAGAACAACAGAATATATTTAAATATTGGATAAATATAATATAATTATATTTGTTAAAAATACTCAAATTTCCAATGATTCAGAGATACTCCTGTCAAGCTCCTTCAACCATCTCACAATCTTCCACTCACTCACATATTCATCCATACAGAGTGCCTTCTTTATTTAAGATACCAGCATCCAGACAGGAATCAACCTTCATATAAAGAGCTGCCATGTACTGATGTATGATCTCTAGAGAACCGAGCATAGATCAAAAATCATTTAATGAAAAGTATGCTGGATATTGATAAACCATTATGATAGAAAATAGTTGCTGATGACAGTGGATCGGAAGCTGATGCTTTGGTGGTGTTCGTATGAAAGACAGAATACAGTGTGTATTCTTCAATGCACACAAATCTTACAAAAACGGTCAATAAACGACTGATGCTTGAACTTATATTTTGCATTGCAGCACTATTTTTATGGCAGCTGAACACCCCTCTGCATTCCTCAATTGTCAGTAGTCTGCTGGATGTTTATTATTAATATTATGTTTATTTCAGTAAATAATTATATATTTAAATAAATTATGAATATTTTATCTTATTTAAATTGTAAAGTATACATTACAAAACTAATCATTTTTACGACAGGATTTTTTTCATTGCAGTATTACAGTAATGGGAATGTTTTTTTGTTTCTGAATTATTGTAATTTCCCATATTTCAGTAAGGAAATTTTATATAACATGCTAAATTGAAAAAAAAAGTTATGTCTCAAAGCAAAGCATTCTTAGCAAAAAAAAAACATTTGGATTTGGGGTAAAATATGACCCTCTGTATAGACATATACCAGTTTTAATTATTGTCATCTGTCACTGGAATATGAGATCATCTTCGCAGGGTTAGGATTGATGTTATTAGGTCATAAGTGAAATTGTTTTGCTTTAAACAAACACCTATGAGACCTTTCTACAAATTCAGGAGCAGGCGGTGACGTATTGTAGTGTTTGCAGAAGGATTCACTTACAGGATGTGCTCATCAGTCATTTCACCCTGATTCACTTCCTTTGATTATAATCCTGATGAAATAATGCCAAACGAAACAGAATTGTGTTATAATACCTCTGGATAATCAAGCCATCAAAGGTTTACTATGCCTACCATTTATTTCATCCCCCAAACTAAGTCTCTTCACACAATCGTTTGACTTAAAGCCTGCAGAAAGTAAACATGCTCTGTTTTATCCCATGTGTACCAGGCATGCCAGTTTTACTGGGGGAATGCCCATGATATTCATCATCACTGCCCAATATAGAGTGTGATAAACACTCTCCATCATGCATCATCATGCACTAACCATGCAGCAGACATAAAAACACCCTCTGTAAGCCAGACACAGTGCGTCTGTTATATGAGACAGAGAACTCCACTGCCTCCAGTGGTTAAATCTAAACATTACACAAATATGGTTTTGTTTTTTGTGTGTGTAGTGCTTACATCCAGTGTAGTTATTGATTAATAAATCTATTAAAAATTATGTTTGTTAATTAAATAAAATATAAATACTGAATGAAAACCTAAAATAAATTCATTAAAAATGTTGCTAAAAATGGTAACTAATTAAAAAAAGTTTAAATAAGAAAATTACTCAAATTGAAATAAGCTAATATATATCTGAAAAAAGGCAAAAACATGAAATTACTCAAATTAAATTATAATTCAAAACAAAAATGCATATACAAGTTTTAAAATATGAATACAAATCGAAATAATATATCAATTATATATATATATATATATATATATATATATATATATATATAAAAATTACAGACCACTCGGCTAGCAAATTAGAATTATATACTTCCTTTTTTATGTAGGATAGAGTATGAGTAATGTGCACATTTGTGCTGCAGTTGATTTGCCAAAATATGCACTACAGAGAGCACATTGTATGCAATACTGTATCCCATAATGCAATGCATTCGACTTAACCTTACATTTCTAGTGTGAGTTGTAAGTGAATTTAAGACAATGCTAAAATACCCCCCCCACACACACACACACACACACACAATATGATAACTGCATGCCACACATAAACATAATGAGATCATGTGACCTCAGAGACATTATTTTTTAGATTCAATTTTCTATTAATTTATGAGATTTTGACAAGTTATATTGTGGTTGATATTAAAAGATTTGACCTGTGGTCAGTTCAATGTCGTAAATATAGTTTGCCGTGTCAACATTTGCATGACTGATTAGCATTGTTTATAGCAAAGGCTAATAATAGTTTGGCTGTTGTAGATTAGATTATTTATTTCTTTAAATAATGTCTTTGTGAGAAAATAAGTGATCATAAACTAATGTTTGACTGTTCATCATAAATAACTAACCAATGTCATTTGGTCCCCAAGGAGTGCCAGTTTCTCGCAGGCCTCGCGCAGCAGTCTTCTGGTGGGCAGTGACTCGGCGGTTCAGAGACTCACTCATGGTTTCTCTCACTGTCTGAATGGCATGGGCGCCCAGCTTCATGGTTTCTACAGCCTTCCCAAACCCGGCAAAAATCAGCAGCCCCCTTCACAGACCGACTCACGTGATGCTTGCTATGTTCTGCCCAGGGGTTACAGCTCTGAAGGGGCATCAGAGCTTGAATCAGATGATGTCTACACCTATAAGACCCCCAATAACACTCTAGCGGCCCCCCAAACCAATGAGCAGCGGGCCCTCGATAACTATGATTTACCCACCATTCATGGCTCCGTCTACCAGATCCCCCGCACGTTTGATAAGAACCACAATGCCCTGATGCCATCCAGTGCTGACTCCACAAATGCGCCTCCTCCCAGACCTCCCAAACCCAGCCAGGGCTCAGAGACACTGTGGGGCAGCCCGCTGTCCGTGGGGGCTCAAAATGGAGAGGTCTCCACAGTGTCCGTCATCCCCAGGAGGAACACACTGCCGGCGGTGGAGAACATCAAGCTTCACAGAGGTAATACGTTCAGTCTGGATCAGTTTTATTCATCTGTTTATCTTAAATTCTCATCTTCATTTTGTCTAGTACGTTTTCTCATTTTGGCTGTTTCTTTTTGTCTTATCTGTTCTCCTCTGGTCTCTCCTTTCATTTTGTCTCTTTATTTTAATCTTGTCTCTTACTGTATCTCATTCTTGTCTTGTCTTATTTTGTCTCATCTCATCTTTCCTTTTTTCTCATCTCTTCTCATTTTGTATTTCTCCTCTTGTCTCTCCTTTCCTGTTGTTTTGTCTCGTCTCTCCTCCCATCTTGTCTGTTTTAACTTTGTCTCCATTTGTCTCATTCTCATCTTTTCTCAATTTGTCTCTATCTCTCTAATGTTCTTCATTTGTCTCACCTCTTCTCATCTTGTCTTTTCTACCATTTCTCTTGCATTGTCTCTCCTACTTGCCTATTTAATATTTTCTCTTCTTGTTTAGGTCTCTTTAGTCTCCTCTCTTCTCTTTTTTTTGTTTTCGTCTGGTCTGGTCTCATCTTTTCTCCTCTCTTTTTGTTTCATCTACATCTTTCTTTTCTCATTTCGTCTTTTTATTTTAGTCTTCAGTTCCTGTTTGTTCTCATCTTTTCTATTGTCGTCTTTTAACAGCTTGTCTCCTCTTGTCTCTTTTTTTTTCTCTGTGGTCTCTTCCCATCTCTCCTTTTCTCTTATTGTCTCATTCTCATTATATCTAGTTTTGTCTCATCTTGTTTTATGACCACTTTTTTGACTCGTTATGAGACGATAAAATAGACAAAATGAGAGGACATAATAATAAGACAAGAAAAACAAAGAAACAAGGGATCTCATTTATAAAGCGTGCATACTCTCATATTTGATCGTAGAGTGTGCGTACGCTTAAATCCACGCCAGCGCTCATATTTATAAAGATGGTCTTTGATGTGGAAAAGTGCTTAGCGTCACGTCAGAGTCTGAGTAGACGTACGCACTTTTTATTGTCGGAGTATTGCAGGTTTTTTCAAATGTAAGCTGTTCTTGCAGCTCGCTGTTCTAAATTATGATGATTGGTGATATTTTATATATTAATGACATTAATTAGGAGTCGTTTGCAAGGCAGAGAGCTGAAACCATTAAATTGTTCAAAAGTTCAAGATCATTTGCGATTCATAGATTTCACATCTGAAAGAGACGCGTACGCGCGTTTTCTGTTCGTATGTTCATTCTATGAATCAAACATACGCATATTCGAGATATGATCGTAAGATCAAATTTAGGATGGTTTCTGCACAACATTTTATAAATGAGGCCCAAGGTGTGGAGAGAGACTCTTGTCTCCTCTTGTCTTTTCCATCTTATATGATTATTTTAGTCTTCTTTTTTTTCTTGCCTCACCCTCATTTCCTCTCATTTTGTCTATTTTAAATTCTAGTCTTGTCTCCTCATGTTTTTGTTCTCATCTCCTCTACTTTTCCCATGTTGTCTTGTCTCTTCTCTTTGCTTTTTAAAGTCTGATCTTTGCTCATTTTCTCTCATCTTATTTTGTCTCTCCACTTGATCTCATCTGGTTTCTTCTCTCATCTTTCCTCTTTTCCAAATGCTCCTTAAGCTTTATGAACTCATTACACTACTGTAGATCAGTGTTATTACCAATTGATTTACCTCTCTACACTTATCAGGCAGCCAATTTAGGCTTTCAGCTCAATATATATCTTCTTTTTTTTTACCTTTACACTATCTTTCATTCTGTTTCTTTTCTGAATGTGTACGTCCGATTTGAAACCAAGAGGCAATCTGGTCAAGGTTTACTCTGCTCTGCTAGGAGGCTAATGAAATTCAAGCCATGCCAGGCAGCCCCAGAATGGCTTGTTCCGGCCTGATAAGCAGTACAAAAAAAAAAAAAACAGCAGACACAATTCAGTGATTTCCTAGTGGTTTGGGCTCAGCAAGGCCAGACTAGTGTGTCTGCAGGAACAGGAAGTGAACTTTTGACCATCCTCGCCTGATTCCCACACCTGTGCTCGGTAGCCATGCATCCAGAGAAGTAAACTGGGAGGCAATGTGGAATATGAAGAAAATGGCCACATAAGTAATGCCTTTGTGTGAAAGTGTTACAGAATTGAATGCTGCATCACTTACTAATCTGGTCTGATGTGTACAGAATAAATAGTTCATGTATCATGACGTTTCCTTTGATTGTGACCCAGGCTTGAGGTAAACATTTTCCCTGAACTCCTTTCTTGGTGGACTTGTTTTATATGGATTTTTTGTACTTGCTCATGTGTTTTAGGATCCTCTTTTGAGACCAGCAGTCACCAACGGCCAGTCTATTTCAACAATTCTGGTCAGTCAGTGGAGTCTGTAAATGATGGCTTCAGCTCATACCTGGTAAAGCAGCTTCTATATCATATCTACATCAAAGGGTCATTCACAAGAAAATAGAGCCTTTGTGCCTTATTTTTGAAAAGGGTACTGCTGAACTTTCAAGACCTCACGTCATATCTTGCAACCTCAATCTGAAAGTAACAGGGCCATAAGCACCATAGACCTATGGAGGGAACTATATTACATTTGAAATTTTTGGGCTAGACAGTAACGCGGTTGAAGGGCAGTGCAAAAATATCTAATAATTTACAAATATCAGTGCAACACATCATATATATTCAGTGCTTCGTGCCAACTAGTAAATTTAAATACAATGTTTAATATAGTTTTGATTGAAATCATTTCTGTGTAAACATTACACTGTAATTGCAATGACTTACAAATAAAAAAATTACAATTTTATTATAATATTACTTTAGCAGTACACACTAAATTTAACTAAGAGTCGCATCTATCAAATAATGTGATTAGGTTCAGTATCCTGTTAATTATAAGTCATAAAGACACAAATGGCACCACTTCCTGACAGTGACCTCATAACTCACAGAGTCACAAACTGACAATAACAAGTCTATTCAAACTACACAAGAACAAATTGTGTGTGTCACAGTGGTTTCCACCACTGATCTGGAAACTGTGTAAGCTGAATTGTTCTTCTTTCTTTTACAGAGAACTAAAGCCCCATTGACCCGCTCCGATAGTGCCGGCTCTGAGGATAACTATGTACCCATGAATCCTGGCTCGTCCTCCTCCCCTCTCAGTGCCGCCCTGGCTGACAGTCCTAAAAATAATTATATTCCCATGAGCCCAGGTCCTCACCATTTTGATTTCCCAGGATTTTCAGCAACGTTGCCGGCCAGGAAGAGCAGTACAGCATCACTATGTCTCCGGCCCGGCCGACACAGTGACGTCACACCGCCACCAATTAACCGCAACCTTAAACCCAATCGGACGGGTGAGTGGCACTAACACAAGTTCTCATGTTTATTTTCTGTCTTGATTGAAAACATGAAAATTCAATAAAGATTAGAAGAACAGATTGATTAATTATATAATTTTCTATTGCACAATACTTATAAAACAATATGATTATTTGTCTTGGTTTGCAGGAAAACCAACACCTCTTGACATAAGGAACAATGGCATCATTGATGAACTTCCCTTCAAGAGCCCCATCACCATGTCTTGGATCAGGTCTCTCAATTTAGAACATAATTTTGCAGTGCTATTATTCATAATTACAGTAATAAAGTAAAACTACATGTGAAAACACATTGAAATTATAAAAATTATCCTTATGTGTTAACACCTTATTTTACTTTAGTTATGTAGTAGTCTTGCATAGCCACACCTTTGCCTGATGACATAAGGTCTGGGCTCTATAGCCAAGGACCGCCCACTTTCATAGGGAGAGACTGTCTGAATGACATGTTAAGCGACCAATAAAAGTTTGTTTAAGAAATAAAAGAAAATATAGTTTTTGTCAAAAACATCCGTCAATGGCGGGAAGTGTTATCTCATGAATGACAAAAAATGCTGTCCATGGTGGAAAGAGTTAATCTAAAACGAATAAGCAAATGTTAAAATAATAATGTCATTTCAATGTGTCATATAAGCTCCCATATAAGTTTCCCCAATTTTTTGTGTCCACAAGCAATTTGGTTGATCCGAATACAATACTAGTCTTAATACAATACAATGTCAGTGTTGGTGCTGTCATGTAAAGTACAGTGCATGCAGATACTTCAACACTTATGTTCAACTAAATGCCTCAAACAAAACTCTTGTTTCTAACCCTTCTTCCCATGAGCAACTAAATGCTCAATTTCAAAAAGTTTGCAAAGTTTTGACTAAGACTAGTTATATACATGTCCGTTGTTGTTTTTGTTTTTTTCTTTACAGGCCAGTGAACTCCATCTCGTCGCAGCCCTGTCGGCCCATTTCGACTCAGAGCATCACCAGCACTGATTCTGCAGACAGTGAGGAGAGTTATGTGCAAATGGTGAGGGCAAGAAGTCGAGTTTCAGAATGTGATGAAAAGGCTTGAATGTGCTTTGGGAATAGCACCCCAAACGTGTAGTTAGTTACCAAGTTCCTCTACTACAGACTGCCTTTCAATACAGATAACATTCTTTGAGATTTGTTTTCATTTCAGTCAGCTGTTACTCAAAAAAAATATTTTTTTTGGGCAGCAGATACCAGTGTCTACCTCCCCAGCGATGAGTGGTACCAGCAGTCCTGGGCCCAGGAATTGTGGTAATGTGGACTATTTGGCCCTGGATTTCCAACCTGGCTCCCCTGGTCCACACAGAAAGGTATGTTAAGCAGTTTATATCAAGCAAATGAAAAGCTCATCATCAAACTGCACAGAATTAAACCCCTTTTCTAAGACAAACAAAAGTGTACAACCCGAAATCCGGAAATGTTGGGACGTTTTTTTTTTTTTTGAATAAAATGAAAACTAAAAGACTTTCAAATGACATGAGCCAATATTTATTCACAATAGAACATAGAGAACATAAATGTTGAAACTGAAAAATTTTTACACTTTTATTCACTAAATGAGCTCATTTCAAATTTGATGCCTGCTACAGGTTTTAAAAAGTTGGCTTGGGGTCAACAAAGGGCTGAAAAAGCAAGACATTTTGAAAAGGTTCAGCTGAGAGACCATCTAGCAACTAATTAAGTGAATTGACATCATGTCTGTAACATGATTAGCTATAAAGGCGATGTCTTAGAGAGAAAGAGTCTCTCAGAAGTAAAGATGGGCAGAGGCTCTCCAATCTGTGAAAGAGTGCATAAAAAGATTGTGGAATACTTTAAAAACAACATTCTTCAAGGTCAAATTGCAAAGGCTTTGCAAATCTCATCATCTACAGTTCATAACATCATCAAAATATTCAGAGAAACTGAAGAAATCTCTGTGCGTAAGGGACAAAACCTTTGTTGGATGCCCGTGGTCTTCGGGCCCTCAGACAACACAGCATCACTCATCGGTATGGTTCTGTCATTGAAATTACTAAATGGGCCCAGGAATACTTCCAGAAACCACTGTCGGTAAACACAATCCACCATGCCATCTGCAGATGCCAACTAAAGCTCTATCATGCAAAAAGGAATTTGTATGTGAACATGGTCCAGAAGCCCCATCGTGTCCTGTGGGCCAAGGCTCATTTAAAATTGACTGTTTCAAAGTGGAAAAGTGTTCTATGGTCAGACGACATTCTTGTTGGAAATCATGGACGCTGTGTCCTCCGGGCTAAAGAGGAGGGAGACCTTCCAGCATGTTATCAGCGTTCAGTTCAAAACCCAGCATCTCTGATGGTATGGGGGTGCATAAGTGCATACGGTATGGGCAGCTTGCATGTTTTGGAAGGCACTATGAATGCTGAATGGTATATAAAGGTTTTAGAGCAACATGTGCTCCCAACTATACCAGAAGACGTGTATTTCAGCAAGACAATGTAAAACCACATACTGCAGCTAATACAAAAGCATGGCTTCGTAGTAGAGAAGTCCGGGTGCTGAATTGGCCTGCCTGCAATCCAGATCTTTCACCTATAGAGAACATTTGGCGCATCATTAAATGAAAAATTGCATCAAAGATGACCACAAACTCTTCAGCAGCTGGAAACCTATATCAGGCAAGAATGGGACCAAATTCCAACAACAAAACTCCAGAAACTCATAACTTTGATGCCCAGGTGTCTTCAAACTGTTTTGAATAGAAAGGAGATGCTACTCCGGGGAAAACATGCCCCCTCCCAACTATTTTGAGATCTGTAAGCAGGCATCAAATTTGAAATGAGCTCATTTTGTGCAATTTTTTTTTACAATTTCTCAGTTTAAACATTTGTTATGCTATCTATGTTCTATTGTGAATAAAATATTGGCTCAAGTGATTTGAAATTATTTTAGTTTTCATTTTATTCAAATTTTAAAAACTTTGGGAATTCGGGTTGTAAAATAAAATAATCTTGTGCGAATCTTTGCACTTTGAGTTGTTTGGTTGAATATTTAATTCCATCACTTCACATTAGTGGCGTAGTCGCTAATGTGTAAAATAAAAAAGTAAAAAAACTTTTAAGCCTTATCACACTTCTGCATTTGAAAAGCGGAAGATTCAAATAGTAGCGCGGGGTCGTTCACATGTCGCGCCTAAAAACGTGTGGAAAACGCTAGGCGCGTCGCTTTCTCCTTCTTTCAAAGCGCACTGTAGCTTGCCTATGCTTGTGCTCCCGTGGCGTCTTCCATTGATAAGCAACCTAGACCCGTGCTCTCCATGAATACGCGGAAGTTTCAGCAAAGGATAAATTGATTTCCAGAACTAAAAATCGCTTGCGCTCTGCTGCTAAATTTATTTAAAATGGCTATCCCTGTACAGCTATGATCGGCTGTTCCGCCATCTCGGCTGAGCTTTCAATGTTGTTACGGGAAAGGATGAAGCTAATTGGTTGGTTCTTGTAACATGACCCGCGGTGCGTTTGCGTCATTCTGAAAAGTTACGTTTTTATGCTGATGCGGACGCGCCTGGAAAAAATTTGCGTGCCTACTGTGCGTGTACATTTGAAATAACAGACTTTAGCGCAAAAGATGTGATATGTGAACGGCCCCTAAAATAACTTCCGTTGCAGTCTCTATCAATGGCTGTGCCCATAGCATGGCATTGTTGTGAGTTATTTATGTAGAATTCAGCGCAGATACGTCTTCTAAAGACACCAATCTCAGTTTACAACAATTAATTGAGTATTATGAAACCACGGAATGTGTTGTCAAGATCCCGATGCATATTTCGTAACTTTAATAGAAGCGTACGAGCCATACTGTATGCAGTTAATTCTTCACTGTCTGATCACCTTATTTCATTACAGAACAGCGAGAAAACTATACAAACAACATATCACATTAAAAAGCATTAGAATTAGCCAAAGCTGAAACATTATTTACGACTGAAGGCTTTATTGAAGGATTAAATTAAAGGTTTAGGGCAAACTTGTTGTATTAAATATAATGCTCACATTTTCCATGCGCTGACTTTATGATTTAAATAAATAAATATTTCCAGCCCATAGACGATAATTAAAAATAAGTTAATCGAGTTATATTTTCCGTGATTGCGTGCAACAATTGAATGTCATTGTACTGTGAACAAGAACGGGAGGTTAATTACAATAAATATAATGAAATAAAACAAAATAATATTAAAATTTGTATTAAATCAGTCCGAGTATTCCCTGGCAGTAACTTGAGCTGCGTGCTCATGCGGACGCAAGTATAAACCAGGCTTTAGCTGTCATGCACTATAAGCACGCTGCTATTCAGCTTCCACACTCCGCACAAGCACTTGAAAATGCGCATATTTAATATTGACATTATAGCCTACATGTAATATAGAGCGGCCCCCTCATTTTAAGATGTGAAAAAATCTTACAATTTTTAATTACAATTTTGGCTACGCCACTGCTTCACATCCTTTCACAATCTATACCTTTATTCTTTGCTATAGCCGTCCACCTCTTCAGTGAACTCAGATGAAAAAGTGGACTATGTCCAAGTGGACAAAGAGAAGACACAGGCCCTTCAGAACACCATGCAGGAGTGGACAGATGTGCGACAGTCAACCGAGCCGGCTAAAGGCATCAAGTCCTGATGATTTTCAAATGTGCACACTGATTGTGTCACTCAAAATGCTCTTATACTGTTACACCGTGATACAAACTGATGTACCTGTGACAAAATAGCGAATGATACACCAACTAAAGCCATAGATCCAGTTTGTTTAGTCTTTTGAGGACAAAAAATCCACTGAACCGCTTAAACTGTCTTGCCATGCATGTTAGACAAGTTTAACTTTTTAAAGTGCAGTGCAACCAAACTTTAGCTACTTGCTCTCTCTGTGAAGTGTGAGCGAAGAACGATAAGCAGTGAATATTTAAATCTAGTTATAGGTGACGTGTGCAATTTTTTAGAATGTTAACATACTTTCATCACATCTTCAAAATCAGAGACAGCTAGAAATCAATTTGTTGTTTGATTCCCCCAGAAAAGTGTTAACACTGTGACTCTATCAAAACATTGCTCTGTTTGTTTGAGCATCCTTCCTGACATAGCAACGCTGGCTCAACCAATGCCATTAGTTTGGGGTGGGGCTGTCTGACCAATGGCATAAAGGGGGAGTGTTCAGGAAACCTGTTTGAAACTCAACATTTTATCTGTTTAGTGGCACTAGTTGCACAGAAATTACACACCTCACCTTTAACAGTGTTATAAAGGGCAGAACAGAACTTCAAACAGAAGATTATTTGAAGTCACGGTGGTCTGGCTGCCAATTTGAATTGCAGTGTGCCTGTTAATTCAGCGGAAGAGAGAAGGTCACTTTTTTCCAATTTTTTGAGTCAAGAAATGCAGAAAAAGTTCAAAAGAGAGATCCTTGTACCTTTTACATTTAACAAATTGGTTGTTTTCACACATGGTTTGACAGTTCATATTGGCTGAACCCAGCCCTTTTCAAAATAAACCAAACTCAAATAATCTCAGGAGGTGGTCTGTGTATGGGTCGCTTAAATGATGCATTGTAAATGCAAAGCTCACACGCAACCACAAAGTTGATCTTTTGAAAAAGGTTTACACAAAAATCCAACTCATCATTTCAACACATGATGTTTCTTTTACTTGTATGTAACACAAAAGGAGATATTTAGCAAAATGACCAAGGTGCGCTTTTTCATTCATTGGAAGTAGATGTTTTCTTTTTTAAAGGAGGTTGGATATTCTGCTATATAAGACCTTTGTTGTTCCACATAGGGGTGTCGCAATATACTAGTATTAATAAAAATGAAATGTGCATGTTACTACTCCACATACATTGCACCTTAAGGGGCCGTTCAAACGGAACGTGTCTTCACTTCTAAAAAATGAGACGCAGCGTTCAGGAATGGTTTTAAAAACAGCACAGCGCAGAATGCGAGGGTGATGCAATAACAGTTGCCATGCCAATTGCTACTTGTAAACAAAAGCTTGCAACGCTTGCCCCGCCTCCAGGGTCTCCTGATTGATCCACTGTTTTGGATTTTTGTTGATCAATGCTATGTCTGCATTGATGAACATTGTTTTGTATAAAAGCTGGAATTCTTTTAAATTGACACAACATCTTAAAAACACAGCACTCATGTGCGGGATGCTGCAAAAGACACGAGACGCGAGCGCAACGGTCATACACATCCATCTACTGCGTTTACGTACACCAAAAATGGAATGGAAAAACGTGTTCTGTGTGAACGCCACCAAACATTGGTTGTCATCCATGAAGGAGTTTTTTGTTTTGACACCCCAGTCTGGAGGTAGTGGCGAGCAACAGTCAATTTTTTTTTTATTTTTTTTTTGTACACTGTCTCTCTACCTCCCTACACTATTTTAAGTGATTCATTGGCCAAAAACGAGAAAATACATTATAATAGCACCATAATTGTGTCGTAAAAATCTGATATTCTGACAGCCTTAGGGTCCTTTCACACCAAGGATGATAACTATAACGATAACTTTAAGTAAATTTTAATAATTGTTAACACAACTCTAATGATAACGCACTGAAAACCAACATTGGTGGAATAACTTTCAAAAAGTTTTTTCCAGCTAATGAACTGTAAAATCTTTGATAGCAAGTCAAAATCCACCTTGGTGCGAATGGGCCTTTAGTTCCATTTTTGGGTGAACTATTCCTTAAAGGTTCCAGAATGGTACCGGACCCCCACCCCCAATCTAAGGACTTTTAATATGACAACGTGTACTAACTAACAGACCTTCTCCTTTTGCTTGACAGAGATGCACTTCAAGGTATTAAGTGGGCAGTCCTTTACTTCGCATGCAGTCTGAATAGGGATACTGTGACTCCTTTTCCCTAAACACGTTGCTTCCCTGGCTGGCATTACGGAATAGCAAACTTACATATTATCTATTCATATACGTACTAATAAAAACATACTGTTTGTAATGTGGTTTTGTAAGAGGGGATGTATAGACGGTTAAAATCGCCCACATTTATCAGCATTTTAACTGTTATACTTTGCTCTCAGAGCAGTTTGAATTACTTTACGGAGTTATTACAGCAGAAGGCGCCCCAAATATAAACTGTTCCTAGTTTCAGCAAACTGGCTGGTTAGTGCGAGCAGCTGTAGCTATAAATCCGCCATGCTTTATGCCTGTTGAGATTAGCGGAAGGACTCTATCATGCTGTTTTTGTGATAGACACCTTGCACGTTTAATGGGCTGGACTAGCTGTTTTCTGAACAATGTTGGACGTGGAGCATAATGAAGGGGCACAGAAATTACACACTTCTCTGTTGGACTGTGATGTAGTTTTTTTTCATGGTAAACAATGGTTCAGCTGTGGAGAGTTCTATAAACATGTGATTGCTCAAGTTTAGGGGTAAAAAGGCGCCATGTTCAATTTTAAATCAAAATAGCCCATTATTAATTTTTAATAAAGAAGACTGTGGAGTCTGACATTTCACTCAGTATTTTATGGCGGGCTGGGACCTCCAAATACTCCATTTCTAGCAGTATGGGAGATATTTTATTTGCCTTTGAACTCATCATTTCATCCAAAACCATTTTGTATTAAGTTAGTTTAAACTTTACATATGAGGTTGTAAGTAGTCTGGACTTGTTAAATAAACCTTGCATAGATTGTCTGATCTAAATTCTTTCATGTTGGATTATTAAAAAATGTGCTTTACAAGACTGCCATTGTTTTATGATGTTAAACTTTGTGGGACATTTGCCTTACTATTGCATTAATATTTAAGTGAACTTACAGGCTGAAATTGGTTTATTAATGTCTTTTTCTATTCTGAAAATATGTAATGTATTGTTATCGGAGAGTACTAGTAAATGAATATAATACTTGTGTGTGAGCTGTAGTGGAATTTACGCTGTAGTTTGTTAAGGGGTCAAAGCGGGGCAGATGAGAAAAGCTACTTTCAAAAATGTCATTAATCGAGTGGAATTTCTGTAAAGCATTTCTGTTCAACTCTTGGTCGCTTGTGAATTAATTTATTAATTTATTGTGTGCTTTGCAGGTAGACGAAAGATGTACAAAGAATGAACTTGTAATTTATGCTATGTGTGCTGATTTTGTGAAGCAATATGCCAAGCAAAGCCAGTAAAATGGTCAAATGTGATACATTTGAGATGTCTGTTCTTTTTGTGATGTTCTATGAAATTCAACTGCAAAAAAATGAAAACCCATTTTATTAAACAGAGTAAACAATTAGTTAATTCTCTTTTAAAATTAGATCTGTATAGCCTATGTTTCTTAGAAACTTAAAAAAGTAACTAGCATTTTCTGGCGAAACTTATTGTTTTTTTCATCAACAGTACACAAAATGAGACTGGCCAAAGCATACAGACTAATACAACTTATGATCAATATCTGTTAGCTTGGAAAGTTGTGGTTGCAAGAAAATCTAGAGTTTCCTACTGTCACATCATTGATTGCTCTTATCACGTCAATACAATCATTCTGAAAAGCATGAGACCATACTGATGTCTATGTCATTACTATGGCAACTGATGTAGATACTGGAAACTGAATACACTCTCTCAACAAACTGATCCAATTTCATAATTTGACTGATAACAGCACGAACAGTCAGTCCTAAAGATCAGATCTAAAACACATTGTCCACTGTGTGAACAAAGAGACCTAGTTTACTTGACCATAATTATCAAAGCTTCTTCAGAGGTGCTGATTAGTGATTGTAAGGGCCAATGGTCAACACAGTGCAACACGTTCAAGTTATGTCCCATTTCTGTCATGACAACTCTATATAAGAGAGTTTAGCATGCTAATATACATGTTAATGTGTTTGGTCTTGGCGGAATAGATCTGCTACGCTGTTGCTGCAGCAGAGCGATTACAGAGACTTGCTATTGCCAATACATCCACAGATACATAGGACATACTCCTGCCCTCCATTATAACACACATGACATTACTCTGCAGCAGATCTATACAGGTGGAGCTGGGGAAGCGCTGCAGCTGCTACTACAGCGAGCACTAGACAAGCATTTGAATGTTGAGCAGCAAGCTCATTAGCTGCTTATGTGAAAAGAAAACAATTGGCTGTGGCATGTGAATAATGATGTGATTATATCAGAATGAGTTAGAACTCGACCTGTTCCATCTAGTGTTTTGTGACAGAACCTTGTATTCCTCCTTTATCCCTGCACTTTCATGAGATCGGGTTGAAACATCATATCTGCTAGTATAGAGTCCTCAAATAGCCTAGTTTTAAATTGGATTCTCTAGTTTTGATAAACATCCTCATGCAACACCTTCCAGTGTTTCCCAACCCTAGTCTTGTGCTGCATCTGAAACGGAAGATGATGAGGAACACACATATACGTTTTATATTGAACAAATATCCAGACATACTATATCCGTTGTGTTGTCAATTTCATGTGACCTAAGGCATCACTTGCATCATTTTACTGCCATTCACAACTCCTTTCTCGAGGCATCATGGGATAGTAAAGTGTCCACCGGATGCACACATCGGAATCATGGCAGAAGTAATAAATAGGTCATCTGTGTACTGTGTTCCTGCTGTTTTATACTATGAATTCATATATAATACTCATTTTATACAGTTTTTTTCTTACTAGAGAAGTATGCATATTTGGACACAGGGTTGGAGTGCCACTATACACTGCACATTTTGTATGTTTTCCTCATCGAACATCAAAAATGTCTACTACGGTTGTAGGTTGGGAAACCCTGGAATGTACTACAGTAGTTATGTTTCAGTTCGATTTGTAAAATATACTCATTTTAATTCCTTAAAAAAAAAAAAAATTGGAATATTAAAACAACACTTTCCGAATACTGTAGCATTTTCATCCCACGTTGTTCAAAACAAATTGAATGAAAATAGAAATTAAAGTTGAAATGTAAGTAGCCAATACACTCTCATTGCAAATTGTAAATATTTTACGCTTTGGCAAATCGGTGGCTAAAACATATGAATTCATACTGTCTCGTTTGTACGTTTTTGTATGATCTGCTTACACCTCTCTCACAGTTAGGTTTAGGGGTGGACCTTTATGCTTACATGTTTTTTATAATTATAAAAAAATAAATAACAGTACAAAATCACTACCTCACAAACCACTCAGACATCAGTGGCAGATGCTTTATTTCTTGGAGACAGTTCTGACAGGTAACACGCTCATGACCTTTTTGATGCACATCTAGGAATTTATTTGGCAAAATGTTATTTGGTTTCCATTGTTGTTTAAGTGTCTTCTTACCAATAAAAAAATGTATATACCTCTGGTTAACATGTTTTTATGCACATTCTGCAAATGTTATTGTTTCCATACATATTTATATGCTATCATGTTCAGTGGGCATTAAAATGTATGGATGGAATTCTGATGATCAACGAGATGAATTTACAATTAAAACTAAAAGATTCTTTCCACTGATTAAGACACAAAGGCCCTTCAGCCAATCCTAGACATATATTGTGAGATACCAGAGATGTAACTACTAAAATACTGATAAAAAGGGGGGAAATGCAATCCAAACGGTATAGTTTCAAATGTAATGTTAAAATCTGGGCCATCTGCAAGTGTCATGATGAGGTACTGTAATGTAATATGTGCTAGTTCAAAGTGTTGAACATAAAACGTACATCTTTTTCACTACTCACGGTCAGTGTGTTGTCCCAAGGCAGTCCAGTGCTGTTGTGATGAGAGTTATTAGCTTCACAGTGACAGTGCAGATAATGGGCCACTCCCTGTGACTCCTGCAGTCTGAACATCCCCAAAGCCCCACTGACTCCTACTGGCAAAGCCTGGAATGACTCGCTCGGTATTATATTAGATCTTTAGACAATGATATTGAGTGAGTTTTGTGTAAAATGACTCAACATTTGGCATTCTGATCAAATAAGTAATGAAAGAGATGTTAAAGAAGTGTTGAGATTGCTTTGGGTCATTTGTCACATTGGAAACAGTGTACTCTCCATACTGCAGGAATAGTTAGTACTCTAGTGTGTTTTTGTGAAAGCACTCTGTTGCATTAGGTCATTTTGTCTATATGTCTGATACATAATTAAATAAAAATTCAAAATCTATACAAAGTTAAATAAAAAATAATAAAATGCATTATTACTGCATTACATCTCACTGTACAGTGTTGGGAAGTTTACTTTGGAATAGGATACAGATTCCAAAGTTACCCTACTTAAAATGTATTAAGTAGAGTAACTTTCAATTACTTTATTAAAGTAATATAACTGACTACATTTGATTACTTTTCTAAATGTCTAATGTTTTCAACGTAAACCAGGCAGGGTAAACCTTACAGTAGTACTCAACACTGATTAGTCACACTTTCGAAATCCTTCATCACTTTAATATTTTTTTTAAGTAGGCATTGGATGCAAAATTCACTTTTACATGATGTTTACATTTAAAAGTACCTTAGCAGTGTGTGGACACAACCACCCTACAATGATAAAAATCCATTCACTCCTTTTTTTAATCCCCAAAATCTTAAACTGTCTTAATTATCAAGCCGTTTTGATTTTCTGAGCAGTATGATGTCATATTGCTCAGGCCCCGCCCACAACCTCAGAAGTACTGTCCAATATTAGCATATTTTCACCCTCAGCCAGTTGTATGAAGTCCATCATTTTCTCCATATTTCAGCAGCTGTAGCGACAATGTCTTGTAACCAATGCAGGTGTTTTGTAGTTTTGTGATCTTAATTTTCTCCCGACATCAGAGCCACTGAGGACACATTGCATTAGTTTTGTTTTTAATGGTAATGCGCCACCGAATACACCTAAATTCGTTTATATCTGCACAAATAATTTTACTCCAGAATTGCTTTCTGAACGAGGGACAATTCAAGGCAGGTTTTGTTAAAAAGTTCAAACTCAAGGATAGATCAGTACCCATTGTTCATGATCCAGCTGCACCTCCAGAAGAAGTAAGTCTGACACTTTATATTTTGTGTGATTATTTGCTAATCGCCTTTGCTCTTCCACAGAAGAGAGGGGCAGATGAGCAGAGCTCATTAGCATTTAAAGGGACATGCCCCAAAATGAGTCGCTTTGAACAGAGCAAAGTAAAAAAGGTGTTGTTTTACACAACCACTGAGGAATTTTAACCAACGTATCTTGCACACCGTTCATGAAGATCCTAAAGAATCATACCAACTTGTGGAAGATCAATGTCCCCTTTGAAGCACAGCCACCACAATTAAATACATATTTAAAATCATAACAATAAATATTTTATTAGCTATGATGCTGTTTTTGAAGTCAAATCTTTGCATAGCTATGACAGGAAACACTGGAATCTAACAATGCCTTGGAAAAAAACAGTTCATTTAAAAAAATGAAGCATAGCTACACATAAACCCATAATAGGAAATAAAAGAGTTATCGAATAAGCATGTTCTAAACTCCTGAAACATTGGTGTTTCGTGTTTTAGAGCAGTCACTGCAATTTATAAAGTCAAGTCACCTTTATTTATATAGCGCTTTTAACAATGCAAATTGTGTCAAAGCAAATGCACAATATCAAAATAGGAAAATAGTGTGTCAATAATGTAAAATGACAAGATCAAACGCCCATTTTTCAGTTAAAGGCATTTCATTATTGAATTCAGTGATGTCATCATCCAGCTCAGTTCAGTTTAAATAGTATCGGTGCAATCAAGTCGGTGATATCGCTGGAAATGAAGTGTCCCCAACTAAGCAAGCCAGAGACGACAGCGGCAAGGAACCAAAACTCCATCGGTGACAGAACGGAGAAATAATCCTTGGGAGAAACCAGGCTCAGTCGGGGGGCAGTTCTCCTCTGGCCAGACGAACCAGTAGTTTGTTCCAACTGCAGCAAAGTCAGATTGTAAGGGCTCCACTGGTTCCAGTGGTCTTTTCCCGATAGCTGTCTAGGTGACGAGGTCCTCACTGGGGATCTGTCTCTGGGGCTCATCTAGGTGTTCTGGTCTCCGCTGACGTTCAGGGCTGAAGAGGTCGTCTCTAGGTGCTGATCCATCATCTGATCTGGATACGGACTGGATCTGGTGACTGCAGTGACCTCGGAATAAGAAAGAAAAAGACTAATATTAGCGTAGATGTCAATCTTCTTACGATGTAATGAGGATATTGTGTGTTATGGGAAGTGTTTCCGGTTCCGGTTGACCTAATTAATGTAGCCTAACAATCCTTTAACGGATTTGAATATTAGAAGTGTATTAGTGTGTAAGTGTACGCCAGGTTAAAGAGATGGGTCTTTAATCTAGATTTAAACTGACAGTGTGTGTCTGCCTACCGAACAGTAAACAGTTTCTTTTTAATTGATAAAATAAATAAATTAAATCTGTGTGTGGGAGTGTGTGTGAAAGAAATCAATGCCCTTTGTACTCGTTAACATTTTCATAAAGTCATATATTACTTTTTTCTATGGTATACACCCCCCAAAAGATTACATTTTGAATGACATTGAAATAAAAATAAATAAACAAAACAAAACATTTTTTTTTTTATTATTATTATTTGTGTTCCACAGATTAAAAAAAAACTGCTTAAAGGCTTGGAACAACATGAGGGAAAGTAAATGATGGCACTATTCTTTTTAAGTGAACTATCTCTTTAAGTTAACACACACTCAATCTCAGGTACTAACGTATTAATGGACCCTATACTTTAACGTTCATTATATGGATAAGAGCTGTGTTTACATTCTGATAAACAACTAATTTTGTCATGTAAAGTGTCATTTTTAAAATAGCTTTTTTAAATTTGAAATCCCTGTGTCACTTTGTAAATCAAACATGCTGAGGACAGTCTATTTCATTCAAAAGTATATCTGCTGTCCTCATGTGGCTATACAAGGAAACACACACAACCACTTCTCACCAGACACTTTATAGTGATACAACGTATCAAGCAACATTACACTTTAGAGTTAAACTATAATTAAACTGCTGGACTCGTCTGGCCAGAGGAGAGCAGCACACTAGTTTGACACACTATTTACCTTTTTTTATTATTGTAAAGCTGCTTTGACACAATCTGCATTCTAAAGCACTATATAATTAATGGTGACTTGACTTGACTTGACTAGAGGCAGGTAATCACTTGTATTAATCAGGTCGAAAGAACATTTCAAGTCCAGTTTTCATATCTCTCACTTTGTCCGGAACGCAGTACCCGGACTCATCCTCGTTGTACAACAGGATGTGGCTTCAATAATTACAAAATTCAAGTTTGTGGATCCATTAAAATCAGCACTCAACTCACTCTAGAACACAAACAAAGATTTTTTACTTAAGCTGTTGCAGTCTGTCAGTCATATAATGGCAGTCAATGGGACTCACGGCTTTGAGAGAAAAAAACATACAAAAAACAAACAAAAAAATTGATGCTCAAGGTTCTTAACGGTAGTACCAAATAAAAAAGTTGTCCTTTAGTGTGAAAAAAGACGGATTTCAAAATCATATGGTCATTGTTGGAAAGGTGTCAAATATGCAGATGCTGGGAAACCAAAGAATGTGCAGGACCTGGAGGATTTTTCTGAACAACAGTGGGCAGTTGAACTGTTCAGGACAAAAAAAGGGACTCACAGACAAATATCACAAAACACAAAAACAGTTATGGATCATCCAGATAATGACAGTCAAGATTGTGTACATTTTTGAATTTGGAAACTTTTATATAATATAAATTATAAATGTGTCTTGTGGAGTATACAGGTGCATCTCAAAAAATTTGAATATCGTGAAAAAGTTACACACAAATCCACACACACACCGTGCACACACACATGGAGCAGTGGGCAGCCATTTATGTTGTGGCGCCCGGGGAGCAAATGGGGGTTTTGGATTACGAGCCTGAATCTCTAACCATTAGGCCACAACCATTTCTATCTATCTATCTATCTATCTATCTATCTATCTATCTATCTATCTATCTATCTATCTATCTATCTATCTATCTATCTATCTATCTATCTATCTATCTATCTATCTATCTATCTATCTATCTATCTATCTATCTATATCTATATTTTTTAAATAGGCCTAGGTTTAAATTCAAATTGAAAACGAGGTGATATATCTCAAGGGGTTTGTCCCAAATAATACATTTGTTGTATGCGATTTCGGACTTCACGCAATAAGTGGCTATCATCGCATGTGCATATTGACACCTAACGTACTTGTGAAATCATCATCATTTCTTATGTTTTCCATTTTCTTTAGCATCTGTTTCTTTCCAGTGGTGTCCACTAAAAATTAAGCTGTTCACCTAGACATACTCACAACTGTACAGCTATATCCTTCACAGGCACAATCGTGTAAATTGATATCTGACTACCCAGACTAATTTGTTTACTGTAGCTTTAAGAGTGCAGTTTGCTCTAGCTGATGCCGTAGAGACGGTGACTCGCGAAGAACTGCTAGAATTAGCATAGTGAATACCGGGCATTGAGCTTTAAATGATCGTGCATGTGTCATAAACTATCCATACGAAAATAAACACAGCAGAATGCTGAAGGGATGCGTGTGAAGAATATATTCAGTCCCTCGACTGTCCTGTGAGGAACTGCCTAACGTCCCTGCAGCAGTGGATGTACAGAGGAAAACGTGCTGAGATCAGGGTTATTTTGGATTTGTTCAGTGTTATTCCTCAATCTACTTCACTCTGGGCGAGTTGCACATGAATCACAAAACAAGGTCATTTTCACAAAAGGTGAGTTTTTTGATCATATCACGGATTTAACAAATAGGCAACATTCAGTACAGCAATAATGTAACAAAATATGCATACTAATACAAATTCTACATGTTTATTTATGTTTATTAAATGCGATGTGTTTGCATATCCTTTTTAGCAAGGTTTAGATGAAGGCAAATGTATTGGTGCAATGAGGTTATGACGTCATTTGGTACATCCATTGTACTGCGTCATAATTTATTTCTTACAAAAAATAATAATAATGATAATAGTCTACTGCATGTGACTTGAGAGAAACATTAAATGTTTCATTCCCAGCTAATTCCCATTGTGCATGTGTATTTTATTTATTGGATATTAAACAAACTGTATGTTTCTTCAGCAATAATAATAATAAAAAAGTTTTTATTATATAACATTTTTAAGTTTTTTAAATTAGATTTTTTTTAAAAAAAGTTAGTGAAATTATGTGTTTTATTATGTTCACAATTGTAATCAGTGGGACAATTCATAGTTAAGTCACAGTTACTCAGTAAGTTGCAAACAATAACGTAACATAATTTCACATTTTTGTAACCATAATGGGGAAAAATACAATGTTTAAATTGTACAGTATCCCATTAGAGTAAGATTGTGTAAGATCCCACCGAGGGCAAGATGACACCACTCCTTCATTTTTTTTCTCTTGACCAGGCAAAAATTATTTTTTAACACTTTTGATGTATCGTGACGCTATTTTTACATTTTTCATGTCATCTTAATATCAACATTTTCAAGATTTAATCAATCAAAACTTCTTTGATGTAAATTTATCTACATTTGTATTTCTGGAAAATAGTGATCTATGACATGTATAATATTGAATATCAAAGTTTTTTGTCTATTTGTTAACGAGAGATTTACCTTAATGTTTTGGGATTTGTAGAGTAAAAGTGACAGTTCCTATTTTGAAGTAAACTTTGAAAGTAATAATTCTTTAATGGACTTATTTCCATGAATTAAATTGACATTTCAGACATCTTTGCTTTCATTTAACCTATACGTTAATGCATTAAATATTTGAGTATTAGGCTATTATTATTATTTCTTTACTATGTGTTATTTTTGTGACCCTGGACCACAAAATCAGTCATAAGTAGCACGGGTATATTTGTAGCAATAGCCAACAATATGGGTCATCAATTTTTCTTTAATGCCAAAAATCATTAGGATATTAGGTAAAGATCATGTTCCATGAATATATTTTCTAAATGTCCTACCGTAAATATATCAAAACGTAAATTTTGATTAGTAATATGTGTTGCTACGGACTTAATTTGGACAGCTTTAAAGGCGATTTTTTTCAAAAAAATAAAACATTTTGCACCCTCAAATTCCAGATTTTCAATTAGTTGTAACTCGGCCATATATTGTCATATTCTAACAATCAACTTCAATGGAATGCTTATTTATTCAGCTTTGATATGTATAAATTATCAGTTTAAAAAAATTGACCCATGGCTGTGTGGTCCAGACTCCAGATCACATAGTTGAAGTGTAGTTCGAGTTTTCTGCCCATCGAGTGCATTACACTAGAGAACTTCAACTCCCAGCATTCATGGCGCTCCGCCTGAGTCAAAAATCCGCAACTACACAAACACTTGCAGCTTACACACATTCATTGACACGCTCTTAAGAAGGCGTTATCATAGAAGCTGAGTTTGTGACATTCTATTCCTTTTTTTCTTCCAGAATCCTTCTTTTAAAACACTGCGACAAACCGTGACATCTATGGGACAACCCGTTGGCTTAACACCACGAGCTGTTTATTAAACCGCATCGATACCTCACAGGACTAGGAGGAGGAGGCGGGTCCAAGAGCAAAACACGGCCACACGAAGCTTATAGCGCAGAGGATGGGATGATTCTTCGAGACTGAGACCAAAAGGGTCAGAGTAAATCAATGAATTCCCAATGCGGATGATTTTCTCTGGAAGATAACGGTACGGCATAGCGTAATGCTCCACGCGGAGTGATCAATGAATGTCTGCGAACGAGAATAACCGCAGTTTGGCTGAAAAGCAATGGCAACCGGTCACGACCCCTGGTAAGTTAAATTAAGCTGAATTAGTTTGACTCTGTTTATGACTTAAATAGGACCGTTAACTAACTAAACTATACGAAATCCTATATTGTTATAAACAACAAACAAATTTAACCAGTTACACTTCTTATCTAATAAACCAGTAGCATGTGAATTGTTATTAGATCGTGTGCATGGTCCATATTATGCCCCACCCTAGCACACAAATAGGATGATACATCAGTGACCCTGTGGGACTTTCATTGGTTGCCTGACAACAGGTCAAGATCTAAACATAGAGATATGTCACTATTGTTCTTGTACTATAGTAAAATGTCATAATGTGTCAGCTGGGCAAAATACATATTCCTCCAAACTGTGGCTTTTAGAAAACATACGGATGTATGCATTTGGATACAGCTCAAACTTGATAGCCCCTAATAGGTGTAATTTGATTTTAAACTGCAGTGGTGACGTGGCAGGATCCATGCATTTCTGTTAGGGCTTGTTGTGCATGAAAGTATCGCACACGTCCTGATTTTGCTGAGTTAGATGTGTTCCTGGGTCAACATATATTGTTGACCCTGGAACAACATTTTAATCCAAAAATTAAATCTTGACCATATCCCTAAACCTAACCTTAACCACGAGTAATCCCTAAAATCGGAGGAAATTATATATTAATGACACTGATGTACAAGTAACAATTAATTAATAACAATGGTTAATAACAATGTTGTTCCAGAAACATGTCGCACTTGGTAAAATCAGGTTCTGCTTTCCTCATCAGCCAAGGCCATAAAACAAAAACAAAAGCATCCTTGAAGACAAAATGTTTCTTCTCAGTGAAAGAACAAAAATAAAGAGATCTTTGTAATCTTGTGTTGTTTGTCTAACCCACTTTGCCTTAAGACAGAAACTATTGAGATGTTGGAATTTAATTGCAATTAAAAAAAAACTATATATATGTTTATTGTAAAAGGACTATACTTTATTTTCAGGAAGACGATGTCACAATGCAAAACCTCTTAGTCCTAAAAATTAAATGTATTTTCTTAACAAAAATTAGTTTTTTTTATATTGAGGTGAAACATGAACATGTTCTTAAGGCTTTCTGAGATTCAAGCCTGTGAATAGTTAAAGGTTTTGCTTTGTAATTTTAGGTTGCCATGGGTGATAGTCTGTCATGACTATCTAGGCAAGAGGGTCTTCCAGGTTCCCCCATCTACAGTGATCAGGTATATCAAGACCCTGATCTACCAAGAAACAGATTACCCTGTGTCTCAGCAGCAGCTGTTTCACAATGGAAAACTGGTGAGCTGTACACTTTTGTAACATCTTTCAGGATATATTTTATATACAGTTTAAAAAAACAGCAGTAATGATCTGTTAGTGGGATTGTCTGAATAGGATATCTAAATGAAGAACATCACTTCACATTGCCTTCCCCATGTGATCAGAATCAACCCCCTGAAATACACAGGTTTATAATCCACCCAAAGAAGCTGATTTAGAAACTGGGCAGAGGCCAGATTGTTTAAATGTGCTCTATTGTGTTGTAATCGGTGTGCAGCCCAGTGTAAGAGCTCATGATAGTTTCCAGTGTTTTTCAGTGTATACACAGCCAAATCCACAGCGATGTTTCTGCTTGTACACAGCACAGATCACAACAAATTGCACATAAATAAAATCTATTAGAATTTTCTTTTATGTTGCGGTTTTGACTTTTCCATTCACTAGATGAAATTGGAATGGAACATTTTAATACTTGATTTTTAACAAAGTGGAGCTTTTCCGTTCAATGCTGCAGTGTTATGGTTGCTCAGACGTGTGTGTGGTTGCAGTTTCCCATCTTTTCAGAACTATGTTATGAAGGATGCACCACAGTCTGTTATATTGCACCACTGCAGATGCCTCTTGCCACGTCAAAATGGCAAAAGTTCACTTGACTGCTCTGTGCATCTAAATATATAGGTTATAATGTTTATTTGATGAAAGGCTGCTATCATGATCCATCAATATATCTATCACATATATACATTAAAATCCATTTGAAAAGATTTTATAAATGTTTGACACGACTGTCTGCAACTTGCTCAGTTTTACTCAAATTAGAATATTGTGAAAAAAATGAGTTAAATCTAGGTATGGCCTAGAGAGGCATGGAATGTGGGACATTTTGCCAGTTCAAGACCAGAGTGATGTGTCTCTTCAGAACTCTTTCAGCTGTCCTTGGTGATGCAGCAGTCTTAGAAGGTGTCTCAAGACGTGATGCCATTTGTGGTGAAATGCAGCTTAAGGACACTGGGTTTCACTGTTGCATCTTTGCTGAAGTTTCTGAGGTCCATGCACATCACCAGAGTCTAGAGTAGTAGTTCATGCTTTGTTTACTCTATGGGTTTGTGCCTGCATGCAATGCCGTTGCATAGGTATTGTGTCATAGTCACCCAACCACTGCAGTGAAGTTGACACACGACCTGGACGTCTCCTGCAGTTCCATCTGTGCAGTATCTATAAACAATACATGATGTTTTTTTAAAATTGCTTGAAATATAAAGTCATTATACAAGTTTCACAGCCTTGTGAAATAAATACTTTTGATGATTCATTGACCTACTTGCTATAATTGCTTTTTCACATATAAATATATATTATCATATATATATATATATTATATATTTATATATAGTAATCGTAAACAAACATCTCAGTTATTTAATATTGCAAAAAAAATATTATTTTAATATGACAAAACAATTTGCAAGTTATCCATCCTATGTATTTAACTGAAGAGTAATTTCTGCTGCAAAATAAATGTAATTTCTGGCGGATACTGACAGCATCAATTTATTGATGCACATCTAGGATTTTTTTTATACCCATTTTGGAAAGGTTTTGCAAACAAGGCTAACAACTTGCTGTAGTTATGTTCAGTTTTGTTCAGCTTTATTAAACTGGATTTCAGGTGAAGAGGCACAACTGCTTAGTGAAATTACCCATTGGATTCCAAACGTATAGCCTAGTCATATATTGATCAGAAAGATTGCATTAATTCTCTTGTAAATGGAAGCAGCACAATCCAAATAAGCTTGGGGTTAAAATATATAGTTTTTTTTACTCTTCCTGTGACCAGGTTAGATCCCAGAGCCTTTCTCTTAGCTTCAAGCGGGAAGCGTCCCTGAACGACGAGAGCAGGTGGGAGATTATTTCTCTACCCTAAGTATGTCAAACTCAGAAAATAGCCTGGAGAAAGGCAGCTCTCATATCTCAGCTAACATTCATACATACAACCCCAGAGGACCAGACCTTACAGTCTGGCCCAAATTACTTTAGAGGTGTGCCAGGGTTAGTTGAGATATATCTTTCCATACAGTCATGACCACTAATCTTGGCATCAGTCCAGCGTCTCTAATAAGTTTAGGAGTTTTTGCTTTTGGTAGTTCTCCATGGATATGCCATGACAAGTTGGTTTCTTCTAAATCTCCTCCTAATGCATTCTGTCCTTTTAAATTTCTTCTTATCCAAGGAAGATGAACTGTATTAAATTGTGATACATCTGATACATGACCCATTGTTCTTTTATTACCTTGAGGGCCAAGTTGCCCATATTATGGTATTATAAACTACCTTTATGACAGTATGTGTTAACAAAAAAAATCTTGATAAAGAGATGTCTTACACAATTGTCAGATATAAGATGAACACAATGAATGAACACTACTCCCTGTCCAAATCAGGCTAGATCATTCTATGGGGGTGCTATGCATCCCCAAACAAAAGCACTACTAGTTGAAGCTGTAATAACAGCATATTGGCACATTCGGTCCAGTTTTATCCACTATTTGTGTCTGAGCTCTGGAGAGCTTCAAATGTTTCAGTTTACAACATGTTTCTGCAGTGTTTTTGTAGCCAATCACAGACATATCTGTTGAATTCAGAGGCATTTACATTAGAATCCAGTCAATGCTCAAAACATCAGTGCCTGATCCAAATAGTCCCCCGAAAGTGATTACATTGGCTGACAGATCTTCTTTACAATAATACAATATTATTGTTTGATGTTTGAACCTTCAGAAAATATCAATTAATGTCTTTTTAATGATATATCAATTTTACATGACTGAAATGGTCCATATATAATTTTCTGTGTATAAAATTAGCTGGCGATTAGCAAGCTAACCAATAGTCCAATAGGTTAGCATCTTTCATATGCTCTAATATTTAGTGAAAGGATAATATACGGATCCCTGCACATGTATATATACAGCGGGTAAAAGAAGTATTGAACACGTCACCATTTTTCCCAGTAAATATGTTTCTAAAAGTGCTGTTGGAATAAATTTTCACCAGATGTCGGTAACAACCAAAGTAACCCATACTGACACAGAACAACCTGACTCACATCCCAACCAATCCCAACGCACCTCATCACCAGAATACTGATCACCCACACCTGTTACTTATTTACTCATTCACCCAGCAAACTACATAAGCACTCACAGCACCTCATTCCAGTGTCCGGTCTCGTTAATACAAGTTGGACTCCTACCTCTTACAAGCGATATTTCCTAGTGATCTCCCGAAAGGGTTAACTCCTTTACCTACCTTCTGGGTCTGCTCCAGAGTGTGCTCCTCATCTTCATCCTTCGTCGTGTCCTTGTCCTCCTCGTCCCGGATCTCGGCACTGGTGTGCTTTCATCTCCTGTAAGAACAAACCATATCATCACGGACCATTTCAAGAAAGCTAAAGTGTCATTAACCCAGTTACTCACCTGATTCCTCATACTCATTCTGCTGTGTGTACTAAATAAATATATCTTTGACTATCATCTCTGAGTCCTGGGGTACTTCCGTAACACATACATACTAGTCGCATGCATTGCTTGGTCTTGGTTTTCTATGCCTTTTTGCACCTCCCTTTTTTCATGAGTTCAATACTTTTTTCCCTGTGTCATTCCATTTTATTACACATAACTTAATTTCTGAACTTATACTTATACTAAAACTTATTTTACTCGCTGTATATATATAAATATATATGTTTTTTCCTGGCTCAAAATGAGGCGGAGGTGGCACCATCCTGATAATGTGCACACAATGTTTAATTGTGTGCACATTCTTAGCCCTTTAACTGGCTAAAACTAACACTTTTTACCCACGATGTATTTTAGGTGTTCGAATAATTAAATTATAAAAAAAGACAATTATAAAGTTACATTTTAAAAAACTAATTATATTAAATACAAATACAACAAATATACTAAAAGCCCTTTTGTAGTATAGGTGAACCTAAACATAACATTAGGTTGTTAAACACTTTGTAAAATTGAAAATCTTTATCCACTCCTTGTATTCTCCTGGAAGAATTTTTCCAAATATGAACTAAAAGCTCTAATGGACGCTGTTCAGTGACACTTGCACGTGACTGCCTGCCTGAGTTTTGTCGACAACTAAAGGCTGCACAAAATTTGGTGGAGGCGGCCGCCTCATAATTCTCTATTCAGGAAAAACCCTATATATATATATAGTTTACAAGGAATTGATTTCTATCACTTATAAATTATTGGCCATGTTGTACTACATGTTTCATTTTTAATTAACTAATTCATTTATTTATTTTTGTCATATGTGAGGTTTTGTACTAAAAACACATTTGATTGATTATTTAACAATTTGTGTGCTGGACTGCTGGTTTGTCAATTATTAAAATATTTTGATTATATAGACTAAATTTTGAATATTATATAATGTTATGTAATTATGTAATATTGAATAAAACTGGCTTTCTTACACTAAATCATATTGTCTTGTTTACAAATATGGGTAGTTGACATAGAACTTTCATACATGTTCCATTGTAGGACACTGCTAATGCTAAAACTACTTGAAATTTCATGTCAACTTGCCAAATTTTTAAATGTCCTAAAAACAAGACAATTTTATCCTTGAAGCCCACGGCTCTGATTTGCCGGGTAGTCCTTTCATCTGGTCTCTGCATGCTCTTGATCAGTGTGTGTTAGCAGAATTACTGATCAGTGTGTGTGTAAGCAGAAGCTGATTCCAGCACGAATAGCTGAAGACAGCAGTCTCTGTCTGAACAGGCGCAATCTCAGCCCTGAAAAATCAATCTTAATAAACTAAAAAGGGTGGTATAGCTCAGTGAATTAAGCCGTGTGGACGGCTCAGTGCAGTTTACAGAGGTCCAGAGGATAGATGGTGAAAAACTTGATAAAGGTGTTATCCATTTCCTGTTTTTTTTTCTAATGTTTGTTCATCCTGACTTCATGATCATGCTCAGCCATTTTTTTAGCCATAAGAGCTGCAAAGTTTCTCAAATGCCCTTCATGTATGCCAATCAGTCATATGTGCCTATATATACCTCAGATCTTGTGGATTGTTGAGAAAAGTTATTTTAATTCTCAGAGTGGTCAGACTTAGAATGTTTTGCCTAACACATTACAGATCAGGTGAAGAAAAAAAAAACACTGACGGAGGAAACCAGACCAGTTTGCCATTGCCATAGAGATGGTGGGCTGTTTTGGTTTGGGCCAGTAAGAAACTACCCAGAATTTTCTTAATTAAATGCCCCAAGAATAATGATGCATTTTAAATAAAATCATGATTGTTGAAGTATGTTTTACAAGAAAATTACTTTTCAGTCTTTCTTCTTAAACAAAAAAAATAAAAATCACAATTGAATTTTAATTTTACATTTCACATTTAAATGTTATGTTACTTGTCTGTTTTATGAAATCTGTCAATTTCACTAATTCGATTTTTCACTAATTTGAAATTGTACCAAATTAAAGCCTACATAATTCACATTTACATTTTCTGAAGACATGATGTGAAATGGTGACCTTGAACTACAGAAAATTTGTTTTTCCTTCTTGAATAGGTTCATGATGGGGTTGAGATCGGAAGCTTGGTGCCACACGGGAGCCATGAAATAATCATGACGTTGCATGGACAAGGCCCGAGAGGAGGAGGTGGGACAGTTTAGGGACACTTTATTAATCAAGTATGACTGGTGTTTCAATTTCTGACATTCTCTCACATGAAAATCTGCAGGATAGCATTTAAAATACATTTAAAAACACTGTATGGCTGAAAGTATGTAGAGACCCACATGTAGTTTGCAAGTTTAGCCTCTTCATCTACACTCATTACTAGAAGAGAAATTAAATGTAACCTGTTCAAAAAGCTAGGTCTATAAATAAATTGTTTATGTGGAAGATCTTCTCTGATCTGTACAAAGCTCACAGTTAAACCCCACTGACCTTTAGTGTTTACTGTGATCCAGATCCCATCACCCATCATCAGAGCACTGACCTCACTGGTGCAGATCCCCACAGCTGTTTCCCAACATTTAAAGATTTACCAGAAGAGTAAAAACAGTTATTCCCTGAAAATCTGCCCTAGTTCCTCTTGATGGGTTCATTAGAGAAGCAGTGATGTCTAATTTGTGAATTAATCATTCTTGTGAGTCAGGTGTTTTCAAAGAACTGTTGATCCAGTTCACAAAATCATTCTGAATAATGTACGAAGTGGAATTTTTTTAAATTATTTCAGACAGAGGGTCAGAATACGTTTTGAAAATTAGTTGTCTGCATATATATATAATTTTCAGGGAATAACTGGATTTCTTTTTTGTTGTTGCACAAAAACAACCAACACAAAAAAACTATATATATATATACACACACGTTTTTCAGGTTTGGAGTGATGCAAGGATTAGGAAATTATGACCGTTTTTAAGAGGTGAACTATCCATTTAACAAGCATATATTGGAGTGATGTTCATGTATCCACTTAACTTTGGTGGTGTAATGTTATAGTTTGGCATTACTGTGTGTGAAAGTGGCTCTTTTGTATTTGCTCTTTTGCAGGGAGGTTCGGTCAGACCACACCACCTTTGGTTGATTTTTTGAAAGATATTTTAAGAAGATATCCAGAGGGTGGACAAATTCTAAAAGTAAGAAAATATGTTATGTAAAAAAAAATATGTATATGTTATTATGTGTGTTTTTATAATTTTGTTATCATGTGGTCTGCCTTGGCCAGGTCTCCCTCGACTGTATCGTGAATTTGATAAAAGATGCCGCAGTCAGCAGAACATGCTGAAATATTTGGCTATGTTTAAAAAAGAGGATGAATATGAAGCAATAAAATATTGTGCCCAATAATTAAGGGAACACATATTGAGGACTTTTTTGTTGTTGTAAATAACACATACTGTATGTGAGAATTAATGTGAACGACTGTAAGATGTGCCTGTCATGCAGGAGCTGATTCAGAATGCAGAGGATGCTGGGGCCACTGAGGTCAAGTTCATGTATGACGAGACAGAGTATGGAGTGGAGTCACTGTGGTCACATGATATGGCTCAGTATCAGGGTAATCCGAATATGCTGATCGATTGTCTCTTCACTGTTCAATATAAGTCCTGGCAATATGCAGGAAACAGAATGAATAGTAAAAATGGTTAGTAGTCTTGAAATACACTGTTAAATTGAAATATGATGATTTTTTTGTTTTGTTTTTTTACAGGAACAGCGTTGTATGTCTATAATGATGCCGTCTTCACAACAGAAGACTGGAATGGTATCCAGGAGATTGCACGGAGTAGAAAAAGAGAGGACCCTCTTAAAGTGGGTAGATTTGGTATTGGATTTAACTCTGTCTACCACATAACAGGTGAGAAAAGAGTGTGTTATAATACTTGATGAATAAAACATACTTTTATAAACATAAATATTTTAGGTTAGAATTTATATTATAAAATAAAAATGTGTACAGTATATTAGGTGCCTAATAAAGTTTTTCACCATTTATAATCCCTTTCTTACTCACTGGGTCATTTTAATGGTCCTGTGGTGTGACACATGCATTTTTTTAAAAAAAATTCATGTAGTGTATAAAGTAATATCAGTTCCTGAAAGCTGCATTAGCATACATAATAATGAATTTGCAAAAAATAATTTTAGATGGAGTGTATCATGTCGTTTTGCAGGACTGTTCAACACCCCACTGGTATTAAATGACAACCTTATTTTTTATACCAGTTTATGAAATAATTTTTCTAATTTGTGAATATACAGTTGAGCAGGGTGGAGAAAAATAGAGGACCTAATGGAACTTTGGGTCACCGTTTCTGTTATGTATCCATAATTGTGTATACCCTTATATATTTTATATACATGGGTAGGCCAAATTCATACATTTATATGCATATGCTAATGTAATTCTTTATGGACTAAACGAAAAACTTGTTTTACTATTCTAAAAATGTTTAATCTTTTTGTAGATGTTCCTAGTATATTCAGTGGGGATCAAATTGCGATGCTGGACCCTCATCAGATGTTGTTTGGAGTCCATGAGTCTGGGCAGTGCTGGAATTTGAAGTCCGATATAAAGGAAATAACTGAGCTGAATGATCAATTTGCCCCTTACTTTGGCCTGCTTGGTAGCTCAGAGAAAACTATTAAAGATGGCAACTTTCCAGGAACACTCTTTCGTTTTCCACTCCGAATGAAACCCTCACAATTAAGTAATAACACTTACAATAAAGAAAAGGTTCTGGAGCTCTTTGAATCATTCAAAGTTGACGCGGACACTGTGTTGCTCTTTCTAAAGAGCGTGCAGAAGGTCTCTCTGCATGTACGGGAATCGGATGGAACAGAACGGATGATTTTCCAGGTCACAGCAAGCGACAGTGAAGAAGAGAAGACGGAGCGGCCCAACTCTCTGAAGACCCTGGGACAGGCTATAGATTGCTACACTAATGGGGTGCTAAGCAGTTCGGTAACCTGTGCCACCTACCAACTCTCCATTGAAGTACGGGATGAAACTGCCAAAGAGACTCAGAAAACCACTTGGTTGGTTTGTAATGGTGTAGGAGGGCGAGGCATGTGCAGCGAACTGGATTCTCTTGCTGATGATCTGAAGTTCATCCCAACCATTGGTATTGCCTTGCCCCTTACGCTTTTTGATGAGGACAAGGGGGCAACTTCTAGTTTCTCAGGACGTGCTTTCTGTTTCCTTCCACTGCCCCTTGGAGAGGAAAGCATGACAGGATTGCCAGTCCACATCAGTGGTTTCTTCGGCCTGACGGACAACCGCAGGAGCATCAAATGGCGGGAGGTGGACCAGTGGAGGGACCCGGCGGCTCTTTGGAACGAGCTTCTCATAGTCACAGTCATCCCAAGGGCTTACTTCACACTCATCATGGAGACCATCAGGAGAATCCAAACTAAGAAGGACCAAGATTTTCCCCTTTCCCCAAGAGATATTTATGGAGCCTGGCCTGATCCAAACAGGATCCGACCTCGCTGGAAACCCATTCTTGAGCCCCTTTTCAATGATTTGCTTCAACAGCCGGTCATCTACTCGCTCAATGGGAGCTGGGTTCAAGTGGATGAAACCATATTCTCAGACTTGGACTCCAGCTTGGACACTACAGAGACTGTCATCAAATACCTCCAGAGCTCAGGGATGATACTGGCTCAGGTGCCAGCCTACATCGATGCAGTACTGACAATGTTTGTCACCAAACCAGGGAGCCAGAGGAGAGTGACCCCTTCTTTTGTGCGCCAGACTCTGAGGAAATGTCGCCATAGAGGGTCCTCTAATGAGAAGCTGCTCCTGCTAGAGTTTATCCTTAGCGATGCCTGTTACAATGACCTCATTGGACTGGAACTTCTGCCTTTGCAGGATGAGACATTTGCTGTGTTCTCCTCTTCTGTGAATGACAAAGATGCTGTCTACATCGCCTCTAAGGAGTATCCAAGGTATGGGGATACAGTTGTATTTGCGTTCTTGGTATTAAGGTCATTCATAATTATAGTTCACTGCTATCTAAATATATCAAATATAAATATCTAAATATCAAATCAAAACAGCGTTAAGCAAAATTTTATTCCCTGTCAGTTCTTGAGTTTGAATTGAATTTAGATAACTGACCACATGCCACAGGATGGAGAATTAGAATTTCTAGAATTTTTAATAAAATTAGGATTCGGGAAAAAAAAAATAAAAAAAAATTAAATAAAAACTTCAGGATCCGTTCGTTAGATTAAATTGTTTTTATATACTATATATATAATATTTATGATACATTTCTAAATGTTTATCCCTGAACAAAACTTGAAAATAGAATACATTAAGTTATAAGTATATATTTTATGTTATATGTATATAATGTATATGTATTTATAATGCCCAGTACTTTTTTTAGGTCCCTTTATCCAGGACTGGAGGGAAGATTTATCTTGGAAAGCATTGCCTCACATGTCATGACCAGCCTGAAAGAAGCAGCCAAAAGCAGAGGTAGACACCTGCAGCTCATAATGTCACTCACATGCTCTCACTCAGGATATATAGAGCATCTGCTCTCAGTTCTGTTCCTCGGTGGTGAAACTTAACCTTGTTCATGCATAGTTTGCTGCAGGGAGTAAAATGTTTGAGCTGCATGCTTGCTAATACAGCTGTCAGATTTTTGAGTTATGCTTTTTCATGCTTAACTTAGTATATGCCAAAAAAAGATGAAGTGCCTTTTATAAAATGAGCAGAACCTATAAACTCTGTCATCAGGCACCCATCTTAGCTTGACTCAGAGAATACAGTTTCCTTTTCACTATTCCCAAATGACTAAATACAATATTTTAAAGAAGGGATTACTAATCTTTTGTTTTGTTCTGCTTGTGCCACAGTTGGCCATTGGACAGGTTTTATTTATATAACTCATTTCAAAAACCTGATAAGGACATTAACATGACTGTTGATAGGAAGCAGCTTTCTTCCTCTTTTCCGATGAAACTATAAAATTATTAATTATTTTTACACAAACGTTGTGTATACATTTTAAAGGTAGTGGCATGCCATTTCACGATTGTAGATTGTGAACAATTAAAATGTCACCATGATCTGCTGTTTAAGAGAGATTGTAATATCAACTGTCATTAATGTAAATAAAACAACAAAAGACAAGGAGAAAATCATTCACTTCTCTTGAACTTCAGTACCTTTGATTAATAATAATAATAATAATTTGTTACATTTATATAGTGCTTTTCTAGACACTCAAAGCGCTTTACATAGTAAGGGGGTATCTCCTCATCCACCACCAGTGTGCAGCATCCACCTGGATGATGCGACGGCAGCCATATTGCACCAGAAGGCCTACCACACACCAGCTTACTGGTGGAGAGGAGACAGAGTGATGAAGCATATCAGTGTATGGGGATGTTTAAGAGGCCATGATGGTCAGAGGCCAATGGGCAAATTTGGCCAGGATGCCGGGGTTAACACCCCTACTCTTTTTCGAAGGACATGCTGGGATTTTTAATGACCACAGAGAGTCAGGACCTCGGTTTAACGTCTTATCTGAAGGACGGTACTTTTTTACAGTATTGTGTCCCCGTCACAATACTGGGGTGTTAGGAGGACCCACACAGACAACAGGGTGAGCACCCCCTTGCTGGCCTCACTAACACCTCTTCCAGCAGCAACCTAGTTTTCCCAGGAGGTCTCCCATCCAGGTACTGACCAGGCTCAGCCTTGCTTAGCTTCAGTGATAAGAATCAGTGTTCATTTAATTCATACAATGAAGTCTATGTAAGGGAATTTATAGTTTGGCTCTACTGCTCAGCGACTTTCGAAATAGTCTTAAAATCCAACACGAAAAAGAATTCTTAAAAAGATGCCATGAAAAAACTATTTACAGTAGACTAGTAGCAAAATGCATTGCAATTTATGCATCTATGGAATATCTCATTTATTTGCTTCATCATTTTTATTAAATAATTTATTTTAACCTAAAAATATTTTTTGACCTTTATCTTGATTTCTGCATTTAATTTCCAGTTCAACAATACCTTTGGGGTTGTTCAGGTAAGTGCACAATGTGTTGTCTAATGCCTGTAGAGCTGGTGTCGCTATAGCTTTCCTGGATCACACTACTTATACACTAACATCTGCGTATTTTAACTCTTTAACCATATACTGTATCAAAACAAAACATACTAATGCATTTAATAATGTGAAATGCTTGTAATAAAGATTTCAATGTGTTGATGTTCCACTATCCATAACTTCAAACATTGGAAATTTATATATCAATTCCTTTTATTGTATATAAGCAGTTTGATTTGGAATTTGTTAAGAAATAAAACTTAAGCGCACCATTTTAATCAGTCAAGAGGTAAACAAGCAGTAAACCGATTGCAAGAAATAATGTGACGCAAGACACAAATATGAACATGCATGTGAACAGCAAGAATTTTCCATTATTTGAAGGCATTTTTTCATATATTCTGTGCATATTTGTGCAACATGAACAGCTGAAAATGGGAATGGATGAGACTTCTAATTAGAATATTTTCTAAAATGTCTAGCATGTGAGCCATTTTAACAGGTTTCTCTGTTTTGTGCGTTGATTGATTTTAAATGTTTTCAAATGCTAAAAATTATTATTATTAATTTTCTCATCATCTGTGATCTTTACCCATGAATGTGTATTTTTTGTGTTTCAAGCTATAAGTGTCTTATAGAATATACAGTTGCAGGAAAGAATAATAATATGTGAACCTCTGGATTTATCTGAATTTCTGCAGAAATTTTCATTGAACAACAGTAGACAAACAGCCACATTTAAGCAGATTGTGTTTGTCTATTTATGTGAATTCAGGTCAAAGTTTATGACCAGATCTAGGTAAATCCAAGGGCTCACAGATACATTTTCCTGAACGCATACATTTTTGTATTTCTTCTATAACAGCTTACATCATGTTTTGTGTTTGTTTGTGCTTTCAGGGAGGCCTTGCACTCAGGTTCAAGTGCTAACCCCAGAGAGATCGGCACGCCTAATTAAAGAAGTCCTTACCACAGCATGGCCTTCTAGAGATTTTGCAGTTCAGTGGTACCCTGGTGATCAAGAGAAGCAGCATCCCTCAGCATCTTGGCTCAGAATGATTTGGAAGCATCTCTACATTAACTTTCCAGATGATCTTAGTGTCTTTGAAGATTTACCTTTGATTCCAAATATGCCACTGACTGACACCCTAGATTCTCTAGAGCTACTACGCCTAAAAACTCTATCACCCATCATTCTTGTAAAAGAGGAAGAGAGTCCTCCATCAGATGACTTGCTTGTAGTTATGAAGAATCTTGGCTGTGTTATCTTGAAGCAACTTGATCCCTGCTTGCACCATCCACTCCTGAAAAATTACATTCACCAGTCATCACCAAGCTCCATACTGCAAATTATGGACAGATCTTCATCCCAGAGATTAGCAAGCCAAGTTTCATCTTTCTCTGACAATCAGAAGGTTACCTTCAGAAGCTTTTTAGCTGGTCTTACTGATGTTACAGAAAAAGAAAAACGCATAATTCAAGAGCTTCCCATCTTTGACAAAGTTGGACAGAAGTCAAAGGCAGACCCTTCACTTTTTACATTATTGAAAGGAGCCAGAGCATTACATCATACTGCCAAGCATCCATTAGATGTGAAATTGTCCATAAACGTAGTTAACTGCAGTGATGAGGCAACCATCCGTCTAATAAAGCTGTTGAACATTGAACAGGTGAAAAGTACTGAATGTCTAAAGGTGATAATTCAGGACATTGAGAAAGGATTCTACACCAAAGAAGAAGTCACAAAAATCATGCTCTGGGCTCTTACTCATTTGTCTTTTCTGAAGAATGAAAACAAGGCAGTAATTGGCTGGCTTTCTTCACTGAAGTTTATTTATACCTCTTCAGAAAAGCCTCATTCACCAACAGACTTTTTTGATCCAGAGTTAGAGATTTTGCAGAACCTTTTCTTCATGGAAGAAAAGACAAGGTTTCCCCCAGATGACTATACATCCTCTCCTGATGTCCTTCATTCACTGAGACAACTGGGGCTGAAAAATGAGGTTCAAATCAGTGAAAAGGATGTGCTCCAGGTTGCAAGAAAAATTGAGGAGTTGCAAGGGAATAGCAAACCAGATTGGAATCCCATTTTAATGAAGGCAAAAACACTTCTTACTATCCTTAACAAACAGACAAAGTTGGTGAAGTCCTCTGAGGTTCAGACAACCCTGCAAAAATTAAAATGGGTACCCGTTTGCAAAGACAGACCATTGAATTACCCAAAGTCACTTGCTTGGAGAGGTGATTCCTGCAATATTTCCTCTCTTTCTGAAATGTGTGATATTTGTCATGCTGTGCTTGTTGGCTCTTCGGTTGCCCTGGTGGAACGCACCTCCGCTGGCATGAAAAAAGCCCTGAAGTTGTCATTAGAGCCTCAAGTTGATCAAGTGCTCCAGCATTTGAAAGCAGTAAATGACTGGCACAGATCCCAAGCATTTACCACTGAGGACTGGTATCAGTTTCAGCAGATCTTGTTTGAGATATATGAATTCATGCAAGCTCATTTGGAGGATGCAAGGGAAGCCGTGAAGTCTTTGCACTTTGATTGGGTTTGGACGGGGAAAACCTTTGCTTCCCCTGGACGCACTGTTTTAAAACCCATACCAGATTTGGACCTCCAGCCTTACCTGTACTCATTACCAAAGACCATTGCAAAATTCAACAAGATTTTTAAATTATGTGGCTCTATTGAAGAAGTTGTTCCCAGTCATGTGTTTGAAGTTGTCGAAACAATCAGGCAAAGGAGTGAGCTGGAGATGACAAAAGAAGAAAGCAAACGCAATGTCCTACTCCTAATAAATATTTTACGGTGGCTCTACAGCTGTCAAATATCAGTAGATATGACTATGCACGTCCCCATTCTTTACCACAAAGATCAAAGCAAACTGGTTATGAAACCCATCCACGAATGCACTTACTGTGACATCAAAGTAGAGGATCTGAATGACTTACTAGATGATGTTTCGGAGCCCATCATCCTTGTCCATGATGACATTCCAATGAAAACTGCTGAATGGTTGAGAGTTCCATGTTTGAGCACGAGATTGATTAACCCAGAAAACCTTGGGTTCGAACAGTCAGGCCAAAGGGAGCCTCTGACTGTGAGAATAAAGAACATTCTGGAGGAGTATCCTTCAGTTGCGGATATCTTCAAAGAGATTTTGCAGAATGCTGACGATGCAAATGCTACTGAGTGTAGTTTTCTGATTGACATGCGAAAGAATCTTGAAATCAAAGAGAATCTGCTTGACCCAGGCATGATTATTTGTCATGGCCCAGCTTTGTGGTCCTTCAATAATTCAGTTTTCTCTGATACAGACTTCCTTAATATAACCAGGTTGGGTGGATCCATGAAAAGGTGTGAAGCTGACAAAGTGGGCAAATTTGGTCTAGGGTTCAACTCTGTTTATCATGTGACTGACATACCCATTATCATGAGTAGAGAATTCATGATCATTTTTGATCCCAACATCAATCACATTGGCAAACACATCAGAGACAAGTCAAATCCAGGCATCAAAATTAACTGGAGCAAACAGCAGAAACGGCTAAGGAAGTTTCCCAATCAGTTCAAACCTTTCATCAATGTATTTAACTGTCAGCTTCCTCTGTCACTGGAGTCCCCTTACAAGTATGATGGGACCCTCTTCAGACTTCCTTTTAGAACTGAGCAAGAGGCATCTGTAAGTGAAATCAGCAGTATTTACTACAATACCACTGATATCTACTCTCTTGTGGATGAATTTAGCATCTGTGGTCACCGGCTCATTCTTTTCACACAACATGTTGGAACAATGGTCTTGAAGTATTTGAAATGTGAGGAGCCAAACCCTGCTGCTGCACAGGATGTTGTCACAATAAACAAGAGTGTGTGGTCCTCCAAAGCAGCTTATGGTCCCTTAAGTATTCTGAAATCTTCTGCCAAAGTCATGAAAAAAGTTGCAGCCACCAACAGAGTGCCAGCTGAGGTCCCTAAGTCTGGTTGCATCATCAGAATTGTAGTGGAGGAGTTCCACAATGTCTTCAGACGCATTGTTGATCTTCACTCCCCACTGTTCAGAGGTTCTGAAGAAGATCCATCGTCATACTTTGAGATGGCCGCTAAAGGCACACAAACTAAAAGACTTACAGATGACATGCCACAGAAGGGAGTTGAAAATACAAACTGGCTTATCTGCTCATGCATGGATGTGACAGAAGCTCTGAAGTTCTCCTTGAGTGATAGTGGAAAACGCCTCGGTCTGGTACCATGTGGAGGCGTAGCTGTGCTGCTCTCTGAAGAAGACAATAGAAAATGGACTGTAAAGACAAGTGCCACACCAATTGGGGAAGTTTTCTGCTACTTACCCCTTCGAATCAAAACTGGCTTACCTGTGCACATAAATGGTTGCTTTGCTGTCACATCAAATCGCAAAGAGATATGGAAGACAGACACAAAAGGACAATGGAACTCCATTTTTATGAGACATGTGATTGTCCAAGCATACTTGGCTGCACTTAACATGCTGAGGTCAATGGCAGAAAGTGGGGAATTATTGGACTACAGCTATTATGCAGCCTGGCCTGACCCTGGAGTTGTCCATGATGATTTCAATCTGATTTGTCAAGGGGTTTATCAAGAAATAGCTAAAGGTGTTGATGATGATCGTGCAAAAGTGTTTTCCGATGGAAAATCCTGGGTGACAATCAAGAATGTCCGTTTTTTGGATGATTCGTTGCTTTGCAGACCATACATTGGGTCTGCTGCCTTCAAGATATTCTTGAAATACCTCAGAAAGTGTGGTTCCCAAGATCTTTGTGCTGTTGAGCTGCCAGACTGGGTTAAGGAAGGCTTCGATGATGCTGGCTGTAAAGGAAAACTGATGGAAAACACCCTGACAGAGACACAGTTTTTCTCAGATGTGTTCTTCCCCCATATCCAAGACATTGATAAGGATCTACGTGACCCTCTGATGTATTATGTACTCAATGAAAAACTTGAGGATTTTGCATCCATTCTGAGGGAAACCCCATGTATTCCATGTTCAGGACCATCACAGAAGCTTGTATTGCCATCTCGACTCATACATCCTGAGGGCAGAGTAGCCAAACTGTACAACAGTGAAGATGGAAGGTTCCCTGAAGGAAGTTTGAGAGACTATGTCAATCCAGTATGCTTGGTGAAGTTAGTGCAGCTGGGAATGGTCAAGGATGACATATCTTGGGAAGATTTGATTGAACGGGCGAAGTCTGTATTGGCTCTAAATGAAAATGACCACACACTTGCATGCCACAGGAGCAGTATAATCCTCAGTCTCATTGATGAAAAACTGAAAATGAGAGATCCAGCAGCAAATCAGTATGTTTCCAAATTACAAAATATCAAATTCCTTCCATTCTTGACAAAACCAGCTGGATTTTCACTTCCATGGCATGGAAACAATGTCCTCCAATCTACCATGTTCTCGGCAAAAGAGCTTTTTACAACAGACCATCAGGACACTGTGTGTTTAATGAAGCCCATTCTCAATGAAAATTCCCCTTCCTTTAAAGGATGTGGTCCTATCTCACTGGCTGTGAAAGACTTTCTTGGATTGATAAAAAAGCCAACAGTTTCATTAGTCATCAACCAACTAAAAGAGCTCTCAAAATCCTTTGATGGTGTAACCCTGTATCAAGAGAACATAACCAATGCTTGCTACAAATATCTCCACGAGGAATTGCTGCAGTCCAATGCTGCACAAGAGGAAATCATGGAGGAGTTAAAAACATTCTCTTCCGTTCTAGTGGAGAACACATATGTGGAACCAACAAAAGTAGCATTTCACTTAAACTTTGATGCTGCTCCATTCCTTTACCAGCTTCCCAACAAGTACAGGAATAGTTGTCGTGAACTTTTTGAAAATGTGGGAGTTCAACCTAGCTTCACTGTTGAAACATTCGCAGCGGTTTTACAGCTGATAAAAACTGAATGTGGGAGAAAACCTCTTACTGAAGAAAACTTCCAGCTGTCCCGTAGAATAATTAGTGAGGGAATATGGAGCTTGATCCGAGACAAAAATCAAGAATTCTGCCAAAGCAACTATGGGGAGATACTTCTTCCTGACAGCAATTTCACACTACAACCATCAAAATCACTTTGCTATAATGACTGTCCTTGGATTAAAGTCAGGGACACAACCGTTAAGTACTGCCATGGTGATATTCCAAGAGAGGTGGCAGTAAAATTGGGATCGGTTCCAAAACGTCACAAAGCCTTAGAAAGATATGCCTCCAATGTTTGCTTCACTACCCTTGGAAGTGAGTTTGGGCAGAAGGAGAAGCTCACCAGCAGAATAAAAAGTATCCTCAATGCTTATCCATCAGAAAAGGAGATGTTGAAAGAGCTCCTGCAGAATGCAGATGATGCAAAAGCCACAGAAATATACTTTGTCTTTGATCCCAGGACCCACCCAACTGACAGAATCTTTGATGACAAATGGGTTCCCATGCAAGGCCCATCACTCTGTGTGTACAACAATCAGCCTTTTACAGAAGATGATGTTAGGGGGATCCAGAATCTCGGAAGGGGCACTAAAGAGGCAAACCCTGGAAAAACTGGCCAATACGGCATTGGGTTCAACTCAGTGTATCACATTACTGACTGCCCATCTTTTATCTCAAATAATGACATTCTGTGCATCTTTGATCCGCATGCCCGTTATTCACCTGGAGCAACATCTATCAGTCCAGGAAGAATGTTTAGAAATTTGGATTCAGACTTCAGATCACAGTTTTCTGATGTACTCAACTTGTACCTAGGAAATCACTTCAAGCTAGAACGCAGCACAATGTTCAGATTTCCCATACGAAATGCAGAAATGGCCAAAATTTCAGAGATCAGCTCAGCACCTGCTTCAGACAGAATGGTTCAAAATTTCCTTGATAAAATACGAATGGATGGTGCAGAATTTCTCATGTTTTTGAATCACATGGAGAAAATTTCTATATGTGAAATTGAGAATGGAACTGGGGATTTAAAAACACTATATTCAGTGACAGCAAAAATCACAGATGGTGATCGACTCAAACGGAAGCAGTTTCACGCCTCAGTTCTGGACAGTGTCTCCAAGAAAAAACAGCTGGCTCAAATTCCAGTACAACAGATTACCTACACAATGGACATAGAAGACACAGATGGGAATTCTACTACCTGGCTGATATGTAACCGATCAGGATTTTCTGACATGGAGAAGGTCTCTAAGAGTGTAATTTCGGCTCACAAAAATGAGGACATAACACTCTTTCCACGTGGTGGTGTTGCTGCATGCACCAGTAACAACTACAAAAAACCACATAGAGCCTTCTGTTTTCTCCCTCTTTCTCTGGAGACTGGCCTGCCTTTCCATGTGAATGGCCATTTTGCTTTAGACTCTGCCAGAAGAAATCTGTGGAGGGATGACAATGGAGTTGGTGTCAGGAGTGACTGGAACAACAATCTAATGAAAATGCTAATCGCTCCTGCATGTGTAGAACTGCTAATTCAACTGAAACGTCGGCTTTTTCCAGGCCCTGACCCCACCATGACAATATTTCAAGGAACTCCAATCCATGTTGTCAGGGATATTTTGAGAAATTTTTTGTCTATCTTTCCTGTAAACAGACTGGACATTCAACCAGATTGGTATTGTTTGGTAAAGGCAATCTACCTTTGTATTCATGAAGATTTGAAAAGACTACTCCCGGTTTTTCGAGCACCCCAGATTGATAACAGTGATATACACTCTGCAGTATACATGTCCTGGGTGAGCACGTCCACCTCATCCAAAGGCCGGGCTTTCTTTGACAACTTACTTCAGGATGAGTTGCAGCATCTTAAAAACACAGAATATAACATTACCACAAGAAAATCTGTGGCAGAAAATGTTTTTAGAATGAAGTCCATGCTCCTAGATGTTGGCTTCAACCTAATCTACAGCTGTGATGAGACAGCCAGTCTGTATTTCTGCCTGGAAGATGCTGGGATTCCAGTCAACTATGTGACTCCTGATGATGTTCGCAACTTTCTTCTGACATTCTCATCTCCAGATGCATCCTGCCAAGTTGGAAAGCTACCATGTCGACTGCAGCAGTCCAATTTCAAGCTCTTCCATGGTCTGAAACTACTTGTTGACTACTGCTTGAAAGATGTGGAGGAAAATGATATTAACATAGAGGGACTGCCACTTCTGTTGACAATGGACAACTTTCTGCAAGTGTTTGATGCCAGACATCCAAAGTTTCTGACCGCTCATCATGATCTTATTCCATCAAGGAAAGAGCTTTTCATGCACACACTATACATAAGGTACAGTAACATCCTTCTAAAAGCAGGTGTGGCAAAGACCTTTGACATAAGCAGTTTTGGAGATCTCCTGGGATTTGTACTTCCCAGAGAGTGCAGAACAAGGAACTCAGTAAAATGGAAGGAGAACTTTCCTACTGAATCTTGGCTTAAGAGTGCATGGCATTTTATCAGTGAACAACTTGCGACCAAGGATGACCAGACAGAGATCAAGCCTAAATTTGAAACCATTATGGATATATTGAAAGATTGGGCACTAATTCCAGGAATCAAATTTATGGTGTCAGGAAACAAATTGGTTGTGCCAGAGCATGACGTTTTGTTACCCCTGAGCTTGATCTTTGCAGCAATCTTTCCAAATGGACAAAATGACAAAGTCTTTCACACCCTGATGAAGGGAGGATGCTTTCAATTGGCTGTGAATAAAATATGTTCCAAAGAGAGTCCCATCTTGCCTCTATTGGCTCAGCACACCGCAAATATAGACAATCCTTCCAGCATACTTCGGGCACTTGAGTACATCATCCAGATGTCAGCTTTCAAAACAGCAAGTTTGATGGACAAAGACTTTGAAGCACTGTTGTTGTACTTCAACTGCAATTTGACTAATCTGACCCAGGATGATGTACAATGTCTTAAACTGCTGCCATGTTACAAAGCTGTCAGTGGCCGGTACATCTGCATCTCAAACTTTGGAGCATGCTATGTTCTTACAAAAAGCATTCCCTCTGCTGACATTGAAAAGTGGGCACACAATACATCCTCAGCCTTTCTCGCTGACAGTCCACAGCTGAAAGAACTCCACAGCTTTCTTGGGGTCACACCAATTGATGATCTTGAGGTCTACCTGAATCATTTAATTCCAAAATTTGACATTTTGTCACATGATGCCAAAATCCAACATGTCATCTATCTGAAGGAGAGGTTATTGGCAATGGAGGAGCCAAACAGCATCAAGGATCAGCTCTTTGAAAAACTAGAAGGTCTGTCTTTCATTCATGACTCCACCAATAGACTAAAACCTGCCAAAGCCTTCTTCGATCAAACAGTTAAAGTGTTTGAAGTAATGCTTCCACAAAAAGCCTTCATTCCCAATGATTTCTTTAAAAAAATTGAGCATGTCTCAAAGCCAAAAAGTGGGACATCCTATTTACCCTCGTGGATAACATTCCTACGCAATATTGGGTTAAAACATGTTGTATCACAACAGCAAGTTCTACAGTTTTCAAAAGAGATCAGCATCAAAGCTCATACAGAGAACTGGTCCATGGAAAAAGTTCAGACAATTGTTGAAGTTCTCCTAAATCACATTTTCAATGAGAGAACAGATCTTTTTGATGGGGCATTCCTCAAAGAACTCTCTATGATACCATTCCTATGCCCAGAGCGTGCACCAGCCGAGCTTGTTTGCCTCCACGCTCAGTACCAAGAAATGAATGGCACCATCCCTCTAATTCGCTTCAACGGGTCTCAAGTAAATCCAAAGTTCAAACAAACTGATATCATGCAGTTGTTGTGGACATCTTGTCCTATTCTACCGGAGAGAGCCACCCCAACAAGCATAAAAGACCAGGAAGGAAACACACTTGCCAGCCAAGAGCAGCTTGATCTCATTTTGAGCCTATTAAACGTCAATGTGGACCCACCATTGGAAAAGGTAATTAGCAACTGCAAAAACATATGTAGCATTACTAACTTGGATGATGACACAGTGAAAACACGAAACAAGGTCTTGAGGAGCATTTATGAATTTATGAATGCAGAAAAACATGAATTCCGCTGTCAGTTACGAGGAGTAGCCTTCGTCATGGTTGAAGAGGGTTGGAAACTCCTTAAACCAGAGGAGGTTGTCATTAATTTGGACAATGAATCTGACTTCAAACCCTATTTGTACAAACTTCCCCTTGAGCTGGGTACATTTCACCAACTGTTCAAACTATTGGGAACTGAGGACATTGTTTCAACAAAACAATATGTTGAAGTTTTGTGTCGAATTTATAGAATTTCGGAAGGCAAGCAGCTTGACCCAAATGAAATGAGAACCGTGAAAAGAACTGTCTCTGGGCTGTTCAAAAATCTCCAGAATGACCCAGTACAGGTCCGTAAAGACCTTGAGAATCTCAGAGATTTGACATTTTACCTTCCAAGTCACGATGGACGATTGGCCAAATCAAACACTTTGGTCTTTGATGATGCACCACACTACAAGAGCCGAATTCAGGGTAATGTTGGTGTTCAGATGCTAGTTGACATGAGCCAGTGTTACCTAGGCAAAGACCATGCCTTTCACACAAAGCTGATCATGTTGCTTCCCCAGAAACTGAGGCCCAGGCTTCTGAGTAGTATCTTGGAGGAACAACTAGATGAAGACTCTCCGAAAATGTGCCAATTTGGTGCCCTTTGCTCCCTGCAGGGACGGCTTCAATTGCTCCTTTCATCTGAGCAGTTTATCACTGGATTAATTCGGATCATGAAACACGAGAATGAGAATACATACATGGTGAATGAGGAGAAAGCGATACGGTTATGCAAAGCACTGTGTGAGGGCTTAAAGGTTTCTTGCTTTGAGAAACTACAGACAACATTGCGAGTGAAAGGCTGCAGTCCAATTCCCTACAGCCGTAGTGAAACTCTTGCCTTTCTTAAAAGGTATGGAACTGCTGTTATCCATCTTTACATTCAGCACTCTGACAGCAAAGACATTAATTTTCTTCTTGCTTTGGCAATGACCCTTAAGTCGGCGACAGACAACCTGATTTCTGACACCTCCTATCTTATTGCTATGCTGGGTTGCAATGACATCTACAGAATAACAGAGAAGCTAGACAACCTTGGTGTCAAGTATGACACAACTGAGCCCTCGAAGCTAGAGCTTCCACTTCCTGGTACACCCATTCCTGCAGAGATTCATCATTTACTGCTCATGGACCCCATGAATGTATTTTACCCTGGAGAATATGTCGGTTACCTGGTAGATTCAGAGGGAGGTGATATCTTAGGCTCTTACCAGCCAACTTACACATATGCTATCATCGTTCAAGAAGTAGAACGAGAGGAAGACGAAAGTCCAAGTGTCCTCGGCAAGTGCTTTCAAATTGACATTGGGTACAGTGAGTACAAAATCGTGAGTTCTCTTGATCTGTATAAATTTTCCAGACAGGATGATAGCACCCATATTCGAGATGGCACACCAACTCCAACAAGCCCCTTAGAGGGTCGTTCTCCTTCTGCCAGAATGGTCCCTCCACTATTTCCTGGAAAAGAAAATCAAAGGGCTCCTCCAACAAAGGCATCCCCCAAAAAGATAAAACTCAATGCATTACCAGAAATTCTAAAAGAAGTTACCTCAGTCCTAGAACAAGCTTGGAAACTTTCTGAAACCGAACGCAAGAAAATTATACGCCGCTTATACTTGAAGTGGCACCCTGACAAAAATGCAGAGAATCTTGATATCGCTACCGAAGTCTTTAAGCACCTACAAAATGAGATTAACAGGATGGAGAAGCAAACACAGGCAGAGCAGACCACTGATAGAGGATCAAGGAGACCTTTCTCTGCATCTTCCACTCGATTCCAGTCAGAGAAATTCTCATTTCAGCGATTTTACACTTCATGGAACCAAGAAGCAACAAGCCATAAATCGGAAAAGCAGCAGTTCCGAGAACAATTTACTAGCTATGCAGGAACATCGCATTCAAATCGCTTCTTTGTACCACCGTCGTTTAAGTCCGTTGGGAACCCTGTGGAGGCACGGCGGTGGCTAAGGCAAGCAAGAGCCAACTTTTCCGCTGCAAGAAATGACCTTCATAAAAATGCCAATGAATGGGTATGCTTCAAATGCTACCTGGCAACAAAGCTTGCATTAATCGCTGCAGATTATGCAGTAAGAGGAAAATCAGACAAAGATGTGAAGCCCACAGCACTTGCGCAAAAGGTAGAGGAGTACAACACCCAGCTAACAGGGTTGGCCAAGGATGTACACATCCTAGAGGGTTATGGTGTGGACAGCCTGAGAACTCGCTTCCCTGACCTTTTACCCTTCCCCCAGATTCCTAACGACAGATATACTTCGGAAGTAGCAATGAGAGTAATGGAATGTACAGCTCGGATAATCATCAAACTTGAGACATTTGTCCAGCAAAAAATCTGAATGTCAGCATTAGACAATGCAAAACACTAACAATTAAATTAACAAAGCGGTGGTTGTGCACTAGAGACCAGTACATATTTTAAAAGACTTGTTAAAGGTACAATTATGTATCTAGCTGGTATTCTATTTTAACAGTGCCACCTCTGATGCTGTGACACGTGCTTATTATTGCGTACATACCTCTGCCATTTCTCAGAAAGGTTGCCTGAGTTTAAAGAAAAAGTGTACGCTATTATACATGCAGCAGTGTACATATTGTTCAAAAGCATAGCAATACCTTTTATTATTTTAAATACATTTATTGATTATTGTTGTTCCTTTGTACATAATGAATACCAATACTGCTTTTTTATCTTTTTTAGAAATTAATTTTTCCTGCCATAGTCATTAAGTTGAAGGTATTGTGATTTAATAGCATGGGTTGCACAGCACTTTTATGTAAATAGCAATTGAGTGATTGCTGGAATTTGAATGAATGAATCATGTGCAATCCAGCAATGGCAGGCAAATCAGCTCATGGTTTCTTATGGGATCTATATCAGTCATGTGCCAGTAGCTCATTTTAAAATAAAAATGGCAGGTTATAATGTGCATACACCATTTTATCAGCTGGCAAATCCATATGGTAATTGACATGCTCCTTTTACTGTATATGTAATGCTGTGCATAACCTGAACATTAAACTGAAAATAAGAATATATTTGAAAGACTAAGATGTAAATTACATCCTGAAGATGTAATATGACAGCAGGGTCACAAATGTTTACCAGTGCAATTACTGTATCTGTCTTGTTGCAAGATTACAGTATGAAAGAATGAAATTTACTCCATATTTCACAATCAACTTTATCGCAGCTGAACTATACATGTATACATTGTTGGCTAGGGGCACAATGGAGCAATTTTTATTTCCCATACAAAGACACTGGGTGTAGATTTAGCACATATTACTATTTAAAAAAATTACCATTTAAAAATATAACAAGTTACATTTTCTCTTAATTTTACCCGACAAGTTAATTGCTGTGTACACATACAACATGCATAGTTCCTTAGAAAATGCATATTATTTACTCAATGTGTTTCTAATATTCACAACGGGAACCTCTTGTCCTCTACTGCTGAGAATTCTTTGCATGAAGTTCTCTGAAATTTGTGTAAGACGAACATAGATGCTCATATGGTGCTCAATGTCAATGATGTTTTTCATCCATTTCCTTTGTTTAACTGTGAGAGACTGAAATTAAAACTGGTCTACTGTATTGTTTGAACAAATATATTTTGTCATTCCTTTCAATCTCATAATGTCATATTACAGCTCTGTAAATGTGAGACCCACTGACAGTGGGTCTTATACTTATTCTTAAAAATATCTTCTGAATCAGTCATGTAGTATCAGGTAATAATGGTACAAAATATACCTGTATTGTACACAACATTTTCCCTTAAGTTTAATTATTTTATTTTTTTTAAGTTTGAACGAAATTATCATGTCAACTCACGCCAAAACACATGTAAATAGTTTTTTTCAGTGTTCATACATGCTTTATAGTTAAACTATAATATAACTTAAAGGTCAGTTATTGTAATTATTTACTTTACATTTGTAAACCTCAAAATATGAGTTTTTCCATTGAAAAAATATACATCACCCAAAATATAATATACAACTGATGTATAAATGTGAAGATCCCAAACCAATTTATATACAAACATAACCACTCTCAGCATTTTCAAACAGAACATATGCTAAACAATTCTGAGAAAAACACACAAATACCAAAGTTTCAAGCTGCTGTAGGAAAATTAGCATTTTGATACTTATTCTGAAATAAATGGCCTAATTTGATATCAAACCATGGTGTATAAAGTTCAAAATTCAAGAGCACGTTATATCTTAGAGCAGTGTTTTTTTTTTCTTCACAAAACCAATTATGCTGATTTTTTACATACATAACAGAATGTGCTTACTCTCAATTCCCCAGCTGTTTTGGTACCAACCACAAATAAGAGACATTTGTATTCGGTTATATTACAATGCTTAACGGAAGAATTCAAAGCCACTGCTTCAGGATTGTGGGTAGTGCGGGTTTTCAGACAGAAATGTATTATTATACATGACTTATATATTATACATGATACTGATTTCAGAAGTATATATCATAACCTTCTGAGCACGTTTTATTTATAATAATTTCTCTATTGAGTGCATATTTAAACAATAACTAGCTGATATGCAACACACAGAATTTGGTTATTTATTGCACCTCAAAATTATATTGCATAGGATGTCAGCTGTTTACCAGCCCCTTTATTGCCCAGCCTAATTTTGAAAAAAAATTATACAAAAAAAAAGAAAACATACAACAATGTTGTTCCTTATAGTAAAGTACAATCTACACAACCCAATCTCATTAGAAAATGTAACAATTTTACAAAGCGATTTTGCATGAATTCATACGATGTGCTTCATACATATACATATTTCAAATAATAATATTAACTATAAAGATCGTCCCTTAAACCTAAACGTCAGTGGGGAGTAGGCAGATTGTATGGAAGCATATGAATGAAATTGTACAAATTTACAACCACCAATTCACCAAAACATTAATGGTTACAAATTGCCATGGGAGCGTATTGTATATACTGTATATTTCATCTTCCCTATATGATAAAACCCCAACCAAACAGATTAATGTACCTTCTGATGTTAATACATATTATGATGGGTTTTTAACCTTGCCCAAGACAATGTAACAGCACGATTTGATTCTAGTGTGGGCGTTAAGGAGAGAAGGTCATTCAGCAGTCCTGGTGCTCGTTGCAGGTCGAAGAGACGCCAGCTCTGGAGATGAAGAGCTTACCGCTGGGACAAACGCACACTTCATATGTGTTGTACATTCCCTGAGAGTCACCTGATGTTCTGGCTTCTCCCACAGGTAATGTCGGCAGACGAACACTTTCAGCATCTAAAATCAACTGAAAAATACAACAAAAACCTTAACAATGAGGTATTTAATGAAAGGTTAGGCCACTCTTTATTTTAAGGTGTCCTTGTTACACGTTACATGAACTTACTACTATAATTACAATAAAGTATGCATAACTAGATGCAACTAACCCCTGAGACAAACCCTGCCCATATACTACTCTCTCTATCCTCTCCACCTAGCTGGTGAGTGGTAAGCGCACTGGCGCCATTGTCCTGTGGCAGCCGTCGCATCATCCAAGTGGAACCACTGGTGGTGGTTGAGGAGAGACCCCCCCCCCCATGATTTTAAAGCACTTTGGGTGTACAGCAATACTCTATAAAGCGCTATATAAATGCATCATTCATTCATATAGTAAGTACAGTGGCATGCGAAAGTTTGGGAACCCCCTGCAGAATCTGAAAATCTTAATAATTTTAACAAAATAAGAGAGAGATCATACAAAATGCGTGTTATTTTTTTTATTTAGTACTGTCCTGAGTAAGATATTTAACATATAAGTATTACACATACTCAAGCCGACCAGCTGAAACCAAAACACATCTCTTGCATCTTTATTTGACCCTCTAACTCTAAACACTCTCTATTCTAATTACATTTTATCTAATCATCTTCTTTTTATAAAAAAAAAAACACACACACTTGACCCTCTATCAATTGCATATTTATTCTAGCTTTGTTCATGAGTCCCTTGTTTGTTCTGAACAGTTCAACTGGGCACTGTTCTTCAGAATAAATTCCTGCAGGTTCTTTAGTTTTCAAGCATCTTTTGCATATTTGAACCCTTTCCAGCAGTGATTGTATGATTTTGAGATCCATCTTTTTACACCGAGGACAATCGAGGGACTCAAACACAACTATTAAAAAAGGTTCAAACATTCACTGATGCTCCAGAAGGAAACACGATGCATTAAGAGCCGGGGGTGAAAACTTTTGAACAGGATGAAGATATCAAAATTGTTCTTATTTTGTAGAAATACCTTTCTTTTTTTTTGTATTGCTTTAGGCAGAGGCGAACCAAGATGAAGTGGGGGCCCCAGGCAAAATTAATAGATGAGGCCCTTCTAAAATATTATTTTGTTAATATATATTTGTTACCTAGATTATATATTTATACAACATACAAAAATTAGTCAAAACACATAATATAACAGAAATAGTTTATTTTTTTAAAACAATGTGCTTATTCTTTAACAAAATTGTAATCATCTTCATGGCAGAAGATACAATACTGTACAATACAATCTTGTACTACAATCAGTATCTACAAGATACTGAACAATCTTCATATTTACAGTAACGGATTGTCACCTTAAAAATGGTGCTTACGAGCTATAGCAAATGCTGTCACTATGTCCTCCATATTCAAAGACCTTCATATGGACTGGGGTATCTTCTGTCTGAGGCAGTGATGATAGGGACTTAAGCAATACTCCTATAGAAATATATGGTTAGTATCTTAATTTATTATTTATTATTAGTTTATCAACTAGCTATGTTAACTAATTTAATAGAAGAGTTGGATAATGCAAGTAAATCTATTGATATAGTAAGTAACACTATATCTGACACTGAACTTTTCATTTCCACTGTCAGGAGAAGGGACTGGGGAATCTGGTGGTGAGTGACAGGAACATAAGTAATGCTCCTGCATGCAAAAATATATGATTATCATTTTAATTTAATCTTTTTAATTTAATGTAAAATGTATTAACTATTAGTTCATTGTTTGTTGACAACTAATTATGTTAACTCAACTAATTTAATGTAGAAGAGCTAAAAAAAATAATGTCAACTAAGTAAATATAACGATATTTATTTAGATTGTTTCGTGAGCTTCCCACTGGCAGAAAGACCCAGTACCGACACTTGCCAAGCGGTGATGTGCGCGTCTTTCCCGGTACCACCTATTCTACTGCAGCCTACATTAATACCTGCTAATTGCTATATAATACATGCTGCTGCTAAGTGCAAACCTAGCTAACCTGTTTTCCAGTAACCCTATAAGTAATTGGACTAGTATTTCATATAGCAAATAATTAAACGAAAATAAGCTGGAATTAACAACAAACACATTTGTTTGCCATATAATTATCATTAAGTCAATATTATCTCCATCACTTAACTTACCGCTGTCATGTTTCCTCTTTTCCTCCTTTTCTTGCTTTTTTCCGCTTTTGGCTGCCAGATGTATACGCCCTTTTCATTTTTAAAATAGCCTAGTAAATGCGCGAATAAGCGCTGTGCCAGTTTGAAAACCGCGGCCGATGTATCACGAGGAAAAAGAAAACACATCCATCGTAACGCGAGAGGGAGCCCCCTATAGGGGGGATGCTGATATATTGCTCCATGTTACGTGTATATTATTAATAATGACATTTCCGATTGTTCAAATGGTCAGCTGTCGGGGGCCCCCTCAAAATACGGGGCCCCAGGCAATTGCCTGCCTTGCCTGCCCCATTGCTACGCCTCTGGCTTTAGGAAGCAACAGAAGATACTTGCATGTTTCCTGGAAGATAAATTAAGTACAATTTACCTTGATCTTCAAATTCAAAAAGTTTTCACCCCCGGCTCTTAATGTCCTGTGAAAAGATGGATCTCATATAATTTTGTATACTTTAAGTATACTTTTGCATGCCACTGTACTTACTATATGGTTAGGGTCTGGCTCAGGGTTAGTTGCATGTAATTATGCATAATTTATTGTAATTATAATAGTAAGTTCATGTAACATGTAACAAGGACACCTTGAAATACTTTTCTTCCACGTCAACATTTATTTTTACAAATATGAGCGTACGCAAGCTTTATAAATGAGGCCCCAGGAGTCTTTGTTTCATATATATATATAGATATATGCCTATCTATGTCTTGGACTGTGCTCAAATAATTAAAACTCCAATTTCTACAATCAAGAGTCATTACATTCTTCCAAAAATATGAGCTATGTCAGCTCATGGATTGATTTTAGCTCCATACATCAAATGCTCATGAAAAAATCTGAGAAATCTAAAGCTTTCAGGTTTGCTTACCAGTCCTGCAGTTGAGTGTAGCTGAATATCAAAGTGTGCCGTCACATCAACATTTCCAGCCAAGGCTTTGATATGAACGCCTTTTGGGGCATCCATGCTGAGAGAGCGTGTTGGAGACTCTAGTCTTAAAAGATAGGGAACGCTTAGTTAGCACATTGAACTGCATCGTTTAGACACAAGATGGCCACAAGCTACTCTCAAATTCAAGAGTTTGATTCATAGAAACTGAGAGGAATCTGGAAAGAGGAATCTGCATGACTGTTGGCCTTTGTTGCCTTGGTAAGTTGGGTCATCACACATCACAGCTGGTTAATTCCCTGCTGGAAACTTCTATACAAGTTATTTTAGGTAATATAATCAGTACCTTAATTTCTTTTAATGGGCTCACCTTATTAAACGAGAATGTTTTTGAGGGGGAAAAAATAACTAATCAGATTAAATGCAACAAATTAACAAACAAGACAGCAATTAGTTTAACTGCCAAAACTGCTGTATTGGAAGTGAAAATATGAATAATTATTTATTTTATATAGTACTTACTTTAGCTCTTTGTTAAGGACTGCTTTGACCATTGGAGTCCTGACAGAATGCTCAAAGATAGCACCTTCTGAACCTGTCCAAACACCAGAAAACGTACAACTATTCAAAGGAAGTGGACAAATCATTCAGCATTGGTTGTGATATCCATATAATCACATCATTGGATTTATTTGCTAAAATACAGATTATCCAATATATTATTATATTATAACATTATATTTTTACTGCATTTATTTCTGTATGTATTAAAGCATACAATGCATTGCATGTATTTTAAAATCAGGTGCTGCCACAACATTCATGATTAATCAATGTACATAGTTATATATTATAAAATATTAAATAAAATATATTATTTGTGTAATTTGAGAATTGGCAAGGAAGTGTTCTAAATTGTAAAAAAAAAACAAAAAAAACTAAAAAAATAAGCCTAAATGTCCTGAACCAGGACATTAAACATATTTAAATAAAATGTAATTTGTTCAGAGGGAGACAAAGACCATTGTTGACAATACAATATACATATTACATAATATGTATGAATATAACATATTATAACATATTAAATAATAACATAACATATTTGATAATATAAACATTATGATTTTTACAATATCAAATTTGGCATGGAAATGTGCTAGACTATAATAAAAATACTACTAATAATAAATAACCTAAATGTCCTGAAACAGGCTTCATTCTTTAAATAAAATATTATTTGTTCTTCTTTTTGGGGTGAGATAGGATTTAAAAAATGCTCTTGACAGGTATGCGATTCACCTTTGCGTAACAAAAATCAGAATAGCTCTAGGCTAGTTTAGATAAAGTATTAATATTGAATCTAGTGTGTAAACCCATTGTGCATCATGGGATACCAGGCATATGTTGTTTTGGCTGGATCTGTTGTTTACAAAATCTCAGTGTTTAACCAGTTAATTAATTGGGCTGTTTCATATGTTAGAATATACTTACTATTCTCGTCATATTTTTCTTAATTCTTTTTAAATTAACATTTGAAGTAACACAATAAAGTGCAACATCATAAACAATGTACTTCCTAACACTATAACAGCACTGATAATACAACAGAGCATTTCTTTTCCTTTTTTTAAATGCAGGTCTATTTCCAGGCTCACCTGTTACACGGAGCTTTCCTTTTCCCACAACGGCTCCATTTACATCTGCATAAAATAAATTTTCATCATGGTTGGAACTGATATTAAAGTGTTGGCCAAAACCCTCAGCCTGACTGGGACCTATTGAGAATAGAAATAAATTGGTAGAGAATATATGTATTATATATTCAAACAGAATATTGATAAAACAGACTATATTTATTATCATTAAATATCAAGTTTCATTTTCATATCCAGTTGTTCAGTTTTTTGTTGCCGCTGGGCTCTTAGCTCATGCATTTTCTGTGTGACCCATTTGATTCACCCTGTAAAGCCTGATATATTGATAATGGAACTACAGTGGCCCAGTACAGTACAGTGGCCCACAACAGAAACAAGTCGCAACACAACGTAATTAGCATTACACAACAGAAACAAGTCGCAACACAACAGAAACAAGCCGCAACACAACGGAAACAAGTCGCAACACAACGTAATTAGCATTACACAACAGAAACAAGTCGCAACACAAAGGAAACAAGTCGCAACACAACAGAAACAAGCCACAACGCAATGAAATCAGCGCGACACAATAGAAACAAGCAACACAACGCAAACACAGAAACAAGCAACACAAGCAACACAACAGAAACAAGAAACAACGCAACACAAAAACAAGTAACACAACGAAACAAGCCACAACACAACGGAAACAAGCACAACACAACAGAAACAAGTCGCAACACAACAGAAAAAGTCACAACACAACAGAAAACAAGCCGCAAAAAAGAAACAAGCCACAACACAATGGAAACAAGTCGCAAACACAACAAGAAACAAGTCGCAACACAACAGAAACAAGTTACAACACAATGGAAACAAACCACAACACAACGGAAACAAGCCACAACACAACAGAAACAAGTTGCAACACAGCAGAAACAAGTCACAACACAACAGAAACAAGCCGCAACAAAAAAGAAACAAGCCACAACACAACAGAAACAAGTTGCAACACAACAGAAACAAGCCGCAACAAAAAAGAAACAAGCCACAACACAACGGAAACAAGCCACAACACAACAGAAACAAGTTGCAACACAGCAGAAACTAGTTGCAACACAACTGAAAAAAGCCGCAAAAAAAGAAACAAGCCACAATACAATGGAAACAAGTCGCAACACAACAGAAACAAGTTGCAACACAACAGAAACAAGTTACTACACAATGGAAACAAACCGCAACACAACGGAAACAAACCGCAATGCAACAAAAACAAGCAACAACGAAATTAGCACAACACAGCGAAATTAGCACAAAACAACTAAATTAGTCCAATGCGTTGTGTTGTGGAGATTTGTTGTGTTGTGCACTACTGGGCCACTGAATTGAACCATTACTTGAACATTTATTAGACAGAATCTAAAAAACTAAACAAAAGGAGAGTTGGAATATGTTTTTGTTGTTGTTGTTGAGTATCATGCTTGCTCAGTATCACACTTTTATGGCTCATATAATTTGATGTAGTGAGAATATGGAGTGGATATGGGCAAAAAGTAAGCTGAAGTTTTAGCTGTAATTTAAATCAGAGAGTTCTTTATAACATGTATGATGTATGATGATTGTCAGGTGTTGTGGTGGCAATCCAAAAGGGAAAGACGTGATAAAAATTGAGCCATAAACACACTAAGAAAAAGAAAGAGCACTACCACAACACAATGAACACAACTTCAACATAAGACAAAGGAACAGAAGAGAACTCAGGATTTAAATATACAGAGGATGATGATTAACAGAATGGGAACAGGATAGGATTAATCAAAAACCACTGTAGCAAAAGAAAACATGAACATGACTGATATATTAAACTGCTTATTGTTATGATCGAAGCTCTGTAGGTTTTGGATCAAAACTAATAATGCAATGCAATTTCAATGATGACTGAGAGATGTCAAAATGATGTAATCAACCAATAAATGTTTTGTGTATTCCATACCTACGGACACACTTCCTGTTACATCACCATTGGCATTGCGAGCATTGAGTGTAACGTTTTCAGAAGAGTGAACCAGAAGAGCTGAATCCTGTAATGAGATGAGATGAGAGCAAATAAAATGGGCAACTAAATCAATTTATTCATCCGTGTTTAAGTGTATACTTTAAATACCTCTTACCTCCCTGGAGTCAATTTCCTGGGCATAGATAGGGAACAAAAAGTCTGATTCTCCCTCCAGTCTCAGTCCATCTTCATTGACCTGCAGGTATCCCATGCCTTCCTGCAACAGCCAACAACACAGAGTGCTTTCTCAGCATCAGTCTGACTTCCTGTGACAGCATGCAGTGGCCAGCTCAGATAAAGAGGCTCAACCAAGGGCAAAATCTAAATATGGTTTCATTTTTCTATTAAAAATGGATTACACATGTGATCTGAAGTTCTTTAAGGGAAGTTCTCTCACTTTATTGAACCACATGACTCGCAGAATCCAGATCGTGAGGGCAAAGTTCACCACCAGAATGATCAGGAGAAGCAGAACAAACAGATAGAGGCAGCGTTTCCTCCAGCCGTAGATGCCGATCATGTAGATGTACTCAGTGACTGGAGCCAGAGCCCCAGACTCATCTGTGGTGGTGAAATACTGCTCACGCACCATCTGGTAATGAAGATTAGTGGTCAACTACACATTAAAACTACAATTCATGAAAAGTACAGCCTGGACTAACCTTGCTTTGTCATTAGTCAAATTATCTGATACATGATAAACTGATTGACAAACTTGACACACCTTGATTTTATTTATTTATGTTTTATACCACATGACTCTGATTTGGTAAAGGTAAGTTTTTAAATAAGCAGTGAAGCAGTTTTGTGTGTGTGTCTCTTTTTTCTAAGATTTTTTTTTTAATTAATTTAAATTCTGAAATTAAAAGTATGCTCATCATAGAAGCGGTGTTCAAATTGCGGTGCATTTGATCCATGATCTACACGTTTATCAACAACCAACATTGGTAACATTTTATTTTAAGAACCAAATCTCACCATCAATAAGATGTTTATTAGCATGCATATTACTGGAATATTAGCTGTTTGTTAGTACTTACAAATCAATTATTCTCCCTTAGATCCCTTAATCCGACCCATACCTAAACTTAACAACTATCTTACTAATCAGCAGAAAATTAGCAGTTTATTGAGGGAAAGCCCTTAATTAATAGTGAATGTGTTTCCTATTCTAAAGTGTATCCAAAATGTGAAACACAGACATAAAAGGGAAACCCTATAAAGATATAGCACTTGCAGACATTAATACCAGGGGTGAAAAGGTTGTTAAGCATGCTAAGTATGCTTGAGTATGCTAGTGTGCTTAATTATTATTCTAAATTACCCAAAACACCCTAGGAACCACATGCACTACCATTCAAAAGTTTGTGGATGGCAAAATCTTCGGTTAGAAGTCTCTTCTGCTCACCAAGGCTGCATTTATTTGACAATAGCTGCTCGCATCTCAGCTTGTCTAACAGACATTTCTTGCTGGATGAAGGACCATCACCTTCAACTCAACCCTTCCAAGACAGAACTGCTTGTGGTTCCATCAAACCCATCACTTCATCACAATTTCACCTTCCAGTTAGGCACATCAACCATAACTCCTTCAAAAACAGCCAGAAACCTTGGAGTTGTAATTGATGATAATCTGAATTTCACAGACCACATTGATAAAACTGCCTGGTCCTGCAGATTTGCTTTATTCAACATCAAGAAGATCAGGCCCTTTCTCTCGGAACATGCAACACAACTCCTTGTTCAGGCTCTTGTTCTGTCCAGGCTGGACTATTGCAATGATCTCTTGGCAGGTCTTCCAGCCAGTTCCATCAAACCTCTACAATTAATCCAGAACACGGCAGCAAGATAAATCTTTAATGAGCCAAAAAGAATGCACGTCACACCTCTGTTTATCAATTTGCACTGGCTACCAATAGCTGCTCGCATAAAATTCAAGGCATTAATGTTTTGCCTACAAAACCACCTCTGGCTCTGCACCCCTTTACCCAAATTCACTATTTCAGACCTATGTTCCCTCTAGAAGCTTGCATTCTGCAAGTGATTACTGTACCATCCCAAAGAGGCACTAAATCACTTTCACAGACTTTTTCATTAACTGTTCCCATCTGGTGGAATGACCTGCCTAACTCAATCCGAGCAGCTGAGTCCTTAGCCATCTTCAAGAGTCGGCTACAACACATGTCTTCCATCTTTATTTGTCCCTCTAACTCTATGCACTCTCTATTCTAATTATATTCTTTAAAAAAACTTGTCCCTTTTAGACTTCAACTCTATTCATTTACTGCTTGTAAAATAAAAAATAACACTAGCTTTTCAAATCTTTTTGTATTATATCTATTCGTTTTCTTTTATTTATTATACAATTAATAAAAGAAAAAAGGCCTATAACACTAGCTTGCGCTATCCTTTTTCTATCTCTTTTCTTTTTATTTATTATATAATAAAAAAAAACTTGCTACATGTTAAGCTAACTGAGATTGTTATAGCACTTGCATATCATTGCTCTTTTGTTGATTTTGATTGCTTCCATTGTCTTCATTTACAAGTTGTCTTCTAAATGACTAAATGTATATGTAAACGTGTAAAAACAGTAACACTGTAAAATATTGGTACAATTTAAAAAACATTTTTCCAAAATATAAAATGTATTTTATTCCTGTGATGCGAAACTGAATTTTCAGCATCATTACTCCAGTCACATGACCCTTCAGAAATCATTCTAATATGCTGATTTGCTGCAAAAAAAAAAAAAGTTGTGATGCTTAAAATGTTTGTGGATTTTTCAGGGTTTTTGGTGAGCAGTAAGTTCAAACGAACATAATTTATTTGAATAGAAATAATCTGTAACACTATAAATGTCTTTACTGTCACTTTTGATTAGTTTAATGCTTCATTGCTGTATAGAAAGGAAAATATCTTACTGACCCGAAACTTTCAAACAGTGGTGTAGCAATGTGCTTAACAACACTCAAAACATCTTCAACCGATTAAAAACATCCTAGTAATCAGCCTTACATTTTCTTGATAAAATATTATATTATCATTATATTTGCTGTTTTCTGTCAAAACAGAGATCTCTGTTTTTTTGTCAAGAGAGTGCTTTATGTAGAACAACATTCACTTTGAATCAAATCCTGAGTGAACATGCCATTGTCAGATGAAGGAAAAACTGAAACACAGCCTTCGTGCCTCCACAGCAACTCATCCAAACATTCCTTGGGTTTAGAGTTGCATGGTCCAATTCCCATTCCTTTCTAATCCCTTTTAAAACATAATTACCAGCCAGTAATTTAACATTCATTTGATACCAATGGCTGCAGAGGATCATTAAAGTCGTACAAGAAAGTAAACATCTTGACTCCACAAGTTGCTCACAGACAGCCTCTCTCTTTCTCTCTCTCTCCCTCAGGACTTTTTTCCATTAAACCACCCTACTGATGCTCTTTCACTGTTTCCAGTCTTGTCTAAGCTGCCAAGAGAAAAAATTACAGCAGAACACTGTCTTTCCAAGCTACCGGGGTTTGACTTTGTTTTTAGCCGAGATTCCGAGATCCTCGTGGTGTCAAAGCTGGACATGCTCAAATATCAAGAGGACCCAGGAAGACTGAGCGGGCGTGATATGGCTCTGTTTCTGTGGAGTTCTGCTGGAGGATAAACAGTTATGAGGTGGGAAATCCAGTTCTCTGAGGAGCCCAGATAAGAGCTTATGGAGAGAGGCTGTGGGCAAACATAACAAGCTGTATGAAGTTCTCCCCACTCGGTCTAATCTTGCCGTCTGCATAACTCCAGAGCGCCGTAATGCCTCGGCCCTCTAAAAATAGGTTTCAGGACCGTGTACGTGTTCACATAAGAAGAAAAACAGCCAAAGTGTTTGAAATAATGATTAGAGTGCAAAAAATATGACTGAGAATTTAGTATGTTCGGGCTCAGAAGTGTGACTTTTGCTTCATTTCAGTGGCTCGTGGTAATATTTTAACAACATGAAAAAGGGATTCAAATACAGTTTGGTGCAAAAGTAAGTGAGTTAAAAAGTTATATTTTTATTGAATATGTTGGCATTTTAATACTTTATTTTGGATTATATTAATGAGTAAAGATTATATAATTTACCAAACAACAATGAACACTGTTTATGCAGTGTATAATGTGATTATAATCATGTTTTCATTAATTTATGTCTTCCAGTTATTCAACATTTTCTGATCATATAAACATTATTAGGCATGAGAAACAAGAGTGATATTAAAAATCAAGTCACAAATAAAACTTGACTAAAATAATAAGAGTTAAAGTGTGACTTACCCTTGCTGTTTTAGTGTGATCTGACACACTCCTCTGCAGACTCGAATCTGCTTGTGTTACGCAGCAGTGCTCCGATCCGTCTGTCAAACCCTCAACAGCTGCCTTCCATAAATCTGATTCTGGATCAGTCTCAGCACAGACCACCCCCCAAACTTCCTCTCAGGAGCTCACATATCCTTCAGAGGTCTCTACACCTCGTGTTACGCAAACGTAAGACTACAATGATCACTTAGAAGTGGATTCATTAGCGAGACCCATAAACACCAGAAGCTAGTTTTGTTGTTTCTCTGGGAGGGAGGGAAGGAGGAGTAGAGAGAGAGGGAAGAAGGAAGAAGGAAGAAGGAAAAAAATGACTGCCAAGAGAGAATTATAGAGTGTTTTCTGCACTTGTTTGACTTTTATGCATGTGAGTCACTTTCTAAGCACGAGCTCTGGATAGGAAACATTGAGGAGCTTGTCTGTTGGACAGCAAGTCTTTCTCTATAAAGGCGGGTCACACTAAAACAGGACGGAGTATTAATAGATGTGCCACTGCCAACAGCCGAAGCTTCAGGCTTGTTATATACTGAGCTTTGCTGACCCCTGACTTCCCTCTGCCAGCAAAGACAATGACGGGTTTCCTCGCATTTATTCACCATTCAAGGTGGTCTGTAGCAAATACCATTGCAAACAGAAGAATGTACAATAAAGACCTTACTAATTATTTTCTGTAGAAAACAAAAAGATTATATTACTCATAAAATACCTGGTCAGTGAGTTTGTCTCTCATTTTGGGGGCCCGAGCATGACATACAGGGTGTCCGGATGATGAAAAATTGGTGCCGTTGTCTTATTTCTCCGGACCTCAAAGATAAACGTTTTCTAGGCCATATTGCTTCGAGCCCCTCATATTTTTCGTTAAAAACGGGACCTTTCAAAATTGTACATACTTGATGCAAGAAAATTCAACCAATTAGAAGGTATGATTACCATACCCTGATTGCACACATACATCTCGGAGACGTCTATTTGACATCTGCATTTACATCTGCAAGACACATTTTTTAGGGTGTTTGCTCATCTGCAATACGTCTATAGGACGTCTCCTTTTAGATGTCAAATATACGTCTATTAGATGTCTTTAAGATGTTTATGATTTAGAATGTATGTAAAACTGACATCTTACAGACGTCTGTCAGACGTTTGTAGACAGCAGATGCTTTCCAGATCAAGAGATCTTTAACAGACGTCTTGCAGACGTATGTGTGCTATCTGGGTAAGGATATCAATATATATTTGTAAAACTTTACACAGCGATAGAGAAATAAACTACTCTCTAATACTGTATGCACATTCTGTTATGTAGTTTATCACCGTTTTCCAAGAAATATTGTCTCCAGAGGGCGCTTGGGAGCTCAGAAACACGAATCTCTCTTTGAGCTGCATGAAGATATTGTTTTACAAGTCTTTTACTTTTACTTTACTTTACTTTTTAGTCATTTAGCAGACGCTTTTATACTTACAAATAAGTAACTAAAACTATTTACAAGATTTAATAAAATTGAGAAATTAAATAAAATGACAAATGCATACAACAACATTTCAAAACTTTTAATTTTGGTTCATTAAAATGTAATAACTTTAAACATTAGTAACTGATTTACAAATTAAAATGTTCACACAATGATTTAACACATTCGCTAATGTGTAATCAGAAACAACTGTGATTCGTCCATCCTGAAATTACGTTGAGAAAAGTAACATGTACCATGTGACAGTGCCTACTCGATCTTTTTCAGTATAATAATTAACACCGTGATAACGATAAATGATAATTGGACGGAGAAAATTAACATTAAACTATTATTATTATGTAATACCATAGTGCAAAGCCCTATCCATTAATATTCAGAAATTAATAGAATATGCACTTCAACCAATCAGTGCACTCGGTGGTGTTATGGGAAATGACGTTATCCAACCATCGAACGGTCAAAGTGTTTATTTGTTCATAAAAATACTCTGCAATAATTATTACTTATTTTTTTATTAAAATAACCATTTTTATACAGCATGGTATGCGCTGTTTATAATATGTATATTGCTGTTATTTTTATATTTCCCTACGTAACAAAATCACATGACTGCCCCGCTGACAGACAGGAAGAAAGATGGCGATCTTCAGTGTGTATGTTGTCAATAAGGCCGGTGGACTCATCTACCAGTACGATAATTATGTACCTCGAGCTGAAGTTGAAAAAACATTCAGCTTTCCGCTTGATTTAGTTTTAAAGATTCATGATGAGAAGGTGATTGTGTCATTCGGACAGCGGGACGGGATCAGAGGTGTGTGTGTGTGTGTGTGTGTGTGTGTGTGTGTGTGTGTGTGTGTGTGTGTGTGTGTGTGTGTGTGTGTGTGTGTGTGTGTGTGTGTGTGTGTGTGTGTTCACACACAGTTACAGGTCCATTGCTGCAGTTCAGCATGTGTTCAGTAACGTTATGTGTTTCTCGTGTGCAGTGGGTCATGCGGCTCTGTCCATTAACGGGGTGGATGTGAATGGTAAATACACGGCTGAAGGGAAGGAGATCCAGGAATATCTGAAAGATCCTGCCAACTATCCAGTGTCCATCAGATTTGGGCGACCTCGTCTCTCCTCCAATGAGAAACTCATGCTGGCATCAATGTTTCATTCGTGAGTAGATCTCATTAAACAATAGTTTAACCCGTTGCTGTAATGTTGTTTCAAACACGTATGACGTACATTAGTCATTGAAACGCATTAGGAGATGATAAGGCATCCTCTTTTGTGTTCTACAGAACAACACAACTGTGTTTATCTTGATGTTGATATGTTTTTATTCGTGTATACTTAAATTGTGTCATACATAAAACACACTGACTGGCCAATAAACAATCAATTATTCGTCATTAGGATTTAAATAAGAGAATGACTGATGAGTCTAGGATTGGATCATTATTGAAGTTATTAATATATGTCTGGTACGTTATATATTTTGTATATATTCTTTTAGCCCTAACTGATGCAGTGTAGCTTTTCATTTCTTAAACAACCATGTTGGAAGACGATTCCATGTTTATATTCCAAGATGACAATGCCAAGATTAATTGGACCCAAATTGTGAAAATGTGGTTCAGTGAGCATAAGAAATACATTTCATGTATGAATTGGCCACCACAGTGTCCTGAGCTTAACCTTACTGAAAGTCTTCAGGATGTGCTGGAGTCAACATTACAGAGTGGTTCAACTCTCTCATCATGGCCAAAAATTAATGCAACTCTTGGAAAGACAGTCCAAGAAAATATTACAATGTGTGACCTTTTTTTTTTGGATAAGCAGTGTATTTTATTATACACACTGCCATACAAAAGTTTGAGCTCGGTAAGTTTTCAGTTAAGTCTTTAATGTCCACCAATGCTACTTTTATTTGATCAAAATATAGTAAAAACTGCGGTATATTATTACAATTTTAAATGACTTTTTTTTTTTTATATATTTTAAAATGTAATTTATTCCTATGATGCATAGCATCATTATTCCAGTCTTCCGAGTCACATGATCCTTCAGAAATCATTATAATATGCTGATCTGCTGCTCAAGAAACATTTCTTACTATTATCAATGCTGAAAACAGTTATACTGCTTAATATTTTTTTTCTAGAAATCATGATACTTTTCTTCAGGTTTCTTTGATTTATAGAAAGTTCAACAATTTATTTGAAATCAAAATCTTTTGTAACAAAAAAAGTATTTACTGTCACTTTTGATCAATTTAATGTGTTCTTGCTGAATAAAAGTGTTAATTTCTTAATAGAAAAAGGTTACTGATCACAAACTTTTGAGTGGTGGTGTAATATATAGATTACTGGCATCAGAAGCATAACATTCTTAATAAACCCCTGATCATGAATAATATACATAATACGGTTGTACCTGTGATGATTACGATATATATTTTCTTGTCTTTTCTAAGGCTGTTTGCCATTGGATCACAGTTATCACCTGAAGTTGGCAGCTCTGGCATTGAAATGCTGGAGACAGACATGTTTAAACTGCACTGCTTTCAAACACTCACAGGTCTGTTTTTCTCTTGTTGTAAGGCAAATTATAAATTATTCCCAGAATGTAGAATTTTTGTGCTGAACAAAATCGCAGTGATTTTTACAGAACTGATTTTTTATTTTGCAGGTATAAAGTTCATTGTATTGGCTGACCCTCGGCAGTCTGGTATTGATGCCCTCCTAAGAAAGATTTACGAGATCTACTCAGACTTTGCACTGAAGAATCCTTTCTACTCTTTAGAAATGCCTATCAGGTGTGTACTTTTTAGTTCTAATTCTGTGCTTTGCATGCAGTCCAATTTGTTGATTTCCACAAAAGTGTTGCGTGTAACAAAAAAATCATATTTCCTTTCAGATGTGAGCTTTTTGACCTAAATTTAAAGAGTGCCCTGGAAATAGCAGAGAAAGCTGGAACATTTGGACCCGGGTCCTGAACTGTGTTCATTCACCTGACAGGATCTCCAGAGGCTCTGAGGTCAAACCCTAACCCTGATTTTTTAAGGAATATGAACAAGAGTTTTCCTCAAGCTCAAACTATTTACCTTAAAGACAACTATGACTGGTTGATTTGCATTACGTCCAAAACTTACAGAGAGAAACATATTTCACAACCTTTGTAAATAATGTACATGGACACAGTTTAAGTTTGTAATGTGCAGAATGTCGGACGGAGCAGCGCATGATGCTCAATACATGCTCATTAAAACATGTTTATTTGTGTCTTTCTAAATGAAAATAAATGAACATGTCATTTGCTTTCTGTCAGCAGAATATTAAAAATCTACTGTATGTATAACTTGGATCAGTTTCTGAAGTTTGGGCTTATTTTTTATTTAATTATATAAACTCATTACATTGTGCTATTAAACATTCATGTGCTATAACACATTGTCATATTTCATTAGACACATTTATGAATTTGTAATACTGCAGATACAAAGGTAGGACCAGTTAAAGCTCTAAAACGGATGGAAAGTACAAAAAATAAATTTGATGTTAAAAAATGTTAATACCAGTGAAGAAATGGATTTAACATGCCTTAACCAAATGACAAAGTTGTGTTGAGTGAGCAGATTCAGAACAACGTAAAATACTGTCATCCGTTTCCAAAATAAATAACATGATGTTCAGAAAGTGACACAACATGGTATCCGATTTCATATGTCGCTAAAAAAGTGCAATACCTTAGGAATAGACATCCACAGGATATCCACAGTGAATTTATTATATTTCGTAAACACAAAAGTAAAACCCTAGACAAGTTGTACCCTTTATTTTTCATACCATATCTTAAAAACGAGTTAAAAGACATTTAAATAATACTCTAATGTTTAGTCGTCCTTCTTGGGTAAACTTCCCATCTTGGTGCGGATATTCCGGAGCAGGAAGTATCCAACTGTGGTGACAGTGCAGGTTACCTCTGCTACCCAGAATGCTGTGTGCCAGCCATAGTGTTTAGCAATGGTGCCAAATGGCAACCCTGACAGGAAACCACCAACTGCCGGCAAAACAAACGCAAAAAAACTCATTAGTATTTTTTAAATGGGTAAATGGTTAACATGTAACTTTTCTTTGAAAATGAGATTATATACTACAGAAAAACCAAAGCAAAATTCCACATGTAACTAATGGAAAAGTTTCATGTAGCTAATGTAAAATTAGGTTAGTACAATTTCACTTCTGTAAATTTGAGAAGATGATCACCGTTTGCCATCAGGGCCACAATGGCGTGAGAGGTCCCACAGTAGTTCGATGGAGCGCTTTCATTCGCAAGAACTCCAAACAAGGCAATCGGTCCATAGGAGGAAAAGCCAAAAACAGCACCCAGCGAAAGAATCCAGACCTGTGTAAATTGTAATAAAACCAGTACATTATAGAACCCATAAACACGGTCTTCTTTCCTGCATTGACTAATTTCCTATTGCAACAGAAAGTTTGGGCAAAACATTTGGTCAGGTTTGCCTGTAAAAAAACAACAACATCCAGTAGGGTTTAGTTTAATGTCAAAGCCAGTAATATAATTCGCTATTGCACGATGTGGGCTGCGGGCGGAATATTTTCTGCCAGTTTTGTTCATTTGTAATGTGTAAGTGATACTGAACATACATTTGAGCTGTGTGCTGTGACAGTAGTGCGGAAGAGGTACATGGAGACACACATCCCAGCCATCATGGAGAGCAAGAGCCCATGGCGAGGGTTACCATACAGACGCAACCCATGCTGAAATTAAAGAAAACAGTTCAATTGTGTCACAGTTCCTACTAAAATATTAGACTGCACAACTTTTCAACATTGATAATAAATGCAAATCAGCATATGATTTCTGAAAGATCATGTGACACTGAAGACTGGAGTAATGATGCTGAAAATTCAGATTTGCATCACAGGAATAAATTACTTTGTTTTAAAATACTTTTAAACTATTTTAAAATATATTCCGATTTAGAAAAGTTTTCAATTGCAATAATATATCACTATATTACAGTTTTACTATATTTTAGATCAAATAAATTAATATATTTCATTAATTTAAACATTTTAAAAAACACACCGATACTTCTGAATGGTAGAATATAAAACATTTTCTGAAGAAAACGTGGTTTGTCACGAATAGTATAACGATTTTGTATAAATATATATATTGGTGGTATAAACGCACCTTTGCCACAGCTCTATCTGACAGAAATCCTGCGGCTAAACTACCCAGCAGTCCTCCAATCTCCAGGGCACTCATAAAGGAACTTCCTGTTAAAATCAACAGCAATAAGCATTTCAGTACATAACCCAATATTCTCATCACACCCTTAGCAGACCATTTCTGAAAGAGGACATCAAATGTGAAATTGTGCCTGATCTTTTAAGTTAAGATTTCATTGTACTATGGAATTATGAAAACATAAACTGTAACTTTTTAGAACTGAAATGTCTTCACTCTACAAAATGTTGCCATTGACATCTTTATCACGGGCCCTCATTAGACCACACTAGAGGCCTATCCACCTTATTGTGCAATGCTGGAGTAAGCTATTTTCTGTGAATGTGCAAAACTTTTGATTCATTAGCTGCTATAGAGTAGGTGTGTGTGTGTGTGTGTGTGTGCTATAGGTATCTGTACAAGGCCTGTGCTTGTACAGATAAAACAACAGACAACACAGAAACCTTTGCACATTCATGTTAAAAATTGGCTGCACCCGCTCTTACATTAATAATAAGGTGGATACTGCAAAAAACGTACAACTCAATACATTAGACAACACACAATACCCATTAGTGCTGACTGGCCCTTGTCCTGGATAAGGAAAAGTTGCCCCCAGTCGGTGTAAGCAGTCTTCGCCCCAAACACCACCAGGTATCCCGATGACAACACCCACAGATATGGAGAAAGGATGAACTCTTTGAAGGTGCTTTCCTTTGTGCTGGAGCCTGAAATCAGAGGTAGATACCAGATGGATCAAATGTACAACTGTTGTTGGAGGACAGACACAAAAGTCCATTAGTTCATCATGAATGGCGGTGACCTTCGACGGAAAAACATGAATTAACACACAGGCCTAGTAAAACACACCCCTTTGTACTCTGTTTTGGTCCAATATGTTCATTCTTCAAAGAACAAGCAAGTGAAACCTTTTATCTAATGCAGACTTTCACAATAACATAGAACAGCAATGACCTAGCAAAACTAGCCATAATAAACTAAGTATGGAAGATGAAGATGACATGAAACCACATTGCCAGTTTGAATTCCTTAATGTGATGTATTTCCTACTGAAACCGGATATTCAGTTAAATTAATTATACATATAAAATGCATGTGCGTGTGGATGGGGAAGTCCTCATACCTCCTTTGCCTTTCTTCGCACCAGCTTCGATATTTGGCAGGCCAACTTCACTGGGCTCATTTCGGATGCTGAGTAGACAGAAGATGGACACGACCATGCAGGTCAGGCCAGAGATGGACAGTGTGAACCTCCAGCTGTAGCTTTGGGCCATCAGTGTAGCAATTATAGGCCCGAGACACCCAGCCAAATTCATACTACAAGACAGCACTGCCCACCAGGTCCCAAACTGAGATGGCTCAAACCACTATTTAAACAAAAGAATCAGTTCATTTCAAAAGCATCGTAAAAAAAAAAATAAAAAATAACTGGCCCCAAACTTTTCAATAGTTGTGTTTTTTCAATAGTAGCGTTTTCAAAAACCATCTGAATTCCCCAAGGAACATTATAGTGAAGAGTTCTTAAAATCTATAAAGAACCTTCTGTGCAATGGAAAGGTTCCATGGATGTTAAAGGTTCTTAATGAACCCAAAGTTTTATTAGTTTTGAGTGAATATATATTTCAATGTACAATGCAAGTCCGTGGATTACAGGATCAGATCCATACCTTGCGTAGTATTTTTGCACATGGTGGCCATCCTAGACCTTGACCCAGTCCATTCAGAAACCACAGGCCTGAAAACACCGCCACCGACGAGGACTGAGAGAAAACCACATTGATGCCGCCAACCATAAACAGCCCAACAGAGAAAAGCCATCGTGCGCTCATCTGATCGGACAGCACGCCGCTTATGAACTTGCTAATGGCGTAGGCCAGTGATTGACTGCTAGTGATAAGACCTGCGGTGCACAAAGAAGAAATACATTATTGATTAGACTTCAGCAGAGAGTGAAGAATCACTCAAGAACATATGGGTTTGCAAAGATAGGGCAAAGAAACATTTCTTTAGACATTATCACTCCGCATTGGCTTAAGGACTGTAAAGACTTCAGTGAGAAGATGAACTTAATCACTATGCTGATAAAGTAGATACCGGGCAACATACCAAACATCTCATTGTAATAAAGAAAGGCTTAAATTGTATAAATGTAGCTGCTTTTTAAGCTGTATAATATATTTCATATGTTATGCATGGTAATGACTAAAATTTTTTACAAAGCTAAACTAAAAATAAATTTCACTCGTGTATTCTACACTAGACATATCACTACCTCTACAGTCTCACAGGGCAGAACGTAACAGATGATGCAAGTGGAAAATAGTTTGACTAATTTACCTTAATATATTTATTTCATATATATTCTAGATGAGTGGTTTGTATATACATATATATATATATATATGCATTTTATTTGTATGACATTACAATAATGTTTCTTAACAGGGTGGAAAGTGTATGAGCATATTGTAAATATAACACAAAAAAGTAAAAAAAAAAAAACAGTATTAAGACATAAGATGTTTTTCTAGTTGAATTTCTCAGATTAGGATGTCACACCAGAGGAAGTCATGTTATGGTGTATTGGTTTAATATTTTACACTTGCAATTAATACAGGCGTACAGGGTGGAAAGCAATATACAGTAGCAGCAACAGCAGAAGACAGTAGACAGGAAAAAAACATACTGTTCAAGGTGAGGTTGATAAGATAATCTTTTAAATGTTTTTTTTTCAGGATTATTAACAGAATCGTAATTAAAAAAAAAATTTATTTGAAATATAAATGTTTTGTAACATTATAAATGTCTTTACTGTACTTGCTTTCAATTTAACACATCCTTGAATACAAATATAAAATTATTTACAAAAATCATTTTTATACTCATACCCTTTTGTTGATTTAATATTTTGAATAGTTTTTAGCTTTATTTTATGTTTTCATTTAAATGTTTAGTTTTGAAATGTTGTTGTATGCATTTGTCATTTTATTTAATTTCTCAATTTTCTTAAATGTGTGTATATATAGTATTTATAGAGTTTTAACTGATAGTTTACTTTTTCTTATTTGTAAGTCGCTTTGGATAAAATGCTAAATGACTAAAAAGTAAAGTAAAAAGTAACATATATGCATCTGTTTATGATACAAATATGTCTCCTCTAAAAGGAAAATTATTACACTGACTTCAATAATGCAAACATTGACTGGTAGTGTATATTCAAATATTTGCATTATTTTCTGCCAATGTCAGCTAAATCTAAAATATAATCCTTTGGGAGATTAGGACATAAAAGGCACTGCATGCAGAGAATTACGCAATGCACAACTGCCTTAGTGCATTCTGTCTACTGTTTATCATCCTCATTTACTGTAATTCAAATGAATGCATGTGTGAAAGGTTATAAAACATGTGTGGCCACACGAAAGAGAGGAAAGACAAAGTACATGCCACTCGTTGCACATGCTCACCTAGATCATCTTTATCCAGCGTGATCTCCTGCATTATAGAGGGCATCACGAAAGAGAACGTCTTCCTGTTAAAGTAATACAGCGTGTAGCCCACAAACATGGCCAGGAATATAGTAGTTCGGTAGTAGCCATATCCACTCTTCGCCATGGTTGGCACAACTTTAAAACGATTAAGAAAGAAACGTAAGGGTCTTCTTCAGCTCGACACAGGAGTTACCAGGAGCATCTGAGGGATATGAACTCAAGCGTGTGGATCAGTGAATCATGAAGAGCTGTTGAGGTCAAGGGAAAGAGATGTAATCAAGGCAGGGTTAATGGTCAACCTGGCAGAGATCTTTGGAGTGTTCTCCGGCAAACAACAGCTTTCAAGGGAACAGCGTCAGGGGACGGACTAACATACTCTATTGAACTAAAACACAGTGTGCCACTGACATTTCAATTACAGCAGATCTACCGTAGCCAATGTTTTTCAGTTTTTTTCTACTTTGTTGTTGTTTTAAACGTGTTGTGAAGAGGGTTATTGAAGATTCCTTAATCTGGAGAGTTTAATGATTGACGTGGGGGTCTGTATGTAACAGCTTTATAGATTTGACCACTGGTGTTGTGTGTTGTGTAAGAATCATTGTACATTAACGATCTCTCTTCAGACAGGTGTAGAGCACCAAATGTGTGCCACCAACAATGTAACACTCATGTCTGATTAAAACTTCTAAACTGTGTAGCCTAGAAATATTGTTGGTTCATTCTGAATCAAATGTATTCCATACTTTCAGTCTGACGAGATTTTCCCCATCTTTTCTAACCAAACATTCATCAGATCTTCACCAATTTGTTTCAGACCACTATAGGTGCAGTCACATTTTTGTTTTTGTGAGATTTCGTTGGCAAAATGTTCTATTAATAGTATAGCGACAAACTGCGTTACATACATACAAACGTGTTTTGTATTTTCAGTTTTAGTAATTTTGTTGTTGTCACGCGATAGGCCTACTCCGATCACGCAGAGTCAAACCCGTTAAATTTCGCTGCACAACGGTTAAAATTAAACGTTAGCTCGGCATAACCAGTCTATGGGCATAACGCTTTAAAACATTTTGTAGATGACAACACCACGAAAGTGAGGCTGAAGGACAAGTTGAAATTGAGTTCTTCGGCCATAACTTTTTACAAGTCGAAATATTGTGAGTATGGAAATTCCAAAATAATGTGAACACACTGACATTTTAATTTGATAATAAAATGCTGTATTTTATCACATCAACACAAAACCTAGTATAGGTCATCATTAGCAATACTGAAGCTGTCTAATAAGTTTGGGGCCGGGCCACCAAAATGAATAAATATAGGTTTTTATTATTTTGACTTAACATTACGACACTCTGCTTTTAGATTCATTTGGTAGTCAATAATGACAGCTTGGTCTTGGACTTTGTCTGTCCGTCCATTTTAATTTGAAAACCTTCCTTTTGGATCTTCTACTCGCATTAATCACAAACTGCCGCAGTTTACCAGAAATTATTGTGGCGCGTGGCATTGTCTACAGCGCCACTTATCGGTCAAACATGACAAGCAGCCTAAAATCACAGGGACAGTAGTAAATCAAATGTTTATCCCGTTTATTTAGATTACGTGTATGGCCACATTGCTGCTTACAGATATGTTTTGTGTTTGTCATCCACAGACCTGACTGTCATACACCATTTGTGCTGGTATTACTATTTCTATGTCCTTTTATGGTTAAAAGTCTGTAAACGCTGCATAGTGCACAGCTCGCAAACGTGGCAACACAATCAGTAAAACAATCATCCACTATCTGACTTACAAGACTCAGTGGCCTTCACTTTGAGTTATAAGATTAGTCGAAGGGACAACTGAGATTTAAAAAATGTCATAACAGAAACAACGAGTTAATGATGAAAACAATAACATGCCTACTTCCGTGAACAAGGGTGCCTTTCTGATGTCTGTTCCAGCAAGCAAACACTTTTCATTAACCCTTTATCCACGACCAAACCATGTCGACCCGACACAATGTCCTTGGTAAATGTTCATGTTACGTTTAAACGATTTGTATTTATATTTTCCCTTATAATCAGACATTACTAGTGGATCTCGTCTTGATGCTGTAAATGTGAATCCTGAAATACTAGTCAAACTAGTCAAAATAGTCAATTGCTGCCACCTACCGGATGAGTTATAGTAGAACAGTTTAGAAGGCTTATTAAAAGATCATATTGTTCAAATTCTGTTATGCCATCTCTAAAGGCAGAACAGAAGCTGGATCTGAAGCGGTTTTATTACATGAAATGGTACCTTTAAACAGACTGTTTAATGCTGGACGAAATTAATTTACACAAAAATTACAATTTCAGAAATACTGTACTGTTATACAATTGTTTTTATAAGTTAAATAGCATATGTGTTATATAGGAGTATATACATTAAATGGTGAATATAAATATTGCATATTAGTATTTCATTAATTTAAAGAAAATAATAGTTTTTCAGCAAGGATGCATTAAATTGATCAAAAGTGACAGTATATAGGCTACATGTTATAATGTTACAAAAAAATCAAAGAATCCTAAAATAAATGTATCACAGTTTCTTGCTTTTCCAGCTGTTTTCAATATTTATAATAATAATTGTTTCTTGAGCAGCAAATCAGCATATTCAAAAGATTTCTGAAGGATCATGTGACACTGAAGACTGGAGTAATGGCTGCTTCAGCTTTGCCAAATTCATCTCTGCCATCACAGGAATACATTTATTAAACTTATTTTAAATTGTAATAATATTTCACAATTTGTATTGTTTTTGCTGTATTTTTGATCAAATAAATGCAGCTTTGTTGAGCATAAGAGGCTTTTTTACAAAACATAACAATCTTACCAAATATTACATTTTAAGCTGCTTGGACCTTCTTACAAGCTAGATAATTAACTGTATAGTTATTAATTAAGCTGATTGTTTCTATTAAAGAGACAGTCCCTCTGAAGTTTAGGCACTCTGACGAAGGTTCACAGAAAGCCTCTTGCAAAGTTTGAAGCTACAAGCTCTTGCGCAGATCTTCAGCTATATCTGCTAACCATGTGTGACAGTAGTGACCGCAGGGCAATAAAGCACAATTGTGAAGTGTACATAAGCTGTGGAGAGGGCAAGGATGATCATGTTTGGCTTTTGCTTTACTTAGCAGCCAGCACAGCATTTTCTGCAGCAGCTTCTGAATCTGAACTGTTTGTGGATCAATATATTCAGTCGCTTTTAAGAACAGTGTGATAATAGAGAATAGAGGTAATAAACGTTAAATTTGAGGTTTGGATTGTTGTCTGGAAGTAATGCAACCAAAGACCTGCTGGTTGTGTCATCTTTTTACATTTTGTTTCTCAATATTAATGGTGCAGTCAGATCATTCTGGTAGGTCCAGGAAAGGCTGCGGCTGCGTCTGCATTTGGTCTCGTATCAACATAGACTTCGCCCGAATATTCCTCTTATGGTTTGTGATTGTCTTCTATGCTTTATTTGGGGCTGCTGTCTTCTCGGCCCTTGAGAGACCTTCAGAACTGGAGGCACACTGCAGATGGAACAGACAGCTGGCCGAATTTGTTCAGGATCACCAGGTTCCCTCTGAGGACTTGCGTGAGCTGCTGGGACACTATGAGGAGGCCATTGCCGCCGGGATTCGGATGGAAGCACGGAGACCTCGATGGGACTTCTCAGGAGCTTTTTACTTTGTGGCAACTGTAGCCAGCACTATTGGTAAGTCTGAATCTGTCTGTCTGTCTGTCTGTCTGTCTGTCTGTCTGTCTGTCTGTCTGTCTGTCTGTCTATCCAGCCTTTTATGAAAAAAGACTTTCCACACAATCTAATAATTTTATATAGTTATTAAAAATAACAACACAAGTTGTAAATAATTCACCTGTGTGGTTGGGTGTATGTGGTAATTAGCCGCTAAAGCAATTCTCTTTCTTGACAGAAAGTCTGTTTATTCCTCCTATGTGACCTTTTCTCATTTGTCCCTGTGTTTGAAGACGCATACTAATATTTCTCCCTCTTATAGACTACATATGGCCATTAGCCTTTGGAAAAATCTATATGTTCATACATTTCAGGGTAGAACAACTGTTTACACATGATAACAATCTTTAACATCCTTGTTTTATTATCTGTGCTGTGCTTATCTTTTAGTGGTGAAATAGCAAGAAAATTAATTTCCTGATTCAGATACCCAGAGCTCACATCATAATAGCTTGTAGTCATGGATACATGTAAACAGCTCTTAAAATGAACCCTGTCCAATATAATGTGTAGTCAGTACACAAAGTGGAATCTGTAAATGTCATCGTGCTTGCATAGCACAACTAATTGTTACCTCAAGATTATCGAATGAGCAACTTAAGGTTGATGAAAATCTTGATTTTGTTGCAGTAGAAGTGTACTATAGTTTCCCTTTTTTCTTGTAATTTTACTGTCAATATTCATTGTTTGTAGTCTGTCATTACACTTGTCAGACTGAATTCAGAATAGCATACTATCATACCACTCTTAGTATTTCTACTCATAGTAGTTTCATATTGCAGAAGTAGTGGAGAAGTATGCTAGTATTCAGCCCATGTTTGTACATTCCAGACAGGTTTGTCAGTTTGCGGGATTTACAGTGACTTTCATTATTCCAGTACATAACGAAAAGCGACCGTTTTATAATTAAGTCAATTAATCTTTCAAAAACACTGATTCATTCAAAAGCTAAATAACAACTGATGCATTTGAATCATCATTCACTCAACTGAAAAAAACACTTTTGTATGTCAGCTGATTCAGATTTTTTTGTGAAGCAAAATAGACAAGTATAAAGCTTTGACAATCATTCTAATTCTATGAGAATACGGAAGTCGCTATAATGATAACAACACAGAGGAACGATACGATATCACTTGAATCATTTTAGAACAGTTTTTTTCAGCTGATAAAAACATTGAAAGCTAAACAGAATCCTTCCAACCAAGAGCTCGAACAATTAAGGCCTGTTCACACCAACAACAATAACTATATCGTCCACAGCAATGGATGATAATATTCTGTTTAGTATAATGCATGCTTCAGTTTTGTCACCAGTCACTTTAAATAGTCACTAATTTTTTGGGCACTAATATAGTTATTGTTATAGTTATCTTTATAGTTAATCATTTTAAGTGTGAACAAGCCTTAACTGGCATTGTGTCTAAATTGTTGCAAAACTTTTTTTTTTCAGAAAATCGAAAAATATTTACCAAATCTAAATGAAAAAAATATATTATCGAACCACTCTTTACTCCACTGTTCTCTTTGATTAGCTACATTTCTGTCCATGTCAGGTTTCGGGATGGCAGCACCCGCTACACTGAATGGAAAAATCTTCCTTATCTTCTATGGGCTGATAGGCTGCGCAGCCACCTTTCTGTTCTTCAACCTCTTTCTGGAATGCATGATAACGCTGATTACATTCCTCACACGCAGATGTCGAAAGCAAAAACAAAAAACTAAGCTGAGTAAAAGACACGTCCCCAATTTGAACACACAACCAGAGCATGGAGATGAGCAGGAGGACTGGAAACCTTCGGTTTACTATGTAACGCTCATTTTGGCAATAGTTGCGATTCTGATGAACTGCGGAGCATCAGGTCTGTACTCAGCCATGGAGGATTGGAGCTACCTAGAGTCAATGTACTTCTGCTTCGTGGCTTTCAGCACCATTGGTTTTGGGGACATGGTCAGCGGACAGAAGGCCCACTATGAAGCACGTTGGGTCTACCAGATAGCCAACTCTTTAATGATCATCCTTGGTGTGAGCTGCACATACTCTCTTTTCAGCGTCACCGCCATCATCATCAAACAGATGTTGAACTGGATTTTGGCCAAGCTGTTCAGTCTGCATTGCTGTCGGTGTCAGGGCTGCTGCTCCATCACAAGTCTGAAAGTCAAAGAACAGGCCAATCAGCAGATCCAGAACATAAGCAACCATCACGGCACCTGTCATGTGGTCAAGGCCTCTCTCCCCTCCAAGAGCAAGTGTAAGTGTGCCAGCACTGCAGCAGAAACCGTGTGCCAGAGCCTAGACACAGCAAACCTTTGAACATGAAATCAGAGATTCGTTCAAACTTTCGAAGGACGATGCAGAGAAAGACGTTGTTGGTGCTCTCAGCAAGAACTGTCACCTTCATAGTGTGCGGGCGGATGTGAGAACAGTTGCAATATCAAATAATCAGCAGCAAAAGACAAACATCAATGCAAAGCCAGTACTGTAAAAAAAAAATCTGTACGTAAAAAGAAATGCAGTGAAAATGTATAAACGGCTTAACTGTAAGCTACAGTATGTAAAAATGTCTATTAGATTTAATAGGTTAATGCATTTAATTTTATTTGGAAGTTAAAAGTGTAAATTACCTTGCAATTTAGGGTGCAAATATATGTTATGGATTTAAAGTGCCCCTGTTATGAGTTATGAAAGGTTCATATTTTGGTTTTGGGATTAACCCCAACAACAGGTTGACATGCATGCAAGGTCAAAAAACACTTTCATTTTCTTATAATATGCATTTATTTTTACCTTATTTGCTCAACGACTCCCAAACGATTCAATCAACGATGAATTTTTCCATACCCCTTCTTTGCCTCGATTTCATTTAAAGCAGTGTTTGTGAGCTTTTAACGCTCCAAAAGCGGCACCTAGTGGCAAAAAATTAATTTGCATTTTCATTCAGACCAAAGCGAAAATCAAGTTTTCCCAAGTCTGCGAGTGCAACAAGTGGGTGGGCAATATGCTAATGTTTCATGTTGAAGTCAACATGAAACGGCTTGGGATTAATTTTTAAAACTCGTTTCAATGATTCAGAGTCGACTCCTTCTGAGAGACAATAACGTTATACATGGTGCAATTTCAGATTTAAAACTTTGCAGGATGTTTTCATTCACTTAGAGCTGTGTTACACACTGCATGTAAAATCCATAATAGGAGTACTTTAACATATATACTTTTTTACAGTAAAATTATCTTTATTTTACAATCGAGGACATTCTGAAGTAAATGAAATCTCCCAACTTGTGAAGGTAAATGTCACGTGATTCGTTTTTGTAAAACAGTTACTCCTTTCTTGTTTGCTGCACCATAATATCCCCACAATGCAATGGAGTTGTAAAGCTATTGATTTAAAATGAAATAATTGTATTGTATTCATTAATAAAGAGTTCAAACTTTTAAACCAACCAACAAACCAGCTCTGAAATAAATTAAGGCATTCTGAATTGGATATTTAATTTACTGTCCTTATACCTGCAGTCATTAGGTCATATCATTCTATAACATTTGAACAAGTTTTCCAGCCTATAGTTTCCATTATTGTTAGTTTATAAAATATATATTGTATTCAAAATGTAAGTTAGAAATTGACATAAATATATACATAATTATTTCAATTAGGCTTATGTACATCTTTGTGCCTCCTGCATTAACATGGTAGTAATTAGTGAATTTTAAGTTAAAAAGCAGATTTTGGTATTGTTGAAGTATATTGGTATACACTACAGTATTAAAATTATATCACTTAATTAAACACATACAGTTATAAGTTTTGAGATAAAACCATAATACCAGCAGCATTGTTGCTGAATTTTTGGTGTATTTCTGGCAACCACAGCTGCCAGTTTTTTGTAAAACAAATATTATATAAGAATATTCTTTACAGTGCACACCATTTTGAGTAGAGAGCCATTTAAATGGAGTGGACACACAATTCAGAGAATATACATTTAATTAATTCATAGTGGAATACATTGGTTCTTGTTTTTTTGCCGATGGTCCATCTGGAAGCCTCCAAGATACAGTCTTGGAGCAGCAGTATTTTCCATTAAATCATCACAAAGGAGACAAGCATCAGCCATTCTCTACAATAGCCGTGACCAAAAATGTGTCAGATATCATCATGTTTCCAATACACTGAGTCATAGCCCAGAATGGTGAATTAAAATAAGTGGAGGTGAAAAGTTAAAAAAAAAAAACATTTTGATGTGGAAGAAGTGTATGTTACAAAGACATCATAATTCATAAATATTCATTAATATTTTTTTCAGTGCTGCATGGACTGCAAAACCTCACTAAAAGACTAGCGCTGAAAGAAGCAGGGCTCTTCGCATCTGGTCCTGAAGGGCCACTACACTGCCGAGTTTAGCTCTAACCCTGATCAAACACACCTAATCAACGTCTTCAAGATAACTAATCACGGGTGGGTAAGTCTGATCAGGGTTGGAGCTAAACTCTGCAGGGCAGTGGCCCTCAGGACTTCGAAGAGCCCAGCTTCCCAGCTGACTCTGGTGGCCAAGTCCATGGTTATCCTGCAGAACTGGCTACTTTTACACTGTGGGCTGATTTATTCCTGCAGGTTTAAGGTTTGACATATACATAAAATATATATTATATATATTATAAAACTTTAGCTGATGAGACCAAGCAAAGAGATTTATTCCTGTGCAGGTTTAAGGTTATGGAAGACATGGAAGCATACTGATGTAAATAAAATTTTGTACTGTTTATATTACAATAAAGTTTTATATATTCAATTTTAAGATAAGACGGTTTATTTGTGAAAACACTGTTTTGATTGTTATGCAGATCTGGCAACCATATAAATGAGACAAAAGAGATTGCCAGAGACATTAAACATCATCACAAACAGGTAAACTAATCTACTCATTAGTCTGTTTTTACAGCTATATACTCAGGATTTGAAACAAAAACTGAATTAATTGTCCTTGGAAGCTTATGGTGTTGATGTTGTGCAACCGTGGTGTAGTTGTAATTAATAAAGGTTGTGTTCATTTGTGAAAATTATCATGATGAACAAGTCAGCATAAACTTTTGTTGTTCACAAAGCTTATTTTCTACAAGACTCCAAAAGCCAATGGAAAAATTAAATTGCTTTTTGGCAGGAGAACCAGGGTGATGTTAACTTCTGGGTTGGCCTAAAAACACATCATCACTGCAGCACACTAATGGTTGGGGAAAACATGAATTGTGACCCTGGACCACAAACCCAGTCATAAGTAGCACTATTTGTAGCAATACATTTGTTCTCAATTGCTTTGGCTCAATTCTCGAATGTTCTCATATTTTTTTTTTCAGCTCAATTCTCGAACAATTAGAATATATTTTTTTTCAGATTCACATGAACAGATTGGAATAGCTTCTTGTTCACATCAGATTGGAATATCTTATTGATTTGAGAAAATTGCAAATGCTTTGGCATTTGTGCAAACAGTAAGTACAATTGTCTGCAGTTTGCACAACAACTAATTGCATATGGCTTGTTAATCAAAACTGATGAGTCGATTCTCACTTAAACTGTCAAACTCTTCACAACTTCTCAATAATTTTTCATTGTGTTAGCCATGGCATTCAAAACGATCCATTCAATTATGAAAAATTGGTATACACGCATGCATATTGCATAAATATCTGACATTGACATTGTTTGTAATGTCTGCTAAATTGGCAAATTACCTCTAATTGCAATACAATTTTAATACACCATTTAACCATTTAACCAATCAAGTTTGGGAGCATTTGTGACCCTCTCTGGGAAAACCCAGCAAAATAAATGTTTTTGATTTGCTTTTTTCCTACAAAACATCATCCTTCATATGGTAAAGAACATTCTGTGAAAATGTAACCTTTGTATCTTTAATATTGACTGAGTAAGGTCATGTCAAACTTTGAAATTAATTGTAGAAATCAAACTTTGATGCTTGTTTTCTCATAATTAGATTTTGAGACTTTAGCCTGGATTTCACAGAGAGGGTCACATATATATGTAGATTGCCCACAGCACAATCACTACCATTTTTTTGAGAATGGAGGACTTCCACAACCCTGAACAGTTGCAACATGCTCATGGAAGAGCAATTGGAAGACGTGTAAGAATACGTGGTGGTGGTGTTAGAGGAAGACATAATAGAGGAAGAGGTGGAAATAGAAGAGTCAGAGTCTCTGATGAAATCAGAGTCACACTTATGGATCATGTCATAAATCGTGGTTTTACAATGGAAGAGGCTGGTCGAAGAGTAAAGCCTAATATAAACAGGTCCACAGTGTCATCAATTGTGCTAACCTTTATAGGGAAAACAGGTAAATATGTATTTTTTTTTTTTTACAGTATGTTAAGCATTTTTATAAACAACAATATTGTAAAGATAAATGCAAGTCTATTTGTACATTCAATAGAACCGCACAACAACCTCGCGCTGGTGGCAGAGCAACTGTATTTAACCATCAGCAAGAACAAGAAATTTGGTCATAGTCGACAATTCCATCAGGCTAAGAGAGATCCAAAGTGCAATCATAAATGACAATAATGTCTTCGCAAATATAAATTCTGTCAGCATTTCCACCATAGACAGAGTTTTGAAAATACATCAAATGATTATGAAACAACTCTACAAGGTGCCATTTGAGAGGAATAGTGAAAGAGTGAAGGAGCTGCGGTATCAGTATGTCCAGATAAACTATTGGTGTGCACTGAGAGAGTTTTACTGTACTTCTAAGATGCCTGTATTACTTGAACTTTTAGAAACCATAAGAAGAGAAAAAAATTACTTAACTCTAGAATAAAAATGTACTTTATTTTGTCCCTGTGCTTCTTCGTAGTGAATCATGGAGTTAGAAGGACATGAAACAACCCACATTCTTGTTTTTGTGGACGAGGCCGGGTTCAATCTCATTGAACACCGAGCCACAACTGACACCAGGTCAACGTGGGGCCAATATTACAATGTGTGCGGCCATTTCAGAGAATGGTGTGAGCACACATATTCCACACATTGGGCCCTATAATACCCAACTTCTCCTGGTCTTCCTAAACACACTTTACAGAGACCTGACTCCAGAACAAGAAAGAGGTTTAGTTAGACCACATTTGCCTAATTATGTTGTTGTCTTGGATAATATCAGCTTCCACCGAACCAACATTGTTAGGGACTGGTTTGCTGCACATGGAAGGATAACGGTGGAGTTCCTTCCACCATACTCTCCATTCCTAAATCCAATATAAGAGTTTTTTCAGCATGGAGGTGGAAAGTATATGATCATAGAGCACAAGAGCAGATGTCTCTGTTGGATGCCATGAATGCTGCATGTGAGGACATCACAGCTGATCATTACAGGGGATGGGTGCAGCATTCAAGGAGATTTCTTCCCCAGTGCATGGCAATGGAAAACATTAGATGTGATGTTGATGAAAATCTTTGGCCTGACCAACAAGAGCGACAGGATGTCCACCAAGAATATTTTTTTTCATGGATATTATTTTGTATTTTTGTGTATTTGTGGTAACATAGGAAATATGAAATGCAATATTTCACTTTACATGTAATACATTTGTACAAAAATAAATGTACTGTGTAAATACAAATGTTCATATAATACTATTGATTGACTCTTCTCAACAATATCAAAAATTTCCAAATGTTTTGAAAAACACACAAAAATACTTTATATACATGAATTAAATGTTTTGTGAGTAACTAGGTTTTGAACAATTAAATGAGTTCATGCAATGGCACAGATGTTAGAGAATTTAAGACTTTTCGAAAAATGCACTCAATTGAGAAAAATGCTGATAAGACAGTTTATATTGAAAAACCAGAATCAAAGTTATTGAGTTTTCGATTTTTTTTAATGCCAAAAGAAGTAAACATGTAAATATGTTCTACTGATATTTTTAAAGGTTTTCAATTAAATTTTTTCACAAAACTTAATTTAGATATAGGTTTCAAACAGATTGTTATTAGATTGCCAATGCAAAACTTATTTATTCAGCTTTTTGAATAGATGTATAAATCTCAATTTCAAAAAAATTGACCCTCATGACTGGATTTGTGGTCCAGGGTCACAATTGATAACTTTGGAGTGCATGATATCTATATTGTGGCAGTCAATGTTTTTAGATGATCAACATTGATCTCATTATGCTGATACTATGATAGATATTGGGGATTAATTGTATTGAAATTTAACCAGAATATTCGCTAAGCCACAAAAGAAGTAAACATGTATTAATATTTTCTACTGTATTGTGTTGCAGGTGGGCTTTAAATCCAAACAAAACCTATTTTTGTATAAAATAGACATAGGTTCAGGGTCCAGTTATTAGATTGCTTATAAAAGGCACAAATATAAACAAAACTTTTTTAAGATTTGCAATAATATACTGCACAAATTAATTTGTTTATAAATGCACAGCGGCGGCGACCGCAATTGATCAACTCACTCACGCACACACACACAGAGAAAGAGAAGAACAGATCCTGCGTTTATACGCCAACGTTTAAAACACTAACAGCTTCCTGCTGCTGATTTTAAACCAGTTATCAGTATTAGAATGTAGTCTTGTTTAAAGATGGTAAACAGCTGATGTAATGTTGCAATAATGTTTCAGCGGAGGGATACAGCGTTAGCATTACTACAGACAGTTTGACAGCTAGTAATGATGTACCAATTATTAAAAACACTAAGCTTCCTGCTGCTGCTTTTATTTTTACCAGTTTTCAAACGTACAAAGATTTTAAGGTGTTTATCGATGTTTTATTAAAAAAACGGTTTGGCCACTTTAGCATCCTATCAGACAGTTTGACAGCTAATCATGATTGTACCAATTATTTAAGCTTTATTTTTACCGTTTGTGATTTCAAACGCATAAAGATTGCGTAATTGAAGTTGAAAATCGCAACACATGATGATAAATTAATTAAAGCGCTCTCCAACCGATGCGTTCAACATGTGTTTTAATTAAAGGAAAAGCATTAAGTCTGATTCACATGCGCATGTACGATTCTATTAGATTTTAGATTCCTTGATAAATTAAATTCGGCTATGCGTTTTTGGTTACGTTGTGGTTGCAAATCGCTCTCGCGCCAGCATGCTTCGCGCCAGGTGAAGGCTGTCATGCGCACAATTCTGTATTAGATTGAATATGTAACTAAGTGGTTGAATGCATGCTTTGCGTTGCATTACAAATATGCATAATGTAAATTCACAGCGCTGACAGCGTTTGAGTGTCTCTCGGATGTATATTACTATTGCAAGTTAAGTATGCATCGCATCATGCGTGTTGCCTTCACGCAGTGTTTCTGCTCATCTCGGTGTGTGAACAGTGACTGGCTGCTAATTTTACATGGGCTGAGCTCATTGCCTTTAACAGAAGGATAAGTGTGGGCGTGGTGGTGTAAAAATAACCATCAGCAACGCATATGCGCTCAAGTTCCTCATTTCTGGAAGAATCTGTCGCTTAGCTTGTTTTGCCTCCATGTATTTGCTTTGCCTGCACGTTCACAAAGTTTGCAAACGTGCTGCAGATATGAGACAGTCTCTCTGTTGCATTTGCATGGGCCAAAGTTGCAACATGTAGGGTAGTTTTTGCGCAACGGTTGCTTAAAAAAAATCGATTCAGCATCACCCAGCCCCAAGATGATCATATAGCTGTATAATGCATAAATATGAATGGAGTGGACAGTGAGGTTGCATATTTCAGCAGGCTGAACTGCAGTGACGGATCCCGGTTGTCCCCCTCCCCCCTTTCCCCCTGCATTGAACCAAATCAAAGCTGGTGCTGCAACACGCTGACACTGGATCTGCAGTGCAGACGCCCGCTCTCGCTCATCAAATTGCAATGCAACTCGGAGAGGACTCTTGTTGCATGACAAACATTTGTCCGCTCATGCTCCACTTAATCCACAGTAATTGCTGCAGTCATTGAAATGCGGTAACGGGCTTGAGAAGCAGCGCGCAGAATATGTTAGCCGGAAGCAACGGAGACTGCAGCCCACCCGCATCCAAACCAGGCATTAACCACCCGTGTGCATCTGGTCCTGGAGGGCATGTGTGCACCTCATGTCTGATACGTGCCCGCCATTACATGCCCGTCACTCACTCACTCACTCATTCATTCACTCACTCACATTCACTCACTCACTCACTCACTCACTCACTCACTCACTCACTCATTCATTAATTCACTCACTCACTCACTCATTCACTCACTCACACTCACTCACTCACTCATTCACTCACTCACTCATTCATTCATCCACTCATTCCACTCATTCACTCACTCATTCATCCACTCTCACTCATCTCACTCACTCATTCACTCATTCATTCATTCATTCATTCATTCATCCACTCATTCATCACTCACTCACTCCACTCATTCATTCATTCATTCATTCATTCACTCATTAACTCATCCATTCATAAATAACAAAAGTAAAATTTATGCAAATGAGCATTGATATAATAAAAATAGTTTTATATAATATTGATATAATAGTTTTTATAGAACTAGATTTAAAAAAGACGTGTCAGGTTTTGCACTCTTTGTTCATTTGCTTTTGGGGAAAAACATATTCAGTTTAATAAAATGTCAAGTGGTATTACCAAACAAAAAATATTTTTTTTTCGAGTCTACACATGTTCAAAAAGTTTAAAATATATGCTACAATTCAAAAGTTTGGGATTTGAGAAATATAATAAATGCTGTTCTTTAGAATATCAAAGAGTCCTGGGAAAATCATGGTTTCCACAAAAATATTATGCAGCACAACTGTTTTCCACATTGATAAGAAATGTTTCTTGAGCTGCAAATCAGCATTTCTGAAGGATCACGTGACACTGAAGACTGGAGAAATGTTGAAAATTCAGCTTTGCGTCACAGGAATAAATGGCATTTTAAAATATAATCAAAAATAAGACAGTTATTTTAAAATGTTCAGTATTTTTTTAATTGTATTTTTGATCAGCCTTGATGAGCATAAGAGATTTTTCAAAACATAAACTCTTACTGACCCCAAACCACTGAAAGGCAGTGCATTTTTTCAAGGTTTTCTTTTTTTTAATTCAGCAAATTCATAAATATAATTTTTGGAAGTCTGACATGTGGTTGTTTTCAAAATCGCCTCCATACCCTTGTGTGCTATTTCCTATTTCCACGAGTAAGCGAATTTGGACACTGAGTGTACCAGAAGAGCTGCCACTTTTACATTGTGCTTGCCGTTTAATATTAACTAGAAAACTTTACAGGCTGCCACCTCCAGTAGTAATAAAGATTTATCTTGGATTTTGTTATGGAAACTAGCATTGCATAAACCCCCATTAAACTATTTAATAATCAATTAAAAATAAATTTATGCCTGTATGATTTTCCGCTATACTCCAATCGGACAAACATTTTGGAAAATAGATGGATGGATGATTCAGCTGCAGCCGCCATCTTCTGGCCAAACGTGGGAATTCATCCGGCACGACCATCACAATGCATTATGGGTATATAGCGTGATTTTGGACACAGCCCATGACATTTTATGGCCTGCCTTAATCTTGCCTTATTTTATAATAAGGCCAAATTATATGATATTTTAAGATGAACATTGACTTTGACACACAGTCACGAGGGTCTGCAGGGGCCTTCTCTATTATATATATATATATATTTATTTTTTATTTTTTTGTGCATGTTGTTTGAACCATGACTTTGTTGGTCGCACCACATGACTTTTAGACAAACGTTTTTTTTATATATTAATATGCAATAGAATCTGTCAAGCATTTTCTTTGGCATAAATCTGCGCCCAAATTAAATTATTGACCCATGTTGTAATTTAGGCAGCACCGTTTCCTCTTGCGCTTTTACAGTACAAAATTTGATTATGCACAGGCACACATCTTGTGTTTTGCTGTGCACTCCTGTTATTAAGATAACCATTTATATCCGTCGTTTTGTCATCTCACAAATGGCGAGCCAAATGTGTTAAAGCTAAAGTCATTGCCTTGAATGTGGATGAGTCAGAGCCATGCCCGCTGTCTCCTTATGGATCATTTTACACCCGGTCCTTTTTTAGCTCCAAGCTTTATGAATAACCCGCCTTTGAATATAAGGGAGCGTCTTCTGCTGCCTCCTCTCAGAAAAGACACAGCTGAATCACGCAGAGTGAATCACGTGTAGATGAATCCTCTCTTCTTTAATAATTGAATAATGAACTCCGTGTCAGAGCGAAGCGCAATCATTTTAAGTGTGTCGTATTCATGACCCCCTAAGTGGCACTGTCTAATTATAACTGTCTAATTATATATTTTTGAAGGAGTATTTTTATGCATGTCCTTCATTATACTCATTTAGTCAGAGGTGTGTGTGTGTGAGCACTGCACAACTGGAGCTTTTCTGATAGTGATGTGGCACTGAGCTGATTGACTTTTTGACTCTTTATCCCTCTCCAATACAGGCAGATCAGCTGACCGAAGAACAGATCGCTGGTGAGTGAACTCTGACAGTCAGCTTCAAAAAGGCCACTAAAGCTGACTTACACATTACATCATCAGTGCACAGACATACACGCACCATATTGCAACCTCAAGAACATGTTAAGCAACCTCATTAAGTATGGGCTGTCAGACTAATTCACTGCCCCTCATATTTCTTGAGATTCACTTTCACTGAAAAATTGTCTAGTACCATGGTTCTTGTCCAAAGGGCTAGGGGATCTTGGCGCACTTCCAAGGGGGCCGCAATATGACTTAAAATGTTTTTTTTTGGGATTTTGAAAATATATAAACATTCTATTTGTTCTTTAGATTTTTTTTCCCTTAGCAAGTGTAATTTGTATTTTAATTCTGTATAAATGTGAGAATTTTATAAGTGTGATAATATCTTGGCCTAAATGGGGTATGTAATTTTCTGCTTTAATGCAGTAGCTTTTTAGATGAGATGAAGTGCTAGACAAGACCGTGGTTGTGATTGGCACACTACCATGCTATTTTCACACTTTGTAGTGTACTTTTTGTAGTATGCACATTTTCTGTATACACAGAGTGTCCAGATGGCCTACTTCCCCAAATGTGCAAGAAGGTTAAGCCCAAAGCATACTTCAGTTTTTACACATATGTGTACACACTGCCCGATTTTAGTTTTTTAGGTTAAAAAAAGCACAAAGATATTTTTATCTGCCATAACTTCTGGAGAAAAATAGCGCAGACAATGTACAAAAATGAAAATTGCTAGAGTGCATATGTCGACCGCTTCTCAAAATGGAGAATACTTTGAAAGGCTAGGCGTTCAACTGGATGTATACACTAGAGCAGTGGTTCTCAAACTGGGGGTACGCGAGGTGCTCGGAGGGGTTACGCGAACAAAATGCTGAGTTTTGGCAGTCATTTAATTCTACCCCAACTTAAAGTAACATTAAAAGCGAGCATTTGGTTCTTACAAGCAAAATGCAGCTTTAGCATAAAAACGGGAAAATGGGAGTGCCGTAAACAGTCAAATAACATGAAATTACCTCATCTTTTGCGGTCAGAACTGTATGTAAAAAATAAGTATACTTAGAAGTCGCTTTGGATAGAAGTGTCTGCTAAATGACTAAAAGTAAAGTAAAGAAAAAAAACCTGTTCGGCCTAATTGTCTCTCTGTTCTCATACTGTATATTAATGCAGCCAAATTCTCAATAAAACTGTTTTACTTTATATATTTTACTGTTTATTTTGTCAGTCAACGGGATAAATAGCTTATTTTGTCAGTGACTGAAACACAGCCTTTTAAGAATACATAACCAGCTCTCCCTTCCAAGAAGCTAGTCTGCACAAACATCCTAATTTATAATTTTATTGAGCCGTTGTCTGATGAAATCAAATAATACACAATATAAGACAAGACAAACAATTCCTGTGCTGTGATTTTGGCTATATTTGCATGTAAAATAGAGAAGCAATAATATATTTTAACTGAACGGGCTGCTCCTCTCAGACGCTCACTGAACAGAGCAGATGCATGCAGAAAAGCTGCGTGCGCGCTGATCTCGCGCCGTTGCCAACGTGCGCGCTAAATTCGCGCCGTTCCAAGAAGTCGCTACGATTTCACAGTCACTAGTCACTACTAGTCGCTTGGGGGTCTAAAAAGGTGCAATTTGTCGCTAAGTTGCAACACTTGTCTCTATTTACCTCTCTCTCTGTCTGAGTCGCTATGCAGCAGTCTACGTGAATTTTAAGGTACAGGGATAAATCTGGACCACGGCAACAGAGGGGGGTCCGCCCTTCAATCTCTGATTGGTGCAACACTGCATGTCTCTATGAGCCTAATGTGTGCTCACCTCTCTCTCTGTCTGAATGTTGTTGCAGAACAGCACACGTGACGCATTTTCAGAGTACACACACGTACAGGGATACTTTTTTTTTCTGGACCACGGCCAAACGGCTGGGGTCCGCCCTTCACTATCTCTGATTGGTTTAGTCTATGATATGAGCCTAATGTGTGTATGTTGTTGAACAGCAAGGAGACTTTCAGAGTCGCGGATACTTTTTTTTTTCTCGAACGGCTGGTCGCACAGGTGCGACCTCAGATTTTTGTTAGTCGCACTATTGAGTAACCAAATTGGTCGCACTCTAGAGCCCTGACAAGAGTACCTGTAAAAAAATGGAAGTATACTTCAAGCTTTAGTACATGGATTTCTGTGTCCTACAGTGCAATACACTGTAATCTTGACTTATCGTTTCCAGTTAATTAGTCATACAGGAAGTAATATCAACTGCACTTTAAAAAAAAATCAATTTCTTTACTCATTTGATTGCACTGCAGTATTTTTTTTTAATAAAAACTAGGGATGTAACGATTCACTCAAGTCATGATGCGGTACTATTCACAATACTGATTTCACAAGACAATTTTCTCTTAACAAATTGAGATTTAAGAAATTATGAATGAAAACGTGTCTTTTATTATATCTCAGACAAAATGCAGTACATTTCTTTGTGAAATTTAAATATCAAACAAAACTAAACTGACATTTTAAAACAAACCCCAAATCAAATAAATAACACGTATAAAATAAATCTCTTCATATAAACAGACTAAGGCTTTGCCTGTGCTCTTTGCATTTGAAATAAGAGACAACCACTGCATTTTAATCACGATCCAAACAAAGCTGTTGCTTACATGCATCTTGAGCAGTTTTAATCTAAATTTGATTGTACAATTTCAAAATTCGAAGCAAAAACAGAATGATCTGACTTTAGATTTGTGAAACTATACTACATAAAATATCTGAACAAAACAAAAACAGCATATGGGCTTTATGAGAATGAAGAAAGTTCCACTCAGAGATTCCTTCATATAAACCCCCACTCCCAAATGTTTCACAATTAAATGAACTTCTCCGCCGACTTCATCTCAAAATGTCACACATTTTTGTCGATTTTCAACTGGCTCGGAGTGCATCGTGACATCCCTAATAAAAACGGAAGTTTATATACTGCTAGTAGTATTATATACTACAAAAGTAGTACCGTACCCCATTTTAAGAGTTGCTTAGACTTCAAAAAAGTAGTTGTACTGTACTTACATGTTTGTAATTCAAAACAGAGTTCAAGGAGGCGTTCTCCCTCTTCGACAAAGATGGCGATGGCACCATTACCACCAAAGAGCTGGGCACAGTGATGCGCTCATTGGGTCAGAACCCCACTGAGGCCGAGCTCCAGGATATGATCAACGAGGTAGATGCTGATGGTAAGATCACAAACAATTATAATTTTCCACAGTCCCGCTGTCTTTTCTGTTTGATACTACAAGTGCGTTATTTTAGTCAGGTAAAGTTAAGTGGGTTCTTATGTCCAATCCTGCTGAAGGAGGTCCACTATACTGCATACTTTAGCTCCAGTCATAATTAAACACACCTGGACCTGATGAGGGTTTTCAGGAATACTGGAAACTTCCTGGAGCTAAACTCTGCAGGACGTTGGCCCTCCAGGAGCAGGATTGGACACCCCCATCCTAGATCAAGCTGGTGTTAAGTGTCTTTCTCAGGAGGACAGATTAGCATTGGCGAAGATCGCCCTGTGAGTCCAAAGTAATAAGATGGTTGGTCTCCTCCTCAGTCAGCATGCCCATAGAGAAGCGTTCTTGGACCTCCCGATACATATTGCACATCAAAATGGCAAGAGCTGTTAGGAAGTGCATTTTGATTTGCTGAAAGCTACAGGCATCCTTTGAGAACCAGGGGTGTACAGGTTTATTATAGCAGGCCAGCAGGTAACACGGTTTTATTTAGTAGTTGACAGGCTTCTCTGGAAGATCTTGACACAAGCTTGCAAAAGTTGAAGCTTTGAAAGATATTGAAGTCTACTGCCTCATGCAGATGCACTTGTGGAAGGTTTTTTCTTCTTCATTTAATCTTGTGGTAAATGGCAACAACATGGTCTGTCCACAGGCAACGGAACTATAGACTTCCCAGAGTTTCTTACCATGATGGCACGGAAAATGAAGGACACGGACAGTGAAGAGGAAATCCGAGAAGCTTTCAGAGTCTTTGACAAGGTGAGGAAATGTCACCGTTAACCGCAGCTGCCATGAACTTGAAACCTGATGAAGCACTGAACTGATTCATGAAACTTAATCTTGAAGAATCTTAATGAAGGTTCAGGGTAGCTGCTTTTGAACACACAAACACTTCTGACCCACTTCTCAGGGTCAGGTGAACCAAAACCAGCTGAAATATACAAGGCTTCTTGAAAATGATCAGTCAACTAGTCATCCAGACAACCCGCTGACTAACTGACTTTGAAACTGTGTAGCTGCTGTGAAGTGTTTACGTAAGAACTGTGCAGGTGTGTTTTCCAGACAGTGGGTGAGATTATTCACCATGTGGGCACAGGCTGCAGCAGGCCGTTGGCATAAGAGAGTGCTTGAAACAGCTTGAGTTGATTTAGTTTTTTTTTTTGCTTCTCCACTTGCTTTGAACTTGGGATGAATATTTTGTTGTCAGATATTTGAACACAAAACAAATAACAAAATAAAATAAATTAAAAGCAATCAATATAACTGAAATCACATTTTTGTTTCATGTGTCCTTATTCAGAAAAATATGAAAGTTGACTACTTAAGATTCTGATATGCTTAAAATTGACTGAAAGGCTACAAACAGGTGAAAAAAATAGGCTAAACAAAGGTGTTTTGGAGTTTGTTTCAATAATTCAAAACAGCTCGCCAGTGTGAATATTGTCAAAAACATCTTTGTTTTTTTTTTGCAAAACATTTTTCTCCTTCCATTTTGCCATTGGTGGGTTGGGGTGGTCGGGGACATGTGGGTCATTTGTTCACTCAATGACCAGTCAACACTGAATACACTGGAAGTGCTGAATACATCTGGACACATCATCTAAACACTATTTCAGCTATTTAAAACATTTGAAAAGCAAAAGACAATAATAAAGAACATTGGCGAGAGTATTTCAGGGCACAAGTTACAAGTCTGAAGAAGTGCAACTGTTTCACCATAAAAGTGGATCCTCATCCAGTGAGAAAAGCTAATATACCCACTAAAATCAAAATATTGCAATACATTTGTACGTGTCTGAAAACACACGCCATCACTTCTCAACATCGCGTATCCACAGTGACATTCAATGCATTCAGATTTAGGAGGGTTTCAGTGGAAAATTGGTGCTTGTGGCAGATAAAGGGAAATCGGTCTTAGAGATTTCATTAGTGTGTGCAGTAGCTGACTGGTTGGTGCAGCCTTTTGTAGGCGTGTTGGAACTTCATAGCATTTCAGCAGTTTCCAGTAGATAATGTACTGTTAACATTTGCGGATGTCCAAAAATCATGAAGTCTGTTGTGCGTAATATTTTCTCTTCAGGATGGAAATGGTTACATCAGTGCAGCCGAGCTCCGTCACGTCATGACCAACCTGGGCGAGAAGTTGACCGACGAGGAAGTAGATGAGATGATCCGAGAGGCAGATATTGATGGAGACGGTCAGGTCAACTATGAAGGTGAGCTGCTGTAGCACATTTTGTCATTCATTCAGTAAAGTTTTTTTTTTTTATCTTAATTTTTTGGAAAGTTGTATTATGTGACCAAAATGAAATGAAACAACTATTTATTTGGATTGTTTTCAATAGTGAGGCTAGAGGTTGTTCATTTGCACTGTTTAAATAAATTTTTAATTATAGAAAGTGTTTTCATTCCTTACACCTGCATTGAATGTTCAACACATCTGTTCTAGAAAGTGATGGTGTAATGAAATGCAGTGACAGTACATGGGTGATATATCTAAAAATAGAAGGGACTTGTACCTGATAATTAGTGGTGTTTGCTAGGCAAGCATCAAACATGCATCCTTTTTATTGCCATTTTGCTAATCCTATATATTTTACACTAAGAATACACTCATTAAAAAAGTGTTTAAAAAGAAATTAATACTTGAATTCAGCAAGGATGCATTGAAAGGGACCGTAAAGTAATTTCTAATGTTACAAAAGATTTCGGTTTCAAAGATATGCAAAATATAACTTTCTATTTATCAAAGAATCCTGAAACAATTGTATCACTGCTTCACAAAAAAAATATTAAACGGTATTACTGATTTCCACATTGATAATAACTTTAATATATAAATATAATATAGAACAAATATTTTTAGATGATCATTTAGAAGTACATATTTTCGATAAATTCAGCTTTGGTGAATTCCATCTTTCAAAACAAGGAAGAAAATACACACACACACACACACACACACACACACACACACAATTTGTGGTTTACGGGGACTCTCCATAGGCATAATGGTTTTATACTGTACAAACTGTATTTTCTATCGCCCTACACCTAAACCTACCCCTTACAGGAAACTGTGCATTTTGCTTTCTCCAAAAAAACTAATTCTGTATGATTTATAAGCCTTTTGAAATATGGGGACATGGGCTCATGTCCTCATAAGTCACATTCTCCTTGTAATACCTGTCACACCCATGTCGTTATACAAATGTGTCCTCCTATGTCACAAAAACGCATACTAGGGGTGTGCGATATATATCGTCTGAGATAATATCGTAATTGTTGTTTTAACAATGTGCGATTTGACATTATCAAGTATTTTGCAAAAAACGTTCAAAACACCCCTACAGAGTGCACGCATTCATTACGATAAGTCTAGACTAGTGTGAGAGTGTGTTCTTTCACTGCATGAATCAGTCTAATAAAATGCATTTAGAACGATCACACAATTCAAGATATGGGGACAAAAAATATATTTATTACATTTCATATAGTTAATCAATATCACACAAAGAGTGCCGTTTTCTTCTCCAAAAATTACCATGCTTACAAACGTAATATTGATTTATTTTTTTACAACAGTTCAAAAACAAGTTAATTAAGCGACTTTTAGACACCATATTGCCTGTTTTTGCTCCATTTCAACAACAAAAATAATTCCAAACACAACCACAACGCTGTTTTGATCTCACAACATATTGCCTGTTTTGCTCTATTTCAGTTTTAATTTCACATTTAAACAAAAATAAATTCAACATTTTATGTTTAAATACATTTGTAATTGCAAGGTTAAATGCATGCATGGCCTGCAATAACTGTGGTTTAAAGATGCATGTTTCTCTGCATTGCAAAGATGAATTTAGTTTAACTGATTTAATTTGCTTGTAACAGCCCGAATGTATATTAGTCTAATTCACTGATTAAATGAATTTTTCAAAAGATTGCACACTGCTTTATAAAGGTAAAATCTAATAAGAGGTAAAAACTATTTAAAGTATTGGAAATTATTAATTTATTTCATTGAACTGACCACCACACAAAATATGAATATAAAAAAAAGATACCAGCACAATAACACTTAACAAAATATTGTCTACTTATCATTTCAATCAATTTGCAATATGACTCTACTCACACACATATATAACACTCTCTGTGAAAATCAGGACAAAATTAAGAAAACGAGCAAAATATTGCTATGACATGACCTACTGGAATCTTTACAAAATGTCCCCACAAGGATAGTAAAACCTGTACACAATTCAAAAACATACAATACACACACATTTTATGACATTGTGTGTAAAAACGAAATTTTAAAAAAAAAAATAGTAAAAGTTTATCTGAAAGTGTAACAATGCAAACAGATTTTCTGTAAAGGATAGATTAGGGGATAGAACATATAATTTGGTCAGTATAAAAGTAATAGATGTCTGTGTAAAGTGCCCAAAATTCACAGAAACACACACACAAATGTAAATTATATAATTTAATTTTTCATTTTGCACTAAATGTTGCACATATGTATGGGAAAATATTGTAAATGCATAAATATATTGCCTTTTTACATATTGCATTGCTATTTTGCATATTACATTTCAAAATGAATGTTGCTACCCATAAGCTTCCAAACACACACACACACTAATTGTTACATAATAAAACAGTCCTTAAGTGACAGTTGCAAAATGCTAGAAGCTGCTAGAAAATGTTTGGCCTAACGTTGGTTCCAGCACATTCCAATACGGCGCATTCAAAATAATTTCATAACTTAAAAGTAAAGGTGCTTCAAAATGTTCTTCAAGCGATGTCATAGAGGAACCATTTTTGGTTCCACAAAGAACCATTCAGTCAAATTTAATTTATAACTTCTTACCTTTTTCAAAATCTGAAGAACCTTCTTTAGAAGAACCATTTTTGGTTCCACAAAGAACCATTCAGTCAAAGGTTATTTAAAGAACAATCTCTTCCTTTCCTTTTTATAATCTTAAGAACCTTCTTTCACCACAAAGAACATTTTGTGAAACAGAAAGGTTCTTCAGATGTTTAAGGTTCTTTATGGAACCATTTAGACAAAAAGGTTCTTCTATGGCATCGTGAAGCACCTTTATTTTTAAGAGTGTAGGCCTTAAGATTATTTGAGAATAGAAAATCCTTTTTTTTTACATTGGTCAATCATCATTCGATTACTATTATCTGTTTTTCTGTCTTCACAGAGTTTGTCCAGATGATGACTGCAAAGTGAAGGATTGTCATATCCTATATCTTTCTCTCTTACATTGCTTGTCCTACTAAGATCACTCTGTCTTTAAAAAGAAAAAAAATCTAAAGTTTACTTCAGAGTGTTAGAATTTCAAATTCTGTGATCTCTTACAAAAAAAACTAAATTCAATTAAATTTAAAAATCAATTTGTGAAAAATACTATCAGAATTGTCCCAGCAGAAGTGAATGGACCAAGCATAACTGCATGAGCCCTTTTGGAGCAAACATCTCCAGACCTGACAAAAATTGAGGACAGGATGTCAATTTAGTCGCACACGAGTTGAAGTTCATGCCTAAAATGGCAGTGTTAAAATGCAGAGACATCCCCTTTCATGAGTGTTCTTCATCACTGAAAAAAAGTATATAAATAATATAATAATTATAATAATGCTAAAACATTGTGGTAAATAGTCCAGGGTCACAGTGCTGCCTTCAATACAGATGGAGCAAAAACAACTGCGTGTGACCCCTGTGGTGAAGTCATGCTTTTGCATAGCCTTCTCCCGTTTAAACTCCAAACAGAACAAAAACTGGATGTTTATGAAGACATGCATATTGTAAAAATCCGACGTCATGATCAAACTCTGTATAACTGCAGTTTAATGGCGGCGTACGACTTGAAGAGTGTCTTTATGGGCAATAAGGCATGTACTTGGAGCCAGTAGTTTCTATCAGCTGGTTTAAACCTTTGTTAATGTGGGTTTTGTCTCTGATGACTTCAAACTTTGTGGGAGCGTGAAGATGCAAAGTATGTATAGCAGAATCGAAATGACAGAGGAACGCAAATAGCATAACTGTAAAATATAGTTACATAGGTAATCATAATGCTATCAGTGTTATGCTTTCTAAATGTACTGTTCTCCAATATTAACGTCTGGTAAAACTTTGCTATTGTAATTCTAGTTAGGTCTGTGACTTTTGTTTGATCCATGGTCTTGAAATGTGCCATAATACTCTTAAGCCTCAACTTTCTTGCAATATATCTTGTAGTCTATTAAGAAATATGTTATCAGTCTATGAATATACCTACAAATATCTATATATATTTGCACTTTGGTGTAGATTATACGTTCAACCACAGAAGAGGAACCTGCTGCTGCTTTACGGCTCATTTGTCTCTTGTTCTCGTGGGTTTGTCAGAAACTCTTGTTGTCAAGTGCTCCATTTGCGCTCTGCTTGCAAGATGGCCGATAAAGGTGAAACTGTCAATTGTTGGTTATTTTGAGGAGGCAAAAAGACTGTAATGAATTGTTGCTGGTAAGAATATGAAGGGCTTGTTATTGGTCTAATAATTGGGTTATTTATTTTTTCTAGCTGAAATGTATTACTCCTCTGGAAGAGCTTTATATAGCGTATCTTACTGTGTTCTGGACTGTTTGGACAGTTTTGCGTTGGCAGGGTTTGAAATTGAGCGACCGGACTGGGAATACTCAACATGTGAAATCTGTATGGATAAAATGTATCAGTGTTTTCCAATAAAAATAAATGTATATGTTTATGCATACATTTCTGTGTTTTCTGTTCATGTTTTCATATTGCAACTGTGACTTGTTTGGTTTTGTCATCAGCTCCAAGCAAATCTGCTCGCTCTCCTGAGAGGTCTCCAGCTGACTTTGAACTATATTTGGGAACTCTTAGGATTGTGCTGGATGGAGCTGTAATCTGGGGTTAAATAGGGACATACCTTCTTTTCCCTTTTGCACAAGACGTCCAATACAGAGTGATTTGCCTTTTTAATAATGTGCTTTCATGATGAGTTCCCTCAGGACACTCGGTGTAAGAAGAATTTAAAAGGACCTCATTTGCACTTTTGCTATTTTAAGATGCAAATTCATTGTAAGTGCATATTAGAAGTTTAACAATTTACAAAGCAGGACCTCACAAGACCTACATATGAAAAGCAGGTGAATGGTTAATAAGGCCTGGAGCCTCGAGGAACATCCATTGAACCTTACACAAAAGGTTCTTTATAGTGATGGTGGAAAAGGTTCTTAAAACGTTCTTCACCAAGGAAAAATGGCTCTTTTAAAAACCTGGTTCCAAAAATGGTTTACATTGCAGTTCAAAACAAATATTGGATTCTTTATTTTTTAACAGTGTTGTAGATTTTGAGTAAATGTTTTAAAACCCTTATTCTTAGTCTTGCTTATCTAGTAAATCACAAACTGGAAGACACAAAATTGTATTGGTTTAAAAAGTGGAAACCTTGCATGAACATTCAGCTCCTGAAATGTAAATGTTTTAATTATAATTATTTTAGTTTTAATTTACTCAAACAATGCGTCGAATAGTGTTGTCAACAATGGAATTTAAAAGGTAGAACCACCTCACTAGATGTGATTGGGAGTGAAATACAAGCTGGACAGTTGATGGCGCCATTGTGTTACTTAGTCAGTATTTAGCATGTCAACATATTTACCTGAGAATTGTGAAATAAATGCGTTTGAGTATTCTGATAGACTGAAAAACGTATTGAATATCCTGAATGCTTTAATAAATAAAACCTAAGGTTTAAAAATCATTTAAAAGAAACTTCTTGATTTGTATTTTCCCGCTTTGTGTAACTGACAACAGAATCTCAGAAGTGTTGGGACGCTAGCCAGCCTTGTTTGCTAAGGTAAGCATTACTATTATTGATTTTACTTGGATTTTAATGTTTGTTCAAATCTTTACCCTAAGTAGTATACTTTGGCAGTGTACGTTCAGGCCTAGTCATACATTTTATTATTTTTTTCTTGTCAGCTATAAGATATTTAGCAGCAGCTTAGATTGTGTTACCTAAAGTATAACAGAGATTTGTATATGTCCAGAACTACGCAGCACTGTGTATAACTGCTATCTTTAGTATACACATGGTTTTAAACAATTTATCCTGATATAAAATATACAACTGTGAAACTACATATGTCTTTAAGATAATACAATACTGCGTATATGACCGGACTTTAGCAACATTAGTAAATTGCAGTTAATGAGAGGTATGCTATCATACCAAAGCGTAATGGAAAAATAGCAGAGATGGTTGCGTGATGTTAATCTAAAGCACTCCCACTGTGACCTGTGGAAAATGTTTGTGTGGTCTACACAGTGTTGAAGCAGACGTGTATTTATTGATCCAGTGTCAAATGGAGGAGAACATAGTCTGGTTTCTTTCTTCCTCCCTGTACAGTTCCCTCCATCCTCCACTGCTGTCCCACTGCGTCTATTGATTGTAAAAGGAAAGGCTTTTTGGCCATATGTGCTCATATTAACATGAGTGCTTGTATGTGCCTTGTCCAACCTCAACCCTCTTCTCAAATGTATATTGCAACATTAAGTCTACTACTGTTCTGTGATAGCAGAGATTTAGCTAATTACTAACATATAAGGCAGTAATGATTAATAACAATGACACATAATGAAGAATTAAAGGCAAGTAAATTTGTATCAAGAAAATAAGATTTTTTTTGAAAATACCCTAGTAAGATATAACATTAAAAAAATGGGTACAAAATGTCTGGTTCAAGTTCTGTTTAACAGGTGAGCATGTTGAAACATGTTGATATCATTGATGATATGTGTATGTGTATATATATATATATATATATATATATATATATATAAATTACTAATTGCAATAAAATGCTATTTAATATATGCTAGTTCCTATTTAAACGTGTTCTAGCCTGATGAATAATTTCTAGACTTACTGCTGAATGGAACAAATAGTTTCTTTGAACTGGTTCTTTTTAGTGAACTTGATGAACCAGTTCACCAAATCGGACTGAATCATTTAAAACAGTTTTCAGCTTGAGTCAACATTTAGCCTGTTAACTTGCTCAACAAGATATAATTTGCTAGCTGCTCAGTCAAAACTCATTTTTGGACATGTCTGACAGACACTATGGCTTGAAATGAAGTGATATCCTGGCCAGAGGCAAATTTCTTCAGATGTAACACACTTTTCTTGGCAGCGTGTCAGAAGAGGAAAAATTATAGTATTACAAATAATTTGTAGCCTACTAGAAATATATTTATGGCTTGACTTAATCGGAGTTTGATCCTGCTCATGTAACAACGAAGGAACCGGTTTGTTGTAAAAGAGTCAGACTTCCCTTCATTAATGCTGAAAACAATGGAGCTGCTTTTGTCAAGAGACTTATTTCTTTGCGCAAAATAACACAATGGTACAAGTGGATTGCCAAATCATTGTTTTAAGTGTTAAAGGGACAGTCCATCTGAAATAAAACTTCTGTCATCATGTACATGTTGTTCCAAACTGTATGACTTTCTTTCTTCTGCATAACACAAAATATATTTTGAAGAATGTTGTTAACCAACGATTTTGTGTCCTTTGACTTCCATTGTATTTTTTAGTCCATACAGTGTAAGTCAAAGGGAACCGAAACTGGAAACCAACTTTCTTTAAAATACCTTATTTTACGTTTCAAAGAAAGAAGAATGTCATACAAGTTTGGAATGACAAGAGGGTGAGTAAATGATAATACAAGTTTCATTTGTGCATGGGCTATCCTTTTAACTCTTAAAACCTAAAAAAACGTTTAAGAACGCTGATTTGGTAATAATCTTGTTCCAAAAGTTATACAAAAAATGTATAAAGCAATTAAGGGGCCAAGCATGTTATGTGATGCAGCAATGGCACACACAAAGCTTGGTGTTATTATGTCAAAGCTTTGCAGAGATGCGGCCTCAGGTGCAGTTTGGCATGCCAGCAAATTATTTGATGCATTAAACAAAACCATTTAGTTTATCAAATATGAAAATCCAACTTTTTTTTTGCCAGCATGGTCTGAAGATGATCGGAGTCTAATTTGGTGAAAATCGGACCAACAGTCTAAGAGAAGTTTGAAAAAGTAAGAGAATTAAACGGCAGACAGGAGGTTTGGCTGATAATGGCTTATTTGGTATTAGGGATGTAACGATTCACTCAACTCACAATTAGATTCGATTCACGATTTTGAGTTCACGATTTGATTCGATTACAAAATGAGATTTAAGACAAATTATAATTTAAATGTGTCCTTTTATTATTGCTTGGACAAAATGCAACACATTTATTTGTGGAATTGAAATATAACACTATAATATACTAATATAATATAATATACTAATATAGCAATTGCATATTATTGCTCATTTGTTTGTTTTGATTGCTTCTATTCTCCTCGTTTGTCGCTTTGGATAAAAGCCTCTGCTAAATAACAAAATGTAAATATAATGCAAATGTAAATTACAAAACTAAATTGAAATTTTAAAACAAGCTCCAAATCAACTAAATAACACAAATAAAATAAATATCTTCATATAAACAAAATAAGGCTTTTTCGGTGCTCTTTCGAGGCAACCGTTGCATTTTAATCATGATCCAAACAAAGATGCTGCATACATGCAACATGAGCAGTTTATAATCTAAATTAGATTGTATAATTTCGAAATATGAAGCAAAAACAGAATGGTCTGACTTCAGTTTTGTGAAACTACTGTATATATTAGAGATGCATCGATTGCAGTTTTCTTGGCGATTATGATTTTTGCGGATTCCGGATTTTCTTTCTATGAACTATAATTGATGGAATAAAACAAAAACTATGCAAATATCAACGGATAAATTATTTACATAATAAAATAATATTATAAAAAGGACTATTCCCCCATCTGGACTAATTTACAGATTTTCTCTCACTTAAACAACTCTCAAATAAAGTGCTCTGTGACTGGAAAGATGAATATATAGTTAACTTAAAATTAGTTGCTTTATGTAACAAAACCGATGTCATTTCCCATTGTTTACAAATGGTCATTTATTTCCCCTAACCTTATTAAATGTTTTATCTTTCACATTAAATTCTTACTTTGTTTCAATGAATTCCGTTAGAATAATAAGAAACTGTAGAGTTGTTACAATTCAAATGAAGTTAGTATTAACAAACTATCTTTCCACTGCTGAGGAAACAGAAGCTGCATCTGAAGTGGTATTAGATGCATTTACACTGCAAACATTTTCTAATGCATAAATAATTTGTATAAGATTAATGTTTTACATATTTTTTTAAACATACATGTAAATGTTGCAAAAATGCAATAGTACTTTTAAGTATGACTAAACCACCAGTAGGCGGCAGCAAATGTCTGTTTTAATGAGGGAGTCATTTATTAATTCATTCAACCGATTCATTCAAACGGCTGATTCATTCAGAAACGAGTCAATTGAAAACCACTTAATTTCAACCTCTTGTTTATTGAAATACTACTGTATAAAATCAGTGTCACATTGCAATCGTGCTGATATTGTTATTCGGGGAAACATCATGGCCGTCTAATGTTGCTTACCTAAATCATATTTTGTAAATCTCTTTTATTTATTTTTCTACTGCAGTCAAGGCCGTTTTAACCATAGGGCTAGGCGGGGCCGAAGCCCCGGGGCCCGAGCAAGCAGGGGGCCTGTGATTGACTGTTGGATAGATTGACTGGCGCGCCGATCGCCAAAGCCACCACGCCTCCCATTTATTAGCACTGTTATTTAGTTGAGCTTTTCCGTAAATTCCATGCATCACCATTTGAGATTGAAGCGTAAAGTTTTTTGGTAACAAAAATTATGAAATTTCAGTGCATCAAGAATTTTGATATGGGATTAAAAAAAATCCTATTTAAAGCTATAAAGTTAAAGCTATATATATATATTGTTTCTGTGATGATGGGGGGGGGGGGGGCTGCAGTAAGTCATAGCCCCGGGGCCCAGTGCAGTATTAATGCGGCCCTGACCGCAGTATGCATCTATACATTTCTGAGAGTTACTTTGTTGTGTGTGCTGTCTCTCTCACACACTCACTCAGGCTGTGCAAGCCTAATCTGGCACGACATAAATACATTATCAGTCGCCGTTTACACTGAATGCCATTAAAATGACAATCATTCTCACGCGAAAATGACGTGCTTACACGTGACTGTGACTGTGAGTGAGTGAGTGAGTGAGTGAGTGAGATCATACTGTGAGTGTGCGCATGGCTGTGACGTCTCTGCCTGCGCCGCTGGCAATAAAATAATCGTCAAGACGTGAGACTAACCGGCCGGTCACCGATCTGGGCCGGCCATGCGAGAAATCGTCCGATTCCGATTACTGGCCGGTCAATCAGTGCATCTCTAGTATACATAAAAAATATCTGCATGAAATGAAACAGAAGACGAGCTGAATGAGACGCAGATTCACTATCTGCCAGCAAGTGGTGCTTTAAGCGTTTCCTTGTTTTCCGCTGTAAACTTTAATAAGCATTTTACAGAGACAAGATGAAAAAAGAAAAATAACCTTCTAAACTTTTCTAAAGACAGTAAGTTCCCCTCAGACATACATTCATATAAACACCTACCCCTAATTGAATCGCAATTTGTTTAGCATCTCAACCAATTTGAATCGTCACATATATTAATCTATTTTCAACCAGTTCGCGGTTAATCGTTACATCCCTATTTGGTATAGGTGCTCTCGGCATAACCCAAGAAATCTATCAAGACCAGTCTCATGACAATAGGCAAAACTAATCAAAAGCTATTAGCATTTTTTTTATTTCATTATAATCATTGCCACAAAATATCTTGAATACCTTTTTGGTGTCGAAGACACATACAGTACTGTGTTCATAGCGATGTCCATTTTGATGTGCTCTTTGTCAAATTTGTTTGCGCATTAATCGAGAATAGTTTAACTTGAATTCCATAACTTTTTGTCAACATGGTATACAAATTATCTGAGCAAATTTTGGTGAATATCAGACAAACCATCTAGGATGAATTGAAAAAGTAAGTTTTTCGAATAATTCAAAATTGCTAAAAGTCTTGACCCATAGAAATTTACATTTCATATTTATTTAATACAGCATGAGCTGTGGAATTGGATGAAAATGTAACTTTATGGTTCGAAAGTTATTAGCACAAACCTGAATGAAATTAGACCAGTGGTGGCACTAGAGGGTTTGAATTAGAGACTCCAAATTTGGTGATTAATGTTCAGACTGTTTCTATCTGTATGCCACATTTCTATGGGCTGCTATAGACTTCCAGAGCAGCAGCAGAAGAAGATTAACGAATACAAGCACTTTCAGTGCTTGACTCCTAATAACAAAAAGAAATGAACTGAAATAACCAGTCCTTCCCTTTAAGCTTTTGTTTTGTGATGAGTGATTTTTCCTGAGCAATGGAAGAGGTGCAAGAAAAGGCCAATCAAGTGTCTTAGAGCTGGCAAAAGCTATGAAAAAATGATTGTTTCTTCTCGCACAGTAACATGCATCCTGCAGCAGTCAAATGTACTGTATGGTTGTTGTCCACACAGGAAGTACCTACTGTAGCCAAAGCACAAGATGAACTTTTTTTTGGAATCCATAATGTGCTCTCATGCCACAAAGTCTATAATTTTGGATCTAACAGCAACAAAAATGTATGGAGGTCACACCTCCCTGTAACTGCTTTGTTACAGTTTGGTTCAGGCTTGTTGCAGGTTGAGTGAGATAATCTTGTGTCAAAGATGAGTATCATGCTCTTCAGAGCTCCATGCTATCAAGCTGAAGGATTCTTTTTGAAGTCTCTTTGATTAGTATACCTCCATCTCTGTTAATGGTGGGTGGTGATTGCTGTTTCAATTGTAATTTCCCTTTCATTGGACTTTTCTGTGTGCTCAGGCAGACCAGTCATTGGCTACCCCATAAACTCCCTGGGAGATTAGGGGTATACATATGAGTCCACCTGGGATACAAGCCAGGGTTTCTAGATGCCTGGCCATATCCACTTAAAGGAATCAAATATTCTAGGCTGTATCTGATTCCAAGCCTTTTGAGCTCTGCCGTGGGACCAAGCTCCTTTCTGCTCAGTCCTTAGCAGGTAAGACTTTTGTGGCTCTGGCTTTTTGCTGAAGGGGATAGTCATTGTCAGCCACTGATGCATCCGAGGGGCAACTCCGACAGTGACCCCGTGGAGTTGGTGCTTAGTGCTTGCCCCAAGTAATAGGCCTATGGCATGCACTCCCCTCACCATGCCAGAGTGGGTATTTCCACATAGCGACCACTAAAGGATGAAGTGTGAGTTCCCTTGAAAGGGAACATCTCAGTTTACTCATGGTTCACTGAGAGGGAATTAAATGTTCCTCTAGTGTCCTTTTATACTATGGTCGAACAGGTAGTGTCATCATAGGCTGTCACCGGCCAATGTTATTGTCATGTTTAGTCATGTGCTTCAGACACTGGTCACGCTCGAGGCATTGCCCAGAACAACTGCTAGAGAACGCAACATCTCGTTCCATCTCAGGGAACCATAGATGGCGACAAGAGATGAATGAGTCAGCAGTAAAGACTTATATCCAATGAGACTGAAACAGGGTTGTAAACAGGTTACTTTTACTTTCAACAACACCTTGTAAAACGCAGCCAACAAATGCATTGAGCTGCACTGTCATCGGAAATCATCTCAGCGGACATTCAAACTAATGTTTATTGTGAATATGAGATTGAGCTGAAGAATGGACACTGAATCAGATGCAGGTAATCACACTTAGGTGGTCATTATTTCAAATGAATATGAACTTGATGCATTAAAAAATATGCATTTATGTGCATTGCACAACAGCTTTGAAAATCTCAAATCCAGATTTGGAGTAGAAATCATCTGTTTTATATAATAAAACATCAATTAAAACATCTTTAAATGAATGCTAACCACACCGATGCAACCGTTCCACATTTCTTTTTTCATAATACTTACATAAGGTAACAAAAAGTAAACCAAGCCATGTCATGCTGACCTGAAGTGATCATGTACTCTTGGAAAGGATTAGTTTACCTTTAATAGATTTCAAATACACAGATGAGACTGTAAATACCGACTGCTGTCACGCTGTTGAAATGTTAACAGAGTTTGATTCATGACTCTATAAAAGGCCAATCATCTGCTGTGTGCCTGACGTCAAATAGCATCTCCACTTCCAATGAAACATGCAATGCTATAATCATAAATCCCTGTTTAATGTCAGACTCATCGCTCCGCTTTTCTGTGGGAAACTGAAAATTATGCAATATTGAAAATACTGCACACAATAGGATCATGTGTGATTTTAACCTTTGGGTTAGTAGGTTAAAATCTGGTATGCATAATAATGCTGAGAATATGAGATAGATATCCAAAAACATTTGACTCATCTGCATACATCCTTTCAGCATTGGTTTTGACATCTGTATTCCTTTATGTGATCCTAGACAATGCTACTTGTGCAGAATAAATTAAAATGTAATAATATTATTGCTAAAATAATACATTAAATCACATTATTTCATCTCAGTGAATGAATAGGACATTTTCAAATACTAAATCTGTGGTATCATGATATCATGCAAATATTATGAAAATTAGCAGCAGACGCTATGGGGAACGAGAATATCCAACAACAGTTTCAGAATGTGGAAAACTGCTATTTCTTAGTTAGATTTTTCGGATTAATCTAAAGGCCACTGCTTGGGATATGCTGTCATTTAGGATCAGAAAATATGACATTTGCTTAATGTGCATTACAAATTAAATTATTAAGCTCAAATGAGCTTTATTTGTCACATACACAATTATACAGAGTATAATCAGCAGTGAAATGTGTGCTCTGCATTTAACCCATCCAAGTGCACACACACCTGGAGCAGTGGGCAGCCGACGTTAAGGCGCCCGGGGAGCAGTTGGGGGTTCAGTGCCTTGCTCAAGGGTCTCACCTCAGTCGTGGACAATTCCTGCCGGAGCCGAGATTTGAACCCACAACCTCGGGTTACAACACCAACGCTCTATCCATTAGAGCCACGACTGCCCTACTGGATTTATTGTGAATGATCCACCTATATTGTGCTATTTTTCCACCCAAAATCCTGTTCCCTATCCTCTAACTAATCTGGCATGCATTTTATGTACTTTAAAAGTGGTTGTTGTTGTGTTCAGTGCATTTCACTCCTAAATTGCATTGCCCAGAAACATTATGAGACTACTCAGTGTTGGGTGTAATGCATTATATGTTTTGGACTATATAACAATTCCAGTCCCACTTTATATTATGTGGCCTTAACTAGTATGTGCTTACATTTACTTTATCCGTTTGATACAATGCATGTTTTGTTTAAATGTTTTACATTGTACTTCATGTAATAACTTCTGTAATTAATTTCTGTAATAATATGTATAGTTAAACTAAATCCTTAGTTTATTTTTTTTAAGTATTTATGTCAGCCAAGGACCAGTCCTTCTGTCACTGTTCACAAACAAGATAAAATCATAGTCATAATAACCATGTTGTCGATATAACAATGGAATCTGTCAGGATTTCCTAATGTAAACTATGGCCAGAGCTGGGTAGTAACTATTTACATGTAATCTGGATTACATAATCAAATTCCCAAAAATTAAGTACTTGTATTTAGGTTAAATTAAATGTTTTAATACTCTGAATCAGACTAGTTACTTTTTATTAGACATATTACATATTATTTCACAAATTTACATATAAATGATTTATTATTTATTGATTCTCCCCAATTCCTTTCCCCCATCTTTAAAGCATCCTTTCTTAAAATACCACTTATCACTCGAAAGTCTTTCTTTGGGACATCACACAAAGGACTAGGTCAGGTGGGTTAAAGCTTTAGACCTCTGGATTAACTAAATAATTTTCAGTTTTATTGCGTGTTTTCTCAGCATTTTAACATTGCTTCAACTACTGATGAACACATACATTTTTATTATAATTTTTTTAGTGGGTTTTCAATACAATCATGTTATTGGGAATCTTTGGAAACTTTGTTTTTAACACATTTACATGCACAGGTAACGTTATTCTTTATTTCATATAATGCAGGGATTTGCTATCTTTTCTTATTTATTTATTGTGTCAGCCTACCAGCTTTCCTACTATATTTACTGACAAGTTCCCTTGAGAGTAAGGCAATAAGTTTGATACATAATAACGATTGCATGTTCTCTGTTCTCTGATGTTGGTTATGGGTCACATGGATCTGTTAAATCAAAATCCAAATATATGTGTGTGTATTATATATATAATAGATATATATATATCATTTTAAATAAGTGTTTTATTTTGATGTTGCATTTTTTAAAATGATTATTCCATTTTATTTTTTGAATTAATAGTTTTTCATTAAACCATTGTACGTAATTCTATGCTTAATGCACTTTATGGTGTTTATAACAACAAATGGGATGTTTGCATTTCTTTGCTTTCTTTTATAATAATAATCACAAGGATTATGTTTTTAAATCAACGTGATGAGCAAATTTTGGTCAAAAGTAGTAATCTATAAAGTAATCCAAAAGTGTCTGATTAATAGGGCCCTATGATTTCCGCGATGAAGAAAACGCGCACGGAAATGCAGGTTGGGTAGGAACAGTCATAAAATTGAAACTGCTTTTTTAACACTGAATGTCAGGAATTGTCAAAGTTTGGAGTGAATAAATCAAATGAATCAGGTCATTACAACCTAAATATAACACAATATGGAAGTATCTGTATATAATATTAATATTAAGCTGCAAAAGTTGATTTAAATAGAATTCCTCATGTTCTGCGCGTCTCTGCTTGAATGAGCAGACACGCGGTTTTTGTACTATAAAACACCGCAGTGATTTCATAAAATACTGAACAACATTCAAAACTGACCTGAGAGTTTCATTTGGTATAACTACCATTATACATATATTACATACAATTTGCACGCAAAACCCACAAAATAAAGTTTGGTTTAACTTATAAGGAATGCCAGGAATAGGCTAAACTATTATTTAGATGAAGTACGTAATACTATACTTACTACTAATGTGAAATAATAATACAACTTTTTTTTTTTTAAATAGTCACAAAAAGATATAAAATTTTAATAGTAGAAAAATTATTTTCAAAAAAATGTAAAGTTTAATTAAAATATAAATTAAATCAATATTGTTTTGTTTGCCTCATTGATAACAGTAGAATTGAAATACACAAACACAGATTTTCTGAGGGGAAGGCTACTGTAAGAATAATAAAATTGGTTGTTATGACTTCAAATAATAGAATGCTAAAACACAGAATTTGTAACATAAAACAAAGATAGAACATTTTTTCATGTTCGGCCCTAAACATTCATTGTTGTTCACACTTTTAATAAATGATTGTTTTAAATTGTATAAGTCAGGATTTCAACTAATTTGACATCTTTTTGATTAATACAATCAGTTTGACCATTAAAAAGGATTGAAAAACTGAATTTGAATATTAATCGAATGGAATTTGGGAAAAAAAAAATTAAACGATTTTGCATGGCCTGAATTATAATACTTAAATGTGGATTTGATTTTTACTAACTACAATTTCGTTATGTAATTTGGAATCAGTAACGGACTACAATTTTTAAGTAATTTACCCAGCTCTGACTATGGCTATGGTTTTTATGACAATGATTGAAAATTCACAGACCTGCACTTTTTCGGTATGGCATATATCAATTTAAACAGTACAACTTTACACATTAACTATTGGTTACAAGAGGACAGGATTCACAGTTACAGGTGGTCTGACAACCAATTACAGAGCAATGTCATAGACATATCTATCTATCTATACAAATTGCAAGTACGTTTCTGTTATCGATACAGTTTACAGTCAGTGCCATTTTTTGCATACATGCTCTGTCCACAAATGTTTGAATGATGAGCACCAGATATTTCCCAGTCACTAGCCATTTTAGGTCTAACTGAGAACATAGTCCACAATTAGGGCCCTTATTTCATCCGAAATGTGCCCATGTCCTTAGCCTCTTCTGCCTCTTCCTCTGTTTTGCCTCACAACCCTGGTGTTGAACCTGTTAATTTCCTTTTTGTTTTTTGTTCTCAGAAATTATGCTCTGTCAATATATGTTTTCCTAATGAAGCCTCATGACATGCATCTCTGAGGTATTTTACAGAACTGGTTGATCATTGGTTGAACTAATGCTTTACGTTTCCCCTTCACTAGTGAAATTCAAGATTTACCTGTGCAGTTCATCAATTCAGGACACATTTACAAAAAATAAGTCTAATAGAAATTTATAGAATATATGCTTGACAAATTATGACTAGTTGGACCGTTTTGTATTTAATGACTTAAGCAATGGATTAATGCCTAGATGTTTTGGGGGGTTAGACTATTTAACAGAGAACCAGTTTTGATCAACAAGACATAAGCAGTTGATAATGTAGGAAACGGCATACAATTGTACATAATCAGTTGTATGAATGTACTAAAGTATTGGCAATATGTTCAAAAGAACAAGAAATTGCTTGTATGATGTGCACATGTATAGTTTTGAGAATTTCAGCTGTGATCTGAGAAATGTCCCAAAGTGACTGAGAAATTGTCAATGTATTATGTTACCAGGTTTGCCTGAAAGATCAGTTCTTGATTACATAGTCTTATGTTTCTTAGCTCAACTTCCATTAACTTTAATTCATTGCTAGTTGATTGTAAAGTACTTAATGACACCTGAGCCGCTTCGTCAAATGAATGCGTGTTAACAACAGGCCGTCTGTTGAGAGTCGTATGGAGTGCCCATTCATTACAGAGAGGGACTGCAAACGCAGGACGGCGGCCCACATCTGTCACGCTTTATACACTAACTGAAGCATTGCAGCATTATAATAGCCTAGATCAACAGCACAGAGCAAACATATATTTGCTCTCATAAACACGCAATGCCAAAATGCCTATGACACTCAGTCGCATTATGAAACAATTATGTATGCAAGTTTATTATCAACAGGGAGATTTGAAAAAAGGTTAGTGTCAGTGTGATGCAATCAAAAGTGATGCTATTTATTTTCTTGATTGTTACTGATTTTATTGTGAGCGATTCGTGGGGGTGCATTAATAATAGTAAATCAGAATAGCATAATTTGATCTCCCTGTGATATGATTCATGTGACATCGCTCACATTAGCAAAAATTTGGCAAAATGGTCCATTGTTGTTGATCCCTTGTCTGTTTTCAATAATAAACTCGAACTGGTTTGCAAAATCTGAGTGGGTAAATATTTTACCCTCACATAAAATATATGAGCATGTGGAATTCTATTAAAAAAAAACTGGATTCCATTCATGGAAGTTCACAAATCAGCTGTAAAATTGACTACACCCTGTGATGGGTCTGCGTCACAGTTGAGCCAGTTCTCTTACACAACGGCCACTTTTCATAGTCAAAACCCAATGGAAAAAACAAGTTAGTAAGTAAAGTCAACTTATTTCAAGTAGTCTAAAGTTGATATGAAGCTGTTAACAGTTAACTAGGTGAAAGTATACACAATGAACTAAAGTAGTTCGATCTGAATTTAGGATTACATTTTGATTTCTGAACTGTTTAATTTTCATAAAATTCATGCCTGATATATTTGGCTATTTGTCCATTTTTAAGCTGATCAGTTCTGGTTTTATTTGGACATTTCAATATTGATCATGTGATGATGAGCATGAGAAGTGCTTAAATTGGAGGTTGTGTTTCACTTCACTCTGAACCTCACTTCGAAATCCAAAATTGTGCAATTTATGTTTTTTTTATAAAACAGTATATTGATTATCCAAATTGCATGCCTGAAGAAACAGACAAAGAGGCATGTTTGTTTGGACAGGGTGTTGTGTTCTTTACTAAGACTCCATTGTTTCTAGCTCGAGTCAACACTGCATGAACAAACCCAATGTACACCAAGCACTGTACAATACTGCGCAACGAAACATTAAAACACACAATATCATATCACAACGGCATCAGATTCACATCATGCATGCAGACACCGCACACTTATCAAACACGGTGAGGAAATTAATTTAAAATGCCACTCTACAGACTTTGTCAAACCTGTTACGCGGTCTACATCACTGCTGACCCCAGTTAATTAGTTTTAGTTAGTTAAACGTACCGATCCACCTGAACACTATACAGACTGTTAATAGGTCATTCTCAGAAAAACACACTCGTTTGTGTGATACATGTAATCATATGACAGGATACTGAATTTATTAATATGGTTTCTTAGATTTTCCTACATAGAGAATATTTTTTTTTATGTATATGAACTTGAATGTTCCACACTGTTACTTTAATATAATAAAATCACATGTTTTGCTTTTATTCAAATTAAAATATAATCTATGTAGTTTTCTAAAATGCTTTATGTATTTTCTGAGAATATTTTCTGATTCGTCTTTTGTTTTTTACAGAAAGAAAATATTACTAATAATATTAATGTTATTAGCATTGCTAGCCAAGCTAAGGCTATTATTATGCATATTGCACTTCAACCCTGAAACATTTTCTCTGTAACAGCGCTGAAATAAAAGAATGATTGTACTTTTACTGTAAGTAATGGGTTATTACTTTTTTCCTCAATGTAATGTATGATTTATTTCAAGGCACAACAAAACTGTAAAGCAATATAAAAAAAGCAATATAATTCAATTATTTATTGAAATTATAAATAAATTACAAAAAGACTGTGATTAGGTTCAAATAAAGTACCACTTTATAGTTAGCCATAGGGCTAGGAAATAAATAACTAATAATAATTTAACAAAATAATAACTAAATAACAATTTGGGCGCAAGGTGGGAAAATCTGATTTCTTTAAGGTTCCACTGTAACATTTTCAAAAGTTTCCTGAGAATGACCTCCGTAAAGCATATAATGAAACTGTCCTTTTTGGTATCCATGTTTTATAACAGACCAATGTACTATAACGGCAGTTCTAACGGTAGATAGCTTCAAACAAAGTTTATAAATGTTTACAGTAATCATACACCATACCGTATGTATTTTAAAGACAGATATCCATGTTTTTGAATGAAACATTTAGGGTGCTATCAGTAGCTTTGAAAGCAGACATGCATTGTGTTAGGATAGTTTAAACTGTATACATCAGCTGAATTGGAAACATACTGTATGGTCAAATGAATATTTACACTATACATAAGTCTTTCCTCTAACACCTGTATAATAACAGACATGACATGCTAAAGCATCTAGAGATAAAAGCCATCTCTTCCACGTAACATTTTGTTCTTCTCAAGCTGATCGCTTGATTTCTCTTATGTTGGCTGGGAAGCCCCGCCCACAGTGCAATCTTATTGGTCCAAACTCCTGTACGACACAGCTATCCATTAAAATCACACCCGGTTATGATGCAATCTTACAGTCATTTGTTTTTATTATTTACATTAAATTAAATTTAACTTATTTCATAGAGGTATGCAAGAATAGGTAATGTAATTTTTTAATTTACAATTTAAATGACCTGGTATCCATAGTTATCTTAAACTTTGTTTCTCACTTTTTTATGTTGAATTAATTCTGAATTGTTTTAAACTGTACATGGCGTTTAATTTGCTGAAAAATTAATTAACAACAAAGTAATAACTTGTGGAAATGTTTCTTCATGAGTTAATGCAACTGCCTTCACTTTTTGATGCTTTAACTGCTTCCTTCGGATTATGAAAACAAACCAAGCTGTATGAATATTTAATGAGACAAACAATATGATTGGTTGTCCTCTACTAAAAACAGCTGTAACATTCCAGCACATATTTTGTCACACCATACACCCTTGTCACTGCAGTTTGGGTTTGCATAAAAGTATGCCTTTTTAGAAGAACGTTAACCTTTAAAGTGTTAAAGTGATATATGCTAAGTGTTTTCCACCCTATATCTTGGTTGCATGCCTTTATTGACTTTTGCAAATATATCCAGTGGCTGTGCTATAAATTATTAAGGCTTCCCCTTCCATTAGTCTATTACTGATGGTTAACTTCATCTTCTCATAGTTCATGATGTTCTATGCTTGCTGATTATTGGTACACTTGTGGTATATGCCAGTTCCCCAAATGGACATTGGTTGGTTTTTGTCTTTACATTCTGTTCATTTGTCAACTTTGCTTCACATCTTTGCTCAACTAATTCTGTGGTTTACTTGCACGAAATAGTCTGTTTAGTGATGGGCAACAGTTCACATATTTACAAAATATTTCCCCTCCATCGCTAATGAAGAGGAAACAGGTCCTTTGACATCCGTGCTTTTATATTTGGTTCTAAGTACCACTAGATACATTCAGGCAACCTTTTCAGGCTTCTAAGTCTCATCGTCTTGCTATATCTCATTGCACGTCATCATAAGTGCATCGTTGCTCATCAAGGCCTCACTGGGGGAGGCTGCAGTAGATCTTAGTCTGGATGCTGGAGCTGTGTTTGGGATCTCCAGCCTCCATGGGGAAGGTCAGGGAGTTTTGAGCTGCGGTCTTCACTGAGTCTCTGGGGAAGCAGCAGCGGAAAAATGCCCGGATGTGGTGGAAGACTGCCTTACGGAAGATGATGAAGATCCAGGGGTCCAAGATGGGGTTAAATGCAGAGAAGCGGAAAGCCATTAGGTTCTGCTGATCATTCCCAACCGGGCTAATAGCGTTCACAAAGCCACAGATCTGAGGAGGAGAGAGAACGCGATTATAACATTGGGAGATAAACAAGACCATTGCCAAATATCACGTATTGCAACGTAATTGTGTTAAGTATCGGGAAGCAGTTTGTCCCGATTTTTTAATAACAGCTGCAAACACTTTAGTATTTTTTGCAAGTTGAACAGTTTTACAATTGTCAAAGATTAAAATGATATATCAGAATGGAAAATAAGTTGTAAAAGTTGGACTTGTGAAATCTGATGTTCGCAAGTCTCTGAAGTCTTATTTTTTTTGTGAAGCAAATAAAGCTCATCTGTTTCCAGTCTTTAGTATTATAATTTTAAAGAAGACACCAAACAGATTTTTTTGTGTATTACATTAAAATGAGTCCATATGTGGTAAATAAATTGTCCCTGCATCAAATCTGTTTCCAGTCACATTTCTTTAGTATTATAATAACCACACGATTGTAAAGAATTCTTCTGTTTTTTTGACAGGGCTGTGCCAAACAGATGTGTCTAACAGTATTTGATTGCGCCCCATTCCGCCCCTTCAGCGGTGCTCTTTTGTTCCTCCATATTACATTAAAATGATTTACGTGCTTGATTTTGTTTCAGTATTTAAAATGGCATATGATTACTGGTATAATGTGGAACACAACCACAAATGGATTGTCCCCTGCAGAAAATGTCGAAAGTCATAGTTTATGTAATCAGACGTAAAGAGTTGAGGATGAAAATACTTGTGTAACGTATCCGTGCGGTCTAAAGAGACAGCGCACAAGTATCTGATATTAATAATCAAACAACAGAAACTCTCTGCTCTTCTAAACTTTAATAAGAAACAAAGTAAGTTTAACACAGTATGGCTGTTGTATACATTAAGTTATTATATAGGCGGTTTCACGCATTAAAAACACTTATAAGTTTTTGTTTAATAATATTGTACCTTTTTTATTACAGTTTAATAACAATAATTGAGGACCTTTTTTATTTCTTTTTTTAACTAATATTATTCCAATTTCGCTGGAAGTAGATGCAACATTAATTTAGAAAATATATATATCACTATCTTTAAATAAATCTTTCATATAAAGTTTGTCTTACATATTCGTTTTCTGATTTAAATATTGACCAAAATTTTTGTAGCATGGTTTGTAGTATTTTCTGGAACTGGTCAAAAGTACACAATTTCTAAACAAAACAAGTTTTCACTGAAACCACGAGGAATGGTACAGCATCCCTGCAGAAACTCTTTCTTTGATTGACTGTGTTACATTTAGCAGACGCTTTTATCCAAAGCGACTTACAGTGCATTCAGGCTATACATTTTTTGTCCGCGCATGTGTTCCCTGGGAATTGAACACACGACCTTTGCGTGCTAACACAATGCTCTACCACTGAGCCACAGGAACAGAGTTATTATCAGTTCCACATTTCCTGCGATAAATAATCAGCAGACTTGTTTTGTGATTAAGGCTGTGTTCCGGAAAAACAAGTCTGCTGGCATAGGTTGCGAGTTTTTTGACTAAACCTCAAAATTCAACACTATTGCTGTAGATGAGAGGAAACACAGCGTCCCATTTCACTGTTCTCAAGAGACCCAATTCCCACTATTTCACCAGCTCTGATTTTAAATGTTGCGTAGGATCTATAAAGATCGTCTATCAAATGCTAAACAGCAGTCGTCAACTTTTGGCACAAAACCGGTTTTGTTCATTTCCAGTGCACGAAAATGAGCCATTTCCTCAAATCTGACATGTGTTCTTCAAGAGAGGAAATCAAGGCATGTTTCAATTTCCAGACATCTCGTTCCTTAATCAAATTTACATTAGATTTCACATCCAACCAAATTAAATACACTTTTGCTTTAAACGTAACATCCATGACACTGAAAAAGAAAAAGAGAGATGCTATTATATCAGATTACCCTTAATTGAATGGATACCCCTCACATACTGTGTATGCACCTTCATTGTGGAAATGCCGTGAATAGATTTGTCATCATTATAGCTACAGAAAGCAGAACAACATCTGCTGATACCAGTACTGGCAGTTTGATGGTTTTGCCTTTTTTCTCCCATCTTGTTTTAAAACTTTAAACTGATTAATTGCACAATTGAAATGTATTATTATTTAATACATTATTAATATGATTACTAGTATTGTTAGTACTACTACTACTACTACATTTTAAAATGATTTACATTTATTCTAAAACATTTCTCTAAAACTCAATAACTTCATTATGAAGATCAGCTGAGAAAAAGTGTCTTAATAGTCTAGTATTGTCACATTATTCACTTTTGGTGTATAATATATTCTGAATTTAAATTATATTGTATTTCATATGCCAAAAGAAGTCTTCATTTAATTATTTTCCTACTGCCTTTAGGACATACAGGACATACTCGACTGATTGTTTTATTTGACATAATCTGCAAATGTCCAGTATAACAAATTATTACTATTATAAGCTAGCAACAATGTTTAGCCAATAAAATAGAATTTTATACACAAGCGTCAACCATCAATGCCAGGGAAATCATGTTTAGATGCTATAAATGGTCGTTAGCCTTCTGAACACTTTGTTGCTCTTTTCTTGCCAAAAGATTTATAACAAATGATAACTTGGCAGTTAATTGCATTGACCATATGTGGCTTTGGTGCTGATAAAATATCAAGATTAGAGACGCTAAAATATCAGCTAATATTTAAGGTCCAGATGCTGCCTTCCTGTTACTGAGACAACATCTCGCTTCAGAACTTTAATATACAGCCAGATGAGACTGAATCTCTTAAAGTTGGCAGCTTTGTGTGAAAAACTGGATGCATTTTGTTGGGGCAATCTTGCGCTGGTTGGTTTTTTTTTTTTTTTTTCAGGTAACACCTGTGACTTCTCATACCACACTTAACCCTGGGTTAAGACCTTGTTTAACCCTAAGGAAACAAGGTCTTAAAGTTATAAAAACAACAACAAAAATGTATCTATGGATCTATATATCTATATTGGAGAGGAGAACGTTACTTTATAAAATTAATGCAAAGTAATGCATAACAATATTGCTTTACTCCATAAAAAGTAACTAATTTAGTTACTTTTTATGGAAAGTAATGCATTACGTTACTTTTGCATTATTTTTTGTCACCTTGACTGGACGTTTTTTAACAAAATAACAAAAAACCCAAAAGTTGTATTTTTGGGAATAAGCTTCAGGATGAAGGAAGTGCTTCTGCACCTCACTCTCAATTTCTCTCAACATGGGGTCAGTCAATAAATGGGAAAACAAATGAACTTGTGTTACTTATTTGAAAAGCTAATTTTGTTGTAAATTTAAAAGTAGCATTATTTTAAATTTAAAATTTGCTTTTCAAATAGTAACTTGGAAACTAGTTACTTGGAAAAAAAGTCATTTGATTAGCATTACATATGGCGTTTTCGGCCATAACATGAAAATAATTATTCAGTATAGTTTTAATATAGGTGCATCCCTACTTTCTTAATTACACTGGGTTTATAATTTCAAGTGTAAAGAGCCCTAAATTCTTAACAGACATCATATCTGAACCCAGATACATGAGACAAACAGATCTGGGAAGACCTGCATAGTTTCTCCACTGGCAAGAACGGCTACTGTTCTTTGTGTTTGGAAGAAATCACCATCACGGTCCACAGCTGCAGTGCTGTTTATATTCCATCATCACAGATGCGTTGAGACTCAACACTGACACCTGATACACTGGAAGTACAAAGTGTCATGGATGCTGAAGGAGCCAAAAATCCTTGATAGATCAGCACATTGCTCTTTGTGCCGTTTCATCCAGCGATTATGGTATACAACATATTAGTAAGCCATGAGTGATGCTAATGACGCTGTCACTGATGTGTCAAACAATTCACGGTAGGTTTTCACGTCTTCAGGCACATAAATTGCCACCCGGTACCACCAGCTCTGGTTGTCATCACTCGTCAGCATCACTCGTTGTCAAAACACCACAGCAAACACACCCCGCATCATTCCCCTACATGTCCTTAGGACCTCATATGGTCCTCCAGCCCTGTGATACTCGCTCCGGTAGGTCGCAAATCACGCCGTGACGGATGACTCAGGAGAAGACGCCAGTTGAACTATGCTATTGAAGTGTCTGTCCTTTTGGATTTACCATCTAAGCTTTTCACACACAGTGGCATTTGTGTTTGTGAGAATGCAAGGTGCTCTCCAAAGGTAATTTATTTGGACAAAAGTGTGGCTGGGAGCATGTAGATATGTTCATATGTGACCAGTAGTGGTTAATTTGTTTAGAAGAGCTTCAAATGAACTGCATCCCAAAACAAACAACAAAACTGACTCCGGTCTGCATCACTTCCATTCAAATGTTTGGGGTTAGTTTTTTTTTTATGTTTTAGAAAGAAGTGTCTTAGGCTTACCAAGGCTGCATTTATTTGTTATATATTTAAGTAATATTGTGAAATATTATTTAACATTCTGGAGCTGTTCACATGGCAGTCAAAATTTAATTTAAATTAAATTAATACTATATCTAGGTTCGGTAATTTTTTTAATTAATATTTTGTTTTTTTGGGGGGGAGTTTATGGTACTAAATTATATTTATGGAATTGTTATCCATAGATCAATTTATTACTGAAAATGAAACTTCCAATTTAAAGCACAGTTTGGTCTTTTTTTAAAGACACTTGGCAGATTATTGCTGAAAAGTAAAAAAAAAAAAAAAAGTTAAGACATTTATTTTATGTAAAAAACCCACACAAAAAATATTTTTTTAATTATATATAAAATATATATTTTCCAAAACATGTATTACTGTAAAGCCACATGAAAATCAAAGCCATAAATATAAACAAGTTGTGGTCCAGATTTGAGGATGATATCTTTAAAAATGAGCTTTCAGTAAGATTGTGATTTGATGCAAATATTCTGGTCAATAACTTGTGCTCCAAAGAAAGTTATACATACGGTATTGAACTGAGTAAATGATGACACAATTTTCATATTTTGGTGAACTATTCATATAAACCCTGAGGACAAAGATCACTTACATGAGAGAATCCAATAATAGGAAATACAGCCCTCTCTCAGACCCATGAGGTTAACAGCTGCAACACAACACTTTGTTACAGTATTTATTTATTTATCTGCTACTGAAGTTTCAGCTATTTGTCGTGCAAATTTAGAAAGTACAGAACGTGAACAGAACTGCACAGACTGCAAAGGAAGAATCATTTCCCACAAGCAGTTGATTAAAAAGATCAGATCATTTCAAACACAGGAGTCTGGCCTCATCTAAACTGTTCTCAAGACAGAAATGAATCCGCTCGTTTCACTGAAACAACCCGAGAAACAGAAAAACTCCCACAAGTAATTCTTTCCTGTTTTCATATATGTATGACCTACTTTAAACAACTACCTGGCTTGTCTTTCACATATGGACTGGTGAACTTGCAAGTCCTTTTGAGGTGTCAGCATTTCTCAAGTGCAAATGAGCAGTTCTGAAAGTGTGAGCATTGCTAGAGTAGACATATCTTGACAAATTAACTATGAATTTCTGAGTAAGAATGCTTTGCTTATTGGGATTGCCAAAGATAACCCTAAAATACCTCAGGATTTTTACCCCTATATAAAAACACAGAGCTCTCCATCACCACTTCCAGAGTCATCCATCAACCCGCCCAGCTCTGAGGAGTGTTTTTCCATCACGCGCATTAGATATCATCATTTCCCTCCACTTTCTTCTGCATCAAACTACTGGCATATGTGTACTTCCCCTTGTACTCTCTGAGTCATTAAAAGCGTGTCAGTAGCAAACCTCACAACACAATGAAAAACAGGTATGCCACGCTTTCAGTAAATGTAGAGGGATGGACACCATATAATAAATACATATAATACACAATATATACATCATTATTGAATATACACTTTTTTAATTTAAATAATGTCATAAATTCTTCTCATATGTGACCCTGGACCACAAACCAGTTTTATGTCGCTGGGGTATATTTGTAGCAATAGCCAAAAATACATTGTATGGGTCAAAATTATCGATTTTTCTTTTATGCCAAAAATCATTAGGATATTAAGCAAAGATCATGTTCCATTAAAATATTTTTTAAATTTCCTAAGTCAAAATAGCATATTTTTTTTAGTGATAGATGCTATTTACACTTAAAATAGCAGGATTTTCTGATATTTATACTACTTATTGCAAATAGTGAAAATTATCTGCACCTCAGTATTGTAGTCCATTATAAAATAGTATGCAATAATAACATATTGAGTGTAAATTATAATTGTAATTAAAATTATTCCACTTATTTTGACAAAAAAGCCCTCCTTATACCTACATTAACCCTACCCAATACTTTATTTTCAACTTTTTGATTATTTATTTAAATTTTATTGAAAATAAATGCCTTTCCGGTATCGATCAGATGGATCACGTCAAAAAGCCTATGGCGTGCACTTTTCCATCTACGCCACTGGAGTTTTTTTAACAGCCATCTTTTGTAGTGTTCACCAGCCCGTGAACACGTTGGTGGGCCGAGTTAGTGTAAATAGCCTCTGCTAACTATATACTCCAAAATATTAATCCCAACCACCAAGGTGTCCAAACCAAGGCCTGCATGCCAAAGTTGGCCCATGATGACCTTTGGTTTGACCCGCCATGCTAAATTTTCACTTCTAATTTATCTTTTGTCTTAACATTTTTTGTTTTGTTTTTGAATTTGATATATAGAGAATAATAATATAATTGGATATAATGCAGCATCTACTTTCGACCCCCAGCCATCAATCAAGTTTGATTTTTGACAGCACAAAGGTGACTGCACATGTTTTGCCTCAGTATTACATATATTCCTGAAAAGCCTTGCTCATAACGAAACGGCATGCAGCAGTAAAAAGAGACAAGCCAATATCACTTAAACCACAAGTGTATGTGTAAGTGTTAACTGCCTGGAAGTGCACAAACCCCATGCTGCACCATTTACGCACACAGAACATCTTATATGTCATTTGACTTTTCACTGGTTCAATATGAGATACAATAACATCTAAACCTACTTTATGCATCTCACAGTTCCCTAAATAGCAGCAAGTCGGTAACACATTTAGCTTTTCTGTCCTTGATAATTAGTTTATGTTTCACTATAAAGGAATTCAATTATTTAAAAGACATTTAATGCAGAGTCAAGTGAGAATTCGGATACAAATGAAGGTGGATGAACGGCCACGTGCAAACCTCAACAACAGCAAAACAGGAACGTGGCATAGTCTCATATCCTCCCAGGCCTGTTCGACCACTTAAAACTAGAACAAATAGAAGAAAGGGACGACCATTCATTTCACAACTCTCCCCTGTCTATGACTCCTTGCGCAATTTTGCCGCCTTCTCTTTTGTTCCTTCACTTTTTTGTCTAAGTCTTTCCTGGCAGCATTACAAAAGTGAAATACATTTATATTTCTGTGTCAGGGTGAGTCTGTTTCACTGCAATCAATTTGAAGTGCTCAGAATAAACCTGTAGCCCAAAGTAAGGAATCACACTTTCAATTTTTGCTTCGGGACAATAAAAACAGGTGAAAAAATCCCATAGACATGCACTGAATGAGGAAGCCAGGCAGTCATAATTAAACGTAATGTGACATTATGAATAAATGTGACTTGAGGTAGTAAGCAGCAACCATATAGCAAACCCTTAGTAATGCCCCAAAATGACTCAGAACAAGCAACCACACAGCAACGTGAGAAACCAGAATGCCTTGCATAGAAACACTCAGCAAACACATGGCTGCAAGTTTTGCAAAGGCAAACGTATTTTCTTTAGAAAATGTGAAAATTGCAAAATGTTTTTTTGTTGGTTTTGCAACCAGCGACCTGAAAAGCCTGATAAACTGTTAATGGTCAATTGTTCGCAACATTTGTGTTGAAATTACCATTTCAGGGCTGTAAACTGTGTTGTTTTAATTAAAACTCTCAACAGCTAAAGTGTGTCATTTATATCACTATTAATGTTTTCTTGCCAAATCTGATGACTGCTCTCAGAAATGTAGTAAGACATGAACTGCTAGAAAGAAAAACATCTTGAAGTCACTTTGGAAGAAAAAACTCATACATTTCAAACTGTAGCGATGACTGATGAACTGGAACAAGTTTTTATTTTTACTAATTTGCATAATACTAGACTATTTAATATTTCTGAGAAATAAAATGCTGCACTGAGAACCATTAATGTTTTCCATTTAAGTGTAGATGAACCTCCGATGCATTAGGAGATTGAATTCAAAGGTCAGCTCTGAACTTTTTCACATGAGACTCCAATTAGGCAAAGTGTAATTCGAGAAACGATCTCCAGAAAACAAGAATTAGAGGATGGGAATGTTGAATAAACAAACCAGCACTTCTGAATCATTAGTGTAAGCAGATTGAACTGTAGGGGCTCATTTGCTTTAATGTGATCTGTGAAATATTAGAGAAGGAGGCTGAAAAAAGATGAGGAAAACCTCATAACAGATGATCTTCAGAAAACACCACGCTCTGTGATTGACAGTTCACCTTGTTCAGACAATGAACAAACATGAACGTGGTTTTTGGATCAACACTACGCATTAGCATGTATCCGAACACACATTTTCATGTGGTTTCTTTGTTCTTGAACCTTGAGAGGACTTTAAATGCAGACCTTTTAATGTAACATAACCGAGTAGACTGCTGCAGATCTAGACCTGTATAAAAAAATATCTGTGGTTTTGACAACATCAGACATCTACAAAGAGAAGACAAAAAAGGGGCAAAACCCATTTCTACCTCAGAGTTAAAATGTCTAAACGTTAAAACTGTGAGATAAAAAGTTTCAGTTGTGAAAATAAATCATAATTACGAGAAAGTCGCAAATTCAAGAAATGAGGTTGTATTGCAAGAAATTTACATTCCAGGATTTGAAGTAACATTCAGAGATATAAAGTCGCTATTAATGTACGAGTAAAGTTGTACTGCAAAACATAGTCAAACTGCAAGATTTAAAGGCACACTGTGAGATAAATGTCACTCTGAAATATAGTTGCAATTATGAGAAATAAAATGACATTGCAAGATATAAAGTCGCATCATACAATTTACAAGTCACAAATTAAGACGAAATTGTGAAATATAAAGTCGCAATCACCTCTGTTTTTTTTCACAAAATATAACAGATTCTTATCTTGATACTAAAATAATACATACAGTATGCTATATGACTGCCAATGTCACTGTGAAATCGCATGTGGGCAAGAGTAGAAGCTGACTTTGTGACACCAGCTACACATAAAGTTCAGGCAGGAAATGACTAAAGCAGTGTAACCCACGTTATCCGTTTCAGTAAAGGAAAGAAGTAGAGAACACAGGTTTAAAGCAACCTAAATTCGATTGAAATTCCAGCCACAGTGCAGCAGATAAACAATCTTAACCAGTGCTCACGAGAGAAGTTTATCATCACACGAGCTCAAGCGTCTGCAGGAGAAACATGACCCTGTGTGATAACATCAAACAAAACTGCTTATATCAAGCCAAGATGACTCTCCAACTACAAAATGTAACAAACAAGAGAAAAACAACACAATTATCATGTCCTGTGAGCAGAAGCTTTGAAATAATGAGATGCGCTGGAACATCCAATAGTTTGAATTTCAGACGAGAAAAGGTTTCCATATTTGATTTCAGACAAATCAACTCTTGAGACAAAGAACCCAGTTTTCTCAAATTTGTCTCCTAGAGTTTTGGAATTGTCAAAGATCTCAATATGAACTCAAACAGGTCTTATTTACGAGAAACGTGCTAAAGTGGATGCTTAAATGAGACGTAACTGAGGGAATGATTGTACTAAAAATGAGAATGTTTTTCCTTAGCATTTTTCAAAAGTTTTGCTTACAGGCAGTTGCCAATGTCAATGTCCCCATTCACATGGATCAGCAAAAATGGCCCAAAACACTGTATCATACATGTCAGGCCACCAGTTGGCTACTTTGCCTGTGCATAAATATTCATATAGACTGAACACGTAATGTGTTTGTGCATGTAACCACTTTCACAAATTAGCATTTTCATAGTTTGCACAGATATAATGACATTTTTCTCAAAAACTTGCACTTTAAAATCATTTTCAAAAGTTTGCATTTTCAGACCCTCAAAAACACTGTTGTCATGTAAATGAATGACCAAAACACTTAAACGGTTTTCAGTTTTTATTTGAAAATGGTGTTGTGTAAACACCCCTGACAACTCAATTAAGTCTCTTGAGCTATGAAAGAGCAATAATGTTGTCCCTATGAGTTTATGTCCTATGAGTCTATGTTTTGGTTGACATTGAAGTAGAATTAAATGCCTGTAGTTCAGGCGGCCTTAAAAAGTTAAATAAATCTCTTTGTATGTATTTAAAGAGAACGAGACCAGGACTTGTAAAGATCCATTGACTTTTCATCCAGTTTCCACAAGAACAAAACAATCACACAATATACAAAAATGTATGCTTTCATGCTAGGCATTATGCAAAAGCAGTACGTCAATGAACACTTTTGAGAAGTCGAAAAGTTGATTTCACAACATACTGTGAAAGCGTGGGAATTTACATGGAGCAACAGCCAACTTAACTTTCTGGAACAATCCAAATGGTATTCTATTGTCTCATCAAAAACATTTTGAAACCCCAAAAACTGGACAAAGTCCCAAAGGTTGTAGGTGAAACAGTGTATTCTGGAAAATTCTAAATTCCCAAGAAACTTTTTTCACTCCCAGGAAAACAAAGGCAGGACTATATCATACTATTCTTTGAGAATTAACTTTTCTCTTCTGTGTACAGTAAATACAAGATTTTCAAACTTCCACAGAAAGCATACCACAGACCCCAAATGTCTAGAGATGCACTGAGGCACACTGCGCACTTCAAAACAATTCTGTAGTTCAACTATTTTTTTTATGAGTCAAGTTGTATTATACAGTATTCTAACCACATGCCAAAATAAATCATCTTGCATAGTGTGTTTTATATACCCTCAACATCCCTCCCAAAAAATAAAAGGTTCCCGTAGGAAAGTAAAATAACAAATGAGATCTCTCAACTGTTTTTCCCTGATAGCATTGCAAGATACTTGTACAATTTGTGTCTAGAGATCTCAGTATCTTGATCTATGAACAAATTGGTCAAAAAGTCAAACAAAAATACATTTGAATATAAGCACTTCTCATCAAATTTTCCAAATGATGGACCATCTGAACAATATGATCCACATTCATATATCCATGCATCTGCATCACATACAAAAACTTTGAATGTCAACCTTCAAGCCTTTGTATCGTTCAGGCGAGCCAAAATTCTTAGTTTGTTTAGATGAACGTTCCTTTTTTATTTATTGTTATCAGTGTTCCTGGAGTATGAATGTCTTGAAAAAACATCAGATCAAAGCAAGTACGCAGTCACACTTAGCGAATTTATGGCTGTATGTATGTGATTTTGTTTTCAGAGAATGAGAGATCAAAAACGGTTGCTGTTGTTGACCTAAAACAGGCGCTCAATTCCATGCGTCCTAGTGTTTTGAAACATGTCAGAATGCAATTTACAATCCATTGAAAGTATGCTTTGCATGCTCAGTGTTGCCACAGGGGGTGCTATGGTAGACGCTCATATTTCTTCAAGAACAGTAGTTCTTAAATTTCATGTGTTGGAAGCAAAAATACTTATCTGAGTGAACTTATCTTAAGAACTTTTCTGAGTGACTCTGAAAAGGGCCAAATAGTGATTGTTAGACGACTGTGTCAGAGCATCTCCAAAACGTCAACTCTTATGGGGCGTTCCTGGTATTTAGTGGTTAGTACATACCAAAAAATGTTGCAAGGAAGGACAAATGGTGAAGACTGCCTGAGACCACATTCAGAGATTTGTGGAGTCCATAACTCAACACATCAAAGCTGTTTTGGCAGCATGAGGTGGACCTACACAATATTGCGCAGGTGGTTTTAATGTTGTGGCTGCTCAGTGTACGTTCAAATTGTAATGTCACTTTCTCTATTAATCAATTATTATAATAGTGGTCAAAACAGACGAAAGCTCTTTCGACTGAAACTGTTTTTGGAAAGACATGCTTCAATCAAAAGTGAAACAATGTGTTAAGGAGCAGGAAGTTTAAAGGAATAGTCCAAATATTTCTTGACCTCTAGACTGGACTATTGTAATGTCCTGATAGGTGGTTGTCCTACATCTTCAATAAACAAGCTACAGGTAGCCCAAAATGCAGCTGCTAGAGTCCTTACCAGGTCAAGAAAATATGATCATATTACCGCAATTTGGCTACCTATTAAGTTCTGTATCAGTTACAAAATATTACTACTTATAAGGCCCTTAACATTCTAGCTCCTGCATACCTAACTAGTCTTCTGTCTACATTAAAGACATATTTTTAGCCAAGCATTCACATGATGTAACTTTGTACTTCAGCTATATCTGATCAAATGCACATTCTCATTCTTTTGCTTGGTTGGAACAGCAGCTATGCTAATTTCATCTTTATTTGCTTCTCTGTTTCTGCCACGGAAGCTTCACTCTGGATCCAACCCTTACAAAGATCTGAGAAGACCGAACACCTGAGAAAAGATGATGCCAGCCCCTCAGAAAACTTCAGATGATGCTAACCCTGGAACAACATATAAAACTATAATTTTGCTTAATGGAAATCGCAAATAGTTTAATTGCAACATATAATCATTGCAGTTAATAGTGTTCACCATCTGTTTGATTACGTGTAATTTGTAAATAACTGCATGATTTTTACTGTACATTTCTGTCACAGTCACCACTAATAACCTACTCCAAAATATAATGTAGAAACGTAAAATTTTATGTAAAGCTGCTTCGCAACAATTTGTACCGTGAAAACAGCTCTACAAATAAAGTTGAATTGATTTGAATAGAATTCACCCAAAAATGAAAATGCCGTCATGAATTAATAACCCTCATGTCATTCCAAACCCATAAGACCTTCGTTCATCTTCGGAACACAAATTAAGATATTTTTGATGAAACGCTTGAGCTTTCTGACCCTGCATAGACAGCACTACAACTGAAACACTTCATTGCCCAGAAAGGTAATAAGGATATCAATAAAATAGTCCACGTGACATCAGTGGTTCAACTGTAATATTATGAAGCTACAGGAATAACGTCCATCTCTCTTAGTTTATCGTCTGTATATTCTGGTTTAAATAAGTAAGACTGCAAGTCATCCTCTTTGTCGAAATCTTCAGACATGTTTACGAAGACTGTTTTATGTTTAGCGTGCTTCTTCTGCTTGTAAACAAAGTGCAATTATCTTAGTTCTTCGTCAGAACGCCTGCTCCTGCATCATGAATGGTGGTGGAGACTGACACGGAAGAGAAGAAATTGTTGAATAAATTCATTATTTTAGTTTGGACTATTGGACTATTTTAACTAATGGACATTTTTAATGATGTCCTTACTACCTATCTGGGCTATAAAATATTTCAGTTGCGTTGTTGTCATGCAGGGTCAGAAAACTCTCGGATTTCATCAAAAATATCTTAAAGGGGTCATATGCATGCTTTTTTAAAGATCATTATTTTTTGTATTTGGTGTGACAGAATATGTTAACATGCTTTAATGTTTTTTTTTCAAATACTGTACATTATTGTAGGTCCTCTAAGCCCCGCCTCTCTCAAACGCTTCGTTTTCTACAAAGTCCCTCCTTCCGACAAGCGTAGTCTGCTCTGATTGGCCAACTGGGACAGTGCATTGTGATTGACCGAACACCACAAGCATGCGTCGGAAACCTGTGGAGAGGGTGAGCAGCTTCAAGTACCTTGGTGTAAACATCTCCGAGGACCTGACTTGGACTGCACACATTCAAACACAGGTTAAGAAAGCCAGGCAAAGACTGTACCATCTGCGACAGCTGAGGAAATTCAGGGTCTCACCAGCAATCCTGAAAACTTTCTATTCAGGGGCCGTAGAAAGTGTACTGGCTGTGCATCTCAGTGTGGTATGGAAACGGCTCCAATCAGGACTGCAAAGCTCTACAGAGAGTCGTGCGCTTAGCTGAGTGCATCTCAGGGTCTGCTCTCCCCTCTCTGCAGGACATCTACCTCAAACGCTGCAAAAGCAGAGCGGCTAAAATCATCAAGGACTCAATTCACCTGGTAACCGTCTTTTCTTTTTAATCATCAAGGACTCAATTCACCCTGCAAACTCTGTCTAATAACATCAACAACAATTTAATAAACAGTAAGATATTCACTATTCTCCATAATCTTTTCTATGTTTACCCTTACAACTGTTTGCACATTCCTCTTACCATCTGTTTATTAAGTCCACAGTAACTGTCCTGCAAATTTTATTCATATTATTCTTCTGTATTTTTTTTTTATTTTTTTTTACTTCTTTATGTATATTCTCTTGTGTTGTGTTACATATTTTGAGCATTGAGTGGATGATGACTTACATGCAACTGAAACTGTATAGATGAGGATGTGACGAATAAAACCTTGACCTTGAAAAAAAAAAACTTTCCTTCGCCAGCTTGAGCGAGCTTCTTTGCTAACTTTTGCACTGGTTGCACTGGTGCGCCATCAGGCTCCTAAACGCAAACTCTGTCTACAAGAAATAACTGAAAAAGTGTTGGTCTTAAAGTGCTTCATGAGCAGAGATTTAAACTAAAACAATTCAAGATAATAAACTAAATTAAGTGTTTTAAGGGCGTCAAACTAATCTCGTGGCTCAATATTGGACATCCTCCTGCATTCTGCCCCCATGGCCAATCCTGTAGTTTAGGCTTTCTTATCTTTGTCCTTGCTAAACCAGCTGCCACACTCTCTCTGTATATACCCCTCCCTGATTCTACATCTTCCACTGTCTGAACGAAGGGATGTTTGCACATGAGTCTTATCAGATCTTACTGTGTCACATTCCTGCTTCTCAACCCCCCCCCCTTAAACCCATAAAACAATCCTGCGCCCCCATCCCACCACAGATACCAAATATGCACTGAACATTGAAAAAAAGTATTAAGTTTTTATAACCAATTCTTACATGCCAGTATAGGCCTTTAGTGTTATGTTAGAAGCATTTTTATACTCATCCTTGATTTAATATTTGATTTTTTTTTGCTTTATTTTCATTTAAATGTTTAGTTTTGAAATGTTTTTATTTTCATGTTTATATGTCTTTATTCTTAAATTGTGTATATAATATGTATAGTTTTCTTTTAATTTTGTACTTTTTTTTCGCTTTGGATAAAAGCGTTTAAATGACTAAAAGTAAAGAAAAAATACTGTTCTGTTCTGTCTATCTTTATGTATTTTATGCAGCCAAATTCTCTAAAACTGTTTTACTTTATATATTTTACTGTTGTGTCAGTACAGGATAAATATTTTGCACTGTCCATTGAGTGGACCTGACCTGACTTACATTTCACTACTGATTATATTCTGTATAGATGAGTATGTGACGAATAAAACCTTGAAACCTTGAAAAAAACGCCCCTTTCCATAATCGCCAGCTTGAGCTTCAGCTTTCAAAATGAAAGTAAAGACAGTTAATAGTGTCCTTAGTAGTGATGCGTGGATGGCGGTTATATCCGCGGGCGCTGCGGATGATCCGTGGGTCATGTGGGTCGGGTAATAAAAAAATGCATTCTGATTATTTGCGGGTGGGTCGATAAGATAAATCATTAATGATGCAAATATTAACTACATTTTCTAAATAGGCTACAGAAATTGAATAAAGTGTAAACTAACATATTAAAGTTATTCAACAAAACATTAGGCTATTTAGTCAAGAGCAGTGAGGGATTTTCTCTGTCTTTTATTTTTCGACTAACATTAATGACAGATGGCACAGCTTTATTATAGGCTTCTGTCACAAGACCTATTTCACGAATCCAATACTGATACAGATGCGTTCCCCTTCATGGGAACTTCGAACTGCGTCCCTAGGGGTCGCTATGGGGAACGCCCTCAGCGTGACTCGTGTCTGAAGAAACATATGCAAAAACACCAACTGTTGGCCGGCGACAGCCCATGACGTCACTACCGGTGCGATCATAATAAAAGAGCCACCGGGAGAATACATCATCCTCTTCTTCGTCTTCACTGACTGTTTTGTTTGAAGCGTGCATTCTGGTAGGAATACAGTTTTCCTTTTATTATCATGGCGAGCACTAGCAAGGCGTTTAGGAAGTGTGTGGATCCGTGCCCTCGTTATTTGACACCCGATGACACACACGACTGTTGCGTCTTTTGTTTGCTCATGGAGCACGCACGCGATGTCCTCGAGGGGGCGGTTTGCGTGCATTGTGAGCGGTTCTCTAATATGAGGAAGCTCCGCTCTCGTCTGTCCCTCTTTTCAAGGAAAGAGGGGCAGCCGTCTGCTTCCCGCGATTCGGGACCCACCGCTGCCGAGGCACGGAGGCGAATTAAATCGTGGGGTTCGCAGTTGGATGTGGCCGATGTGTTAGAGAGGGACCGCCCCTTTTCGCGCGCATCGGCCGAGAACGAGAGTGAGCTGCTGGATTGCGATGATGCAATCTTTCTGACATCATCAAGATTCAGCAGCTAGTGCTCTGCTGGGTTATGCCCAGAGCAGGAGATGTTTGAGGGCGAGGAAGTTGAGACTGAACCCTTTCAATCCTTCTGCACTGCATATGAACGAGCTATTGGGGATTATGGTGGATCAGAAAAATAAATCTTTCTGACCATAAATCCCCAGCTCGAGCGAGCCTTCCTTTCTTCAAAATCTCGATATGGAGGTTGAGAAGGAGTGGATAAAGCTATTTTTTCTCGTATTTCTAGGTTTCAGCATACTAGTTAGGCTGACATTGAGGAGGTGCGTGAAAATCGGCTATGAGGGGATGCCCCCTGTGCAAGAGATGATAGCCAAAAAAAAAAAAAAAGGCTTATCTCTCTGTGGGCGAGACATCCTCTCTTAAGGCTCCCTCCTTGCCTTCTAAGCCCTGAATCTTGCTTAAATGGTAGGGCATATGCAGCAGCAGGTCAGATCGTCGCTTCGTTGCAGAAGCACTATGGAGACTGATCTGCTGAAAAGACCTGGATAAGGTTCTATAAAATCCAGGTCTGAGCCCGAACAACCAGGGGTCCTAGCCCATCTCGGTCTGAGGATCAGAGATGGGCTCAGAAGGCTAGTCTCGCAACTCACGCCCCTCCCCCTCATGCGGCTAGGGTGAGAGAGAGGCGCGGGTCAGAGAGGCAAGCCCTCTCATTCCTTTCTATTCCCCTGTAACCACCATAAAGTCCACCTGGCCGAGGCTAGGTGGAAATGTCCTGCTAAGCCAGGACTTAAAAAAAAAGAGTGAGTTCCCTCTCATTCTGAGGAATGAGTTCTCCGCTCTCCAGAGCTCGCTGTCGGTAGAGCCAGCATTGCTCCCCTCACCTAGAGGGTCACCTATGAGCATGCCGCTCCCTTCTGAGCGTCTGAGTTCCCTCTCATTCTGAGGAATGAGTTCTCCGCTCCCCAGAGCTCGCTGTCGGTAGAGCTAGCATTGCTCCCCTCACCTAGAGGGTCACCTATGAGCATGCCGCTCCCTTCTGAGCGTCTGAGTTTCCTCTGAGCGTCTGAGTTCCCTCTCATTCTGAGGAATGAGTTCTCCGCTCTCCAGAGCTCGCTGTCGGCTCGTTCCGAGGAATGAGTTTTCAGCTCCCCAGAGCTCGTTGTTGGTAGAGCCAGCATTGCTCCCCTCACCCAGAGGGCCACCCATGAGCATGCCGCTCCCTTCTGAGCGGCGGAGTTCCCTCTCATTCTGAGGAGTGAGTTCCCCGCTCTCCAGAGCTCGTGGTTGGTAGAGCCAGCATTGCTCCCCTCACCTAGAGGGTCACCTATGAGCTTGCCGCTCCCTTCTGAGCGTCTGAGTTCCTTCTCATTCTGAGGAATGAGTTCTCCGCTCTCCAGAGCTCGTTATAGGTAGAGCTAGCATTGCTCCCCTCACTAGAGGGTCACCTATGAGCATGCCGCTCCCTTCGGAGCGTCTGAGTTCCCTCTCATTCTGAGGAATGAGTTCTCCGCTCTCCAGAGATCGTTTTATAGGTAGAGCTAGCATTGCTCCCCTCACTAGAGGGCCACCCATGAGCATGCCGCTCCCTTCTGAGCGGCGGAGTTCCCTCTCATTCTGAGGAGTGAGTTCCCCGCTCTCCAGAGCTCGTGGTTGGTAGAGCCAGCATTGCTCCCCTCACCTAGAGGGTCACCTATGAGCTTGCCGCTCCCTCCTGAGCGTCTGAGTTCCTTCTCATTCTGAGGAATGAGTTCTCCGCTCTCCAGAGCTCGTTATAGGTAGAGCTAGCATTGCTCCCCTCACTAGAGGGTCACCTATGAGCATGCCGCTCCCTTCGGAGCGTCTGAGTTCCCTCTCATTCTGAGGAATGAGTTCTCCGCTCTCCAGAGCTCGTTATAGGTAGAGCTAGCATTGCTCCCCTCACTAGAGGGTCACCTATGAGCATGCCGCTCCCTTCGGAGCGTCTGAGTTCCCTCTCATTCTGAGGAATGAGTTCTCCGCTCCTCAGAGCTCTGTGATAGGTCGCTCGTTGCTGGTTGAGCTAGCATTGCTCCCCTCACTATAGAGGGTCATCTATGAGCATGCCGCTCCCTGCTGAGCGTCTGAGGTAGAGCTAGCATTGCTCTCCTCACTAGAGGGTCACCTATGAGCATGCCGCTCCCTTCGGAGCGTCTGAGTTCCCTCTCATTCTGAGGAATGAGTTCTCCGCTCCCCAGAGCTCTGTGATAGGTTGCTCTCCTTGTTGGTCGAGCTAGCATTGCTCCCCTCACCATAGAGGGTCACCTATGAGCATGCCACTCCCTTCGGGGCGTCTGAGTTTTCTCCGCTCTAGAGCTCCTCATTGGTAGCTGAGTTCCTCTCATTCTGAGGAATGAGTTCTCCGCTCTCCAGAGCTCGCCGTCGGTAGAGCCAGCACTGCTCTTCTCATCCAGAGGGTCACCTATGAGCATGCCGCTCCCTTCTGAGCGTCCGAGTTTCTCCGCCCCCCAGAGCTCTGTGACAGGTCGCTCGCCTTGTGGGTCGAGCCAGCATTGCTCCCCTCACCATAGAGGGTCATCTATGAGCTTGCCGCTCCCTTCTGAGCGTCTGAGTTCCCTCTCATTCCGAGGAATGAGTAGTTCTCCGCTCCAGGGCATAGAACGTTTAAAAACCTGTTATGGTAAGTGCACACGCAAGACTTTGGGCACTTTTCTAAAATCCACTCAGTGGTAAGTCCGCACATCGAAAGTTCTGCGTTCTTTCTAAAATCCCATAAGGGTAGGGTTACGCGCGCAGCTTCGGGCCCTTTTTTGAGCTGGTTAAGCCCCGGCTTGTGCCTTGGGCCCCACTCCTTCTGCCCCAATATTTTGGGTCCAAAAAGGGGGTTTACACTACCAAGAGGTCTGTTGAGACAGTTCCCTCAGTAAGCTGGTGCAGAGCAAGTGGTAGCCCCTGAGTGATCGGCCAGGACCTAGTTACTAGGTGCTTGGCCATATCCCCTTAAAGGAATCTTTTTCTGATTCCAAGACTCTGAGCTCTACCCTGGATCCGGTAATCCCGGCACCCAGCAAGTAAGTACTTAGGGTATGCAGCTCGGGTTTTTTGGCCGAAGGGGATAATATCACTGACAGCCATCAACCGTCCCAGGGGCAACTCCCTTAGCCGGGTAGAGTTGGCTTAGTGCTCGCCTTTTTCGAGAAATTGGCTTGCACTCCCCTCAGCATGGTGGCGTGGGTATAGCGTTCCCCATAGCGACCCCTAGGGGACGCAGTTCGAAGTTCCCATGAAGGGGAACGTCTCAGGTTACGTATGTAACCATGGTTCCCCGAGTGGGGAACGAGACACTGCGTCCCCTAGGCTTTGGGCCATGCTTCGGACGCAAGCTTCAGACGAAGAAGCGGATGATGTATTCTCCCGGTGGCTCTTTTATTATGATCGCACCGGTAGTGACGTCATGGGCTGTCGCCGGCCAACAGTTGGTGTTTTTCCATATGTTTCTTCAGACACGAGTCACGCTGAGGGCGTTCCCCATAGCGACCCCTAGGGGACGCAGTGTCTCTTCGTCTCGGGGAACCATGGTTACATATGTAACCTGAGACATTTTCTTTCGTAACTGTTTACATTAACTTAAGACAAAACTGACAGTGCTTAAGAGGATACGGCCATTTTGACATCATTTTGTGTGTATTTGGCCACTAAAGCACAACAAGCTTTGATTGTTTGATTTGGTACTCGCCTTGGATGTGACTGTGAGCGCACATAAAAGGAGAGCACGAGTACCGAATGGCTTAAAAAGACGTGAAAATAATACAATTTTTGTGACGATGCAACAATGACCAATTAGGAAATTGATAATTCTGTCAACTGCACCGAAACGTGAGCTAAAGTCTTGTAACGCAGCATGCAGCAGCTCTAGATGTGCCGATGTGAAGAGAAGGTCAAAGAGAGAGGACTCTATGCTGAATCACTCACGCTGTTTTCAAATGGCTGATTTGATCTGATGGGTTGTGTGAATTTATTTACTCATCTAACTTATATACGCTATATTAAATAAATGTTTTGCAGTAATTTCCCTCATTTTAAAGTTGAAAGCTGCGGGAATGAGTAATGCGATATATGCGCAATACCGGACTGAAATTCAGGACATAATTAAACATAATTCTATTATACAGAGGATTGTGAAATAGATTTCCATGACTTTTCCTAAACTTTCTGGGTTGGATCCAGGCTTGGAAATTGCTGTTTTAAAATTCCATGCCTTTTCCGTGTTTTTTGTGTCCGTACGAACCCTGAATGTGACGATCGGGTGCGGGTCGGGTGCGGTTATCTAAATCAGACAAAAATATAGGTGCGGGCGGTTGGCAGGTGGATAATTAATTTGAAGCTGCAAATTCGGGTGGCATTTTAGCTCATCCACGCATCACTAGTCCTTAGTTACCATCAGTTCAAGCCCAAAAGGGGAAGAGAGTTGCGTGACAGACACAGTGATGAAGCTTGTGTGTGTTTGCAAAGAGGCCATGATTAAGACAATTTCTGACGAGCTGTACACTCCGCTGTGATGTGGCACAGTCTCTCTCTTTCTCTTTCTCTCTCTCTCTCTCTCTCTCACACACACACACACACACACACACACACACACACACACACACACACACACACACACACACACACACACACACACACACACACACACACACACACACACACACACACACACACACACACACACACACACACACACACACACACACACACACACACACACACACACACACACACACGATTAAGACGATTTTTGACGGGCTGTACACTCTGCTGTGATGTGACCCTCTCTCTCTCACACACACACACACACACACACACACACACACACACACACACACACACACACACACACACACACACACACACACAAGCCACGATTAAGACGATTTTTGACGGGCTGTACACTCCGCTGTGATGTGACCCTCTCTCTCTCTCTCTCTCTCTCTCTCACACACACACACACACACACATGCCACGATTAAGATGATTTTTGACGGGCTGTACACTCCGCTGTGATGTGACCCCCCCTCTCTCTCTCTCATACATATGCGCGCACACACACACACACAAATGCGTTGCTGTTCTGTTGCAAGTAATCTTAATGATTCCTAATTGCATCTACTTTCAGGAGGCCAAATAAAGTGATTTTGCTTTCACCTATAAACACACAGCTTCCCCCTGACAGAGCTGCATCAACACTACTGTGGTTACTGAAACCACGCCTTCTTTCTTTGCGTGAACATTTGGGAGGCATTATGCAAATACTTCCATATCATGACGTAGACATGTGGGGGCGTGTTTGAATGAGCTGTTTTAGGGGGGCGTGGCAGAGTCTTTATAACTTTTATAAAGAATATCTCTTTAGTTTTGAGACTTTATTCTTTGCAACTTCAGGGATCTTATCTATGCATGAACAGCTTGTAACACTCCAAAGAGAACGCAAAACTTGATATCGCATCATATGACCCCTTTAATATGTGTTCTGAAGCTGAACAAAGGTGTGTAATTAAATAAAAATTTATAAATTTAAATACATTTATAGAGACTCAAGTGACCTGGAGTTGGTCATATGTTTGGTTGGCTCTGGGTTCGGCAGTAAATGAAAGCACTTTATGAAGCCTTCGAGACTCATCCTTCAAGACTTTAGAGCATTCAGTCATTGAGCCACAACACCACAAGCAACCATATTTGAAAATCACAAGCAATCAGAGTACAATAATATTCAGTTTGTGATTCTAATCTGGGTAGGACAGGAAACACATATTTTGACAATTTGACTATTAATCATGAGCTTATGCAGATTTTTCATTCTTTTACATGGAGCATTCTTCGTACTGTAAATAAATGCTCCATCTAGTAAATGCTGAGGAAAAAAAATCAGAAACATGTAATTTTGCTTTATTTACTTACAGTTAGGAAGTTCCTAAAACTTCCAACGTTCAGGAACACAGCAGGTGAGCTGGATTAATGCTTTTGTTTGAGTTCAAAGATGTCTACATTGAAAAATGTTTTGTGGCATTCACTCCCACTTCCCCTCACCCAGTATGCACAGAGGCATGAATAATTATGTTTGTCGTGTTTGACTATTTGACATTTTCCTAAAATAAATTTCTTAGAGGAAACATGGGATAAAGCGCACAATAACAAATAAGTTAAATCTAAAAGGGAACAATTTACATAGAATTTGCTTGTTTTAAATCATCAAGTTTGGTCAAGAATAATTAAGTAGATTAATACAATTTTAACTAATATATCACCATACTTCCCAAATAAGGCAATTGTGTTGTATTTATACATATTATTACATAATTTTTTATATATATGTTTCCCGAAATATTATGTTTAAATCAGTGCTGTCAAAGTTAACGCGTTAACGCAAATTCCTTTTAACGCCACTAATTTTATTAACATGCGATTAACAGCGCATATTTTCTTTTTGACCCGTGGCCCAACCCGTAGTTGGAGAAATGGAGATGCACAGTGTTGCCAACTAAGCAACATTGCAGACCCCTTTAGTGACTTTTTCTCCCTAAAAAAGCGCCCAAACCTTATTTAGTCTTCGAGAATCGTCGGTACTGCCTGTGCGAGCGCAAGTTCTTGCTTTCCCAGCACGCAAATGTAAGGCCCGGCTCGATCGACCCAATGACGGCAGTCGTTCAGCGGGTGAAGGCCTTTTGCGTATTACTGTCTTTCCTTTTTCACGATACAACAAGACTCAATTAAACACTTTTTCTTATATATTTTATCTCGTTATTTCATCTGACTCCATAAATGAAAAGGTTTTAATGATATCTGTGCATCATTAAAATATGAACGAATGATTGATTATTCTTTTCAGCTCTTTTTAATACTTTATCCGCTCAGATGTAGGGAAACTATATCGCTTAGAGGCCCTGTTTTTCACAGGTCTCACGGACACAATCTCGTCAGGCCCGGTCATCAATCAGAGGTAAAATTATGGTTATGTATCTAAGATTTGCCGTTAATTCACACGTACACAATCAGAGACATCGAATAACCCCCTTGGAGCCCCCTCAGAACTTTAGTTCAATCGTTTACTTCAGTAAAGGTTTCTTGGCCACTATTAGATATGTTAGCAGATCAATGTACCACACTTGTAATAGCTTTGGATTGGTCAAGCACTTGTTAAAGTAACATTAAATCAAAAGTCAGAGGTATAGGCGTACCCGAGTTTAGTCTGACCAGACGGCATTCGCCGTCCCTAAACGGAATTATTTACCCGCCTCTGCATCCAAGTAGACTTGAAATGATGCCGGATATTAGCCGTCGCTAAAACTGACGCAGGCTTGCGGAAATATAAGAATCCACTAATCTATTAGGGAGAAAGCAATCTTAGAGGCAGTCAGAATAGAATCAAACGTTACAATTTATTGACCAGGTAATCGAAGCAATAATTCAAAACTCCAATGTTACAAGAATAGAATCATCAGTTAACAATAATTCAGGAATTGAAGAATTTGTAGAAATTACTACCTGGCAATGAAAATTACACACAGCGATTGTGTGGGCAGTCAACCTACAGACTCCTAGAACTTTGTGTCACGTTTCCTTATAAACCCAGATAATTCAATAAGCCCACCAAATGGTGGTATCTTGTTATTATAATTAGACTTTAGAATTTGCAACCAAATGGCTTCTTGGTATCCTGTGGCAGAGAATACTTATTTACATACAGGAGGTGGTTTGAATAGAAAATCAGGGGGAGGGCACACCTTTAAGTTGTACACTACACTTCTCATACTTTAGAACTTCTTTTAGCTTTTCATTATGATTGGGAGAATGAGACCATTTTACCAGGCGCACTGAGACATTTCAAATGATATCAAACATGTATAGTTACTTTTTTTTACATACATTACATTGCATGGGTTTTTAGTGAGTTCTAGGTGAGGAGGAGAGGGGGGAAGAGAAGGGGGAGCAAGGGAAGATGATGAGACCGTAAGTACAGGGTGTGAACTACACTGTGTGTTGCGTCTCGGATGCTGCTGTTACATATGCAAGAGATAGTTTTTGTTGATTCTCAGGAGGGCCTTTTGTCCTCTCGAGGGGGGGGGGGCAGACATACTGGCACCCGGCTTACACACACACACACACACCTATCTCTCTCTCTCTCTCCATCTGTCTGCTCAGTTTCTGTTCAGCGTGCACACACACACATCTCCCTCTCTCTCCGCGTCTGCTCAGTTTCTGTTCAGCGCACGCACACACACATCTCTCTCTCTCTCTCTCTCTCTCTCTGCATCTGCTCAGTTTCTGTTCAGCATGCGGCAGAGAAGAGCAGAGCTTAATTCAGTCAAACACAGAAATTAGTTGCTTGATTCTCTAATTTTACATGATGCAAGTATAGCCAAAATCACAGCACAGCTATTGTCATTATCTCGTGGGTATTTTATTTATTCAGACAATGGCTCAATTATAAGGATTTTTGTGCAGATTAACATCTTGTAAAGGAGAGCTAGTTATGTAGTCTTAATGGGTCGCGTTTCAATCACTTTTTCATATTCATTCCGTTGTCTGACTACAGAAACCGTAAAATATATAAATGAAAACTGTTTTATTGAGAATTTAGCTGCATCAATATACAGTATGTGGGCACAGAGAGGCAAACAAATGTAATAATAAACTATATAGGCTACGTACATTTTGCATGCTCAGAAGAAGTGAGCTGCTCTGTCCTGCAAAAATGTAAACAGGTTTGTGTCTGTAAATTAATCAGTGCAAAGAAAGATAAGTAATGGGAACCATGTATTTCTTTTTTCATGTGTCAAATAGACATGAACAAGTTCTTTGAAAAACATCTATTATCTTTGAAAAATGTCTAGTCTTCATGCTCTATGTTGACTATTTGCATAAAGCATCCCTATTTGTCCATGCCCATGTTGTTTAGAGTATTAACAACTTAAAAAGTATTAATTTAAGGTACATTTAGAACAAATCAAAATGTGCGATTAATTGCAATTAATCGCCAGTTAACTCATGACAATCATGCGATTAATCGCGATTAAATATTTGAACCGATTGACAGCCCTTGTTTAAATATAAAAGGAAGGCGAGGCATGAAGTTAAATCTGAAATGAAAAGATAAAATGAACAAAATGTAGCTGCAGAGTATAAAGCTTTACAAAACAATTTAGTTCATTTAAAGTGTTTTAAATGTTTTTCTTTGTTTATCTGTACACTCGTTGCAGTTGTTAATATTACAATTTTAATATGTTGTAGATATCAATATCTCAACACAACATGTCACTTTATCATATCACTTCATCATATTTTATAAAAATATAAATGCATTTTGGGTTTGTTAGATATCTTGTTGGATATGTTTGTTTGATCATTTGTGTTAATAAATGTATAAAAAAAAAATCTTTTTTATAATTTCTAATTAACCTACAGGATTGTTTATAATAAATCAGAGATGGCCCACTTTACTAGACCAGCTGCTATAAAAAAGGGGTCCAACCCGTTACAGTAACATTTAGATTTATGCATTTAGCAGATGCTTTTATCCAAAGCGAATTACAGTGCATTCAGGTTATACATGCATTGTCAGTACGTGTGTTCCCTGGGAATCGAACCCACGACCTTTGCACTGCTAACGCAATGCTCTACCGCTGAGCCACAGAAACACTTGGCACATTACTAGCAAGGTGTACCCAATAAAGTAACCAGTGAGTGTGTATATATATATATATATATATTATTAATTATTTAGATTTTTTTTAAGCCAGCTGGTTTGTTAAAAGCGCTATGTAAATAAAGGTGACTTGACTATTGCTTATGAACAGCTCATCCCGATATATCCCTCAGACCAAAGTGAGCCAGATGAGCTCATGATAACTAATACCAGTGGTATTTTAATAATTGATTATTAAGAAAATGGCTGGTTTGAATGCCTGAAGACACAAACAGGAAAGCCTAGATAAATTCAGCCATGCAAGAGTATTCATTTCACATCAGCTATCAGCGTACTATGGGTTGTGGTGCAATGAAAACCAGTGATACATAAATCTGTCTGGACTGCATCATTGGCCTGAGCAGAAAGGCACCCTGCTTTTCATCAAACTCTCTCCATAAGTTACTCACATAACAAAAAAACTGCAATCAAAAGCTTCATGTTGAACATGGGCACTCCCAAATACATGTGAATTTAACAACTTTCCAAGAGCTTGAGAGAGAGTTGTTCTTGGATAAAAAGCAGAACCAGTGCTTATGAAATTGGGCTTTTTGACCTTTTCCCAAAGGAGACTTGGATCAATAATCTTGACAATGGTTTGTGCAATTTATCACTGGGCTTGTACTCAATGGTTCTGTCTTGGGCCTGGTTGAATATCTGAGAGCTATGAATAACTATGATAGCATGGGTTTCATATGAACCTACTTAGTGTGCATAGACATGCTGATATTATTTGATTGTTATTCCTCAGTTATTTTTAGAGGTTAGTGCAGCGAGTCTCAGGTATCATCGTGTTCTTCACTTACTCCAGGCCAGCACCTCTGGAGACTCAGTAATGTACAAGCTTACCTCATTATTGATCTCAATATTGATCAGTGCTTTCATGGTGGCCTTTACTTCTTTCAGCTCAGATAATCAAGAGACGAGGAGAATTCAAAGATGGATTAAAGATGGTAATTACTAATTAGGAAAAGCAATTTAAATGCTTTAATCCATCAATTTAAATGCTTCGACAACATACGTCCAAGAACAGCAAACAGCCCAAGAATGCAAGCCACAGCTAAATCATATTTTAAGAAATATTCTGGGTTCAGTACAAGTTAAGGTCATCAGCATAATGTTGATTACCATAAAAAATTATTTCGGCTCATTCCTCATTTGCTTTTTCAAAAAAATGCTACATTCTTGGTTACGGTTGTTACAAAGAAAGTGAATGCAGCAAATTTTAGGAGGAAGTAATAGCAGAAATGTGCAGCTAACAATTTTAGAAAAGCACTTACATTAATTTGGTTAAAAATTTATTAAAAGGGTAGCAAAGCATTATCTGTGCTGTGATTCCCATTATTAATACAATCACCTTAAACCATAAAAAGGTAAATAGAATCAATTTTGATGCTTGTTGACCTTAACAAGGTTTTCTTGGTTCAATAAATGTTATTGACAGCACAAATGACAGCACTTGAGGGATAATGTTGATTAACACAAAACATAATTACCACTGGTTCTTTTTGAAACAGGGTTACAGTAACAATGTTCCCATCCTTGTATTGATATATGAACTCAACTGAGGCAGATCATTTTTTTATTTGATAAGCAATGCATAACAAAAACTGGCTTTGCCTTAACAGATCACATTACATCTCAAATGTTAAGTTTCTCAAATGTTGAAAAAAATTTAATGGTATAATTACCTCCCACAACTGCCTGTTTGTGTTCCCAAACTTTAAGCATTTGCCTCCAAACGCAAGATAACAGACAGTATTTGTCATTACCCTTCATCTGTTTGCTCTGAGGTGCAAGTCATTTATTGAAACAAGTCACAGTGGCCTCTGTAATTGAAGCTCCCTTTCATTTTATCATTGATACTTTGTCTTATTTCATTGGCTTTTTTTTGGTAGCACCTTACAATAAGAGTATGTAGTATAATAGTACCTGAATTAAATATAACTATAATATGAACTAATGATGAGTTAAGGCTTGTGCTAATGAAGAATCATAAGAATTCATGTGTGAATAACATTGACTATGTAACTAATATTTGTTATTGTATTGTGGTGAGTTTTCACACATTAATTCATATGACTCATGATGTAGTTAAGGATAGTTCTTGATTAGTACCTGCCTTAACTCATCTTTAGCTCATATTAAAGTAATATTTAATTTTATGAGTACATGAACTATAATATACTGTTATTGTAAAGTGTTACCGTTTCTTTTAAGATTTCAGACATGTGAGTGTACTAACAAGCCCATTGATGTCATACCCAAAAACGGTCAGAATGATATGCTTGCAGGCACACATTTTGAGCAGCTCCATCTGTACACAGTTCAAGACTGAGCACATGGCCTAATATTAAACACAATCAAAATGAATTATTTTCTCATAAAAGGAAGGGAAATTAAATTAACTCAGTATAATAAAATGAACAATTACTTCAGCCAGAACCAATGTTTCAGGCCTCTGCTGGGTTTTTTAAACTCACTGGATGAAGGTTAAAGAGATCTCAAACAAACAGTCCGTCTGTTTAACTTTGTGACATTTCTGCACACAATAATGAGTCACGCAGTAACTCAATAAGACTGATGAGTGCTATAGTGGTAAACGATAAAAGAGGGAAAAAGGCACATATGAGCCTACACCTTATAAACAGGTGGCAGATTACAGTTACAATGAATTAACAGTGCTGAAATATTATGTGCAAAGGAAATTCAAGGTCTACTGTATCTTTATTGAGCAAACACTTAGGCATGACAGCAGTCGCACAATAAATTAAATTCAGATGACAGAATGATCAAAGGAGCGTGTCATTTCCTGCTCTGTGCGCTGCAGTAGATATCACCAGCTTTGGCAAATGCCCAGTGTCACGACTAGGTTATTGTTAAAACTGCTCATATTACAGACACACATGGATGTTTCTTCTACTACAGGATCTTCTGGACTTTTAGAAAATAAACTCTCTTAAAACACTCTCACTTGTTTAATTTATCCACTAATTATGTTCAACAGTTTATGCAAGAGTTTATATACAGTTTTGGAAATGGAAATGGCAGTGGCGGAAATGACAAAAAGTAAATTTTCATATAATTTACGGCTATGATATATATATATTATATATATATATATATATATAAAAACACTTTCACTCAGTAAATACTTAAATGTTTTATAATCATAGATTTTATGTTTTATGATAGAGATTATATAATTACATTTATAAATAGCTTAAATGTTTTATAATTACAGTTATCAACTTTGAAAAATGCAACAATTCATGTATTAATTATTTTCATAATTCTAGATTGGAAGTTAGGGCCTCGGAGACACAAAAAAATCAGCAAAAACAAATAAAGAAAGCATATAAAAAATTCTTAAAGACAGCTTCATGTAGCAAATAGAAAAAAAAAATAGTTTTAATGAAAATCAATCCCTGAAAATAAGGGTCTGGAGCTGAAAACCTCCCATGTATGTGGTTTTAAATATATAATATAATAATGTTGTAATAATATTATTTGAAATGTGGTCATACACTCATACTGTATACATCCATATACATTGGCCCTTGTCTTCTACTGAATCAGTAAAATACATAAACCAGGTAATGTCTGATATTGTGACACAGTTCCTTCCTCCTTTATCTCCTTCTGTATGCAGTCTCTCTGACAGGACATGTCCAGCTGTACCTTGTGCTTGCTCTGAATAGAGATGTGCCTTGCAGTTTAATGTTACAAAGGTTATATGTGACATCTGGGTGGGTGCGAATACATGTGATTCTGAGTCTGTGTGTATGGAAAGAAAATCACAATGGTTTGGTTGTGTAAACTATTAGCTTTGGATAAAGTATCTAGTGTTTATTTCCAGGTGACAAACAGAGCATATCATGAGACAAAGAGAGTACCATTAGTGTCATCTGTCATCTTTTAATATACTGCAGAGACTGACCGTATGCTGAAGTGTACAAAACAGCTGGGAGGTCATGATAAAGATTCAAAATACAAGAGAGAGAGCTTAAAATGCGCTGTCAATTTAATGCATTAAAGGGCCAGATTTACTAAACAGGGCAAATTGGCTTGAGACTGTAATCCATAGAAGCGCCAATGGGAATGGAAAGTTCTGAGGGTAATTTCCTGACAATGCACAAAAGAAAGAAAACAGACAGCCAACGCATTTCCAAAATGCAATCTACTAAGAGCGGTCCAAATTAGCAACTGTTGCAGCCATGTTAAGTGCAAAGTGGGTTAAGACATGCTTTTTTGGCCATTAAATATTGGCACAAATACCAGTAAATTGTCTACCGCTAAACCGTAGTAAATCACGTTAAATTATTTATTTAAATACTCACCTACCATAAATTTAAAAAGGAAAACGCTTACAAATGCATATGCAATAAGGCCAGCCGCAAAAATAACTATCCATGCCTTTTCATCACAATTTTTTAATTGTGTCTTGTAGGTTTTTTTTTTTCTAATGCCAAAATGGTTTGCGGTGACACAAGCTGACCCATAAACTGATTAATTATTTAAAAAATAAATAACACATTTAACAGTATTCCCTGACCACCATTTGACAGCCTTAGTTATTACTTCGATTAGAAGGTTTCTAACACAATCTTTGTAAATCCTAATGCAAATATGAGCAAGCATCACTTATTAAAATACAAATAATTAGGGTAATACACTTAAAATTATTTATATCCATAGCTTTCATTGTAGAAACATTTTAAGTGATTTTACTACATGCAAAAACAGAAAAATAGCACTATTCTGAGAACTAAACTTGTCTACTCAGAAAACCCTGCCAATCTATTTTAAACTTGTGTAGAGAAAAACACGTTTAGTCTAATCCAGTCTTCCAGGGTTGTCAAGTTTGTAACGTGCATCTAAATTAAAAGTCAACAGCAAAACTGGTAAAATAACACATCAACTGGTTTTTGGGAATACAATTCAAGAATAATAGCCTTTGTTATGTAATACATGTCCCAGTTCCCCCGCAGTACGTACACGCCCAGTGATTGCTACAGGCGACTCACAACCAAACCTCACCTACAACTCACCTTCAATGGGTTATAGAAAGGTAAATATGTGCTGTTTCACTGCAGCTGCCTGACTTGTAAAATGCAGACTTCTTGTTTAGTCACGTAATCACGTAAAATAAATGATTAGTTTGTTAGCATGAGGCAATTGTGTTATCATGAGGCAATTTAAAGGCAAACATTTTCTTATGGAGATCTTTAACTCTGAGAGATTAGACTAAACAACTGTGAATAATTTGTCACCAAATTGCAAAGATAGAATACATGACCTTTTAAAGCAGAATCATTTGTTTTAAAAGCAATTACAGTTCAAGCAGGGGTATTTCCAATCTATTGCATCCATTTAAAATGATGACAAGGGCTGGGAAAGCGCATTCACATGGACAGGGATTTACAGCAACAAAGACATCGGACATTATAATTTTAGCGAGGTGCTGTTTTCCAGAGCCACAAGTGACATGGACTGTTGGTGATGTGATGAAGTTGACCAAAGTTTAATTTAAAGCAAATGAGTAGCAACATAATTCAATAACTACCAATTCAATTTGGATAGAAACAACTAAAAGCCATCAGCAAAGTGACTCACTGAGAGGTCACTAAAATGCTATTTGAAAACAAAAGCTTAAAAAAACAATAGTTAATAAAAGAAAATGACATTTTCTGTGATGTGTTAGAATGCATCATGAACAGAGTTTGCACATGGTAATGGTTGTTTATAAATATTGGGTATGCGTTGCAATTTGACATACAGGAATTAGACAGTGATTGTTATTCTCATAAAAATTGCTTATTCTACCTCGTTATTATCTACCTTATTCTAGTTTGTTTCAGAATTGACAAGCCACATGGTTTTAGCAAATGAGGCTTTGGCATGTCAGTTTCGAACCTTGATGATTTCAAAGTAGATGACATTAATCTGGTAAACCGATGAAAGAGTGATAATGGTTTTTAACCAAAAATTGTGTCAGTTTTTTTATTAATTAATGAATTGTAATACTTGCAGTGTATAACAGAATAATGTATAAAGCATTTGCAAGTATTTTGTAAAAGGCATAATTAATATGTTTAGCTTGAGTTTTAGTTGCATTTACACTGCTTTAACCAGCTGGAGTTTTAAGTTATTCGAAAACAATGAATAATTTGGCGAGCAAATGGTTCAGTTGATTCAAAGCTTAGAAAAACTCAGTTTCTCCCATTCTTTCACCAACCTGATGTTGTTCGACATCAAGAAATAGGAACTTAAACTAGCATTGCCCACACTGCTCTTCTGTGGTTTTAAAAGTACATGCCACAATATTGCCAACTGTTGGACTATGAGCGCTGTAAAGCCTCACAAGACTCATAACATTCTCATACTCTGGTCTGGGCCATTATATTAAAGGAGAACACTTTACCAAAAAAAATTAAGAGGACCAGAACCTAACTGTTGTAAAATCTGTCTCTGCAAATTTAAAACAGGCCGGAAAACAGAGATTTAGCAGAGTGATATAAAGTCCCATACTCACAGTCAGCGGCAAGGAGCAAATGACAAAGATGAAGGTCATGCAGGCCAGCAGCAGTAAGTGGTCCATTTCTTCCTCTCCCTGTCCAAACCAGGTGCTCAGCCTCCTCTTTCGTCCAGCCGACACCACCGATCCCCGACGCGTCAGCTGGCTCCTGTGCATGCGGCACAAGCTGACAATGACCGAACCGTTGCACAAGAACACAACGGCGATGAGCATTGCAATAAGCACTGAGTAGGACAGCGAGAAGGTCAGCGTTCTCCTCTCCTCATCCTCACCTTCTCCTTCTGCCTCCATCTTGATGAAGCACCACGTGCCTGGGCAGTACTGCTTGTGCCGTCCGTATCCAAAGAACGGCAGCAAGCAGAACATGAATGTAAAGAGATAGATGAGGAAGAGGACGATCTTGGCGAAGCTGCGTCGCACGTGTTTAGAGTAGAAATACGGGTGACTGATGGCGAGGCACCGCTCCACCGCCATTGCACACAGTATGAGCATAGAGGCCAAGCCGAAGAACGTCATGGCGAAGGCAAAGAGTCCACACAGCCACCAGTCTCCCGTAAGACCCACCAGGGATTTTTTTTGGGCATAGCAAATGAAAACCGGTGG